>JAUMHI010000041.1:15212452-15227714 GCA_032359435.1 Enteromius unitaeniatus | reverse complement strand
TGAACTACTTCAGTTGTGTGTAATGAATCTAAAATATATGAAAGTCTAATGTTTATCAGTGCATTACAGAAAATAATCAACTTTATCACAATATGCTAATTTTTTGAGAAGGACCTGTACTTGGTTCTATTTATGTTATGTTATTACAACAGTGTGCAAAAATCATTTGCTAAAATCATTTAAGTTCATTTATTTCCTCAATGTACACACAGTACCCCATATATTTACAGAAAAACACAGAATTGTTGACATTTGTGCAGTGAAATATCTGAAATAACTAAAATATCACATGGTCCTTAGTATTCAGTATTCAGTATTCAGGCTCAGTATTTAGTAAAAGCACCCTTTTGATCGAATACAGTCATGAGTCTTTTTTGGGAAAGATGCAGCTTTTCACACCTGGATTTGGGAATTCTCTGCCATTCCTCCTTGTAGATCCTCTCCAGTTCTGTCAGGTTGGATGGTAAACGTTGGTGGACTACCATTTTTAGGTCTCTCCAGAGATGCTCAATTGGGTTTACGTCAGAGCTCTTGCTGGGCTATTCAAGAACTGTCACAGATTGGTTGTGAAGCCACTTTGTTATTTTTAGCTGTGTGCTTAGGGTCATTGTTTTGTTGGATGGTAAACTTTTGGTTCAATCTGAGGTCCTGAGCACTCTGGAAAAGGGTTTGGTCCAGGATATCCCTGTACTTGGGCACATTCATCTTTCCCTCGATTGCAACCAGTCGTCCTGTCCCTGCAGCTGAAAAACACCCCCACAGCATGATGCTGCCACCACCATGCTTCACTGTTGGGACTGTATTGGACAGGTGATGAACAGTGCCTGGTTTTCTCCACACATACCGCTTAGAATTAAGACCAAAAACTTGTATCTTGGTCTCATCAAACCAGAGAATCTTAGTCCTTAGTCCTTCAGGTGTTTTTTTAGCAAACTCCATGCAGTCTTTCATGTGTCTTGCACTGAGGAGAGGCTTCTGTCCGATCACTCTTTCATAAAGCACCGACTGGTGGAGGGCTGCAGTGATGGTTGACTTTCTACAACTCTTTCTTTTTCTCCTATCTCCTGACTGCATCTCTGGAGCTGAGCCACAGTGATCTTTGGGTTCTTCTTGACCTCTCTCACCAAGGCTCTTCTAACCTTAATAGCTCAGTTTGCCAGCTCTAGGAAAGGTTCTGGTCATCCCAAACATCTTCCATTTAAGGATTATGGAGGCCACTGTGCTCTTAGGAACCTTGGAAGTGCAGCAGAATTTGTTTTTGTAACCTTGGCCAGAAATTCTTCTGGAGTGGAGTGCATTTTCTAAAATTATTATAATGTATGAAGAAAAGCATTTCTATCATCAATCATAACTGGCCACATAACACTAATTATCTCTAAGGTGTGCTTCAGTTGATGAGTGATAAAGAATGTTTTCATCCAAGGAATTACTATTGTTCCCTAAAATGATGGTGTCATTTATCACGGCTTTCACATTCAATCAGTCTGCCTGGAGCCATTTATATATTTTCATTCTTTTCATTACCATCCTACAAAATATCATTCACACACAAACTCACACGCAATCAGTGTAATTCCTGCACAAACATTTGTGGAAGGGATTACATCAGAAAAGAGGCAGTAGGATGTTCTTGACAACTATCAGCTCAGTAAATTATTTTCAGAGGAGATTCCTCCGAGTTTATTATCTCAGATATGGATGCAGAATCACACGGTGAATGAAAGCTGACAGCACTGAGGGAGGAAAAAAAGATCTTGCTCACTTTCTAAATGTTTGCATCAACCTATAAACACCTGCAGGCCAAAGTCTGTGACAGGCATTAGTATAAAAAAAGGTGACTTTTATAATGCGGATTCATTAAAGCAATAGCTCACCCTGAAATGACGTTCTGTCATTATTCACTCATGTTGTTCCAATTCCTGTATGAATTTTGTACTTCTGTGGATCTCAAAAGTATTTAGGTCTATCTTGGCTGCTATTTTCAACATAAATAAAAGTGAATGAGCTGTCAAACAGTGAAATGACACACACATAATAAAATATACAAAGTAGTATAAAAGCGGTCCACGTTACTTTTGTACTATATTCAAAATATTTTGAAGAATTTTTTGAGAAGCAGAGGCTAAAGTTTATTTATTGTGAATAGAAAAGCTTAACATCAGTTCCTTCTTTGCAAATGCACGGAAGAAGAAACTATTTCCGTTTCATTTATAAACATTCTTTTGTATCTAATCAATGCTGATAGACTTGGATAAACTACTTTTATGATGTTCTGTTTGAATTTAAGGCCCGCTTTTAATTCGTTGTGCCAAATAAAGCATATTCTTTAGAATTATCTCCTTTTTCATTGAAGAAACATAATCATATAGATTTGCAATGGCATGAATGTGAGTGAACTTTGACAGAAGTTTCATTTTTGCATAAACTATTCCTTTGATCTTTTGACTTGTGAACTTAAAATAATGTGAGGGCAATTTTTAGTTTCATTAAATAATGTTCAAAATGCTGCTCTTGCTGTAAGATCACATGATTTGGGGCAGTGCTGTGATTCCTGTCTTGATCTTTTAACTAGCCAGATTAAAGTCAAGGCCAAACTTGTAAAGCTCAAGGGCAAGCTCTCTTGTCAGGATCCGGTGAGCTCCTCTTTACCACAGAGAAAGCAATTTTACACAGGATAAAGAACTAATCCCAGACAATGCGAGGATTAGTGCAGCAAATGACCTTTATCTCGCCACGGAGCAATGAAAGGCCTGCACAGAAATAGTTTAGGTCTTGATCTGAAACCCACCACTAAACTTATTTTTGAATTAGAATATATTGCACCGTTTAACCAAAATCAATTTAAAGAAATAGTTCACTCAAAACAAGGCTGTTGTCAGAAAGGAACGACTCCCCAAACCCTGCTCCCTCCCTCCCTCCTAAAAAGCCCCATTCTTAATTAGTCAAAGAGTCTCAAGGCATAAAAACAAATAATACAACCAACACTATGTCTGAGGAACGCTTAAAAGGAAACGCAAGATGGCAACAATTGAGGTTAATCTAAAGAGGGAGGTCACCAGACTCTCAGATTTGCTTGTCCTTCTTTTACATTCTCTTTCTTTAAGCGATTGTGTTATTGAAAATTATAGGAAATTCTCATTTAAACTCATTGTTCCACATCCACAAGGCCCTTAGAAAAACAAGTGCCAGGTGAGCAAGACAGGATAAATCTTTGACATTTCAGAGATGTTTTGGAAAGCTTTTGAGAACAAGCTTTGAAGGACCCTCAGTCTCAAGGGAGTTCTTAATGAATACATTTTGATGGCTCAACTGCCCTTAGAAGAAAATGACTATCCTTGGTTTAAGGAAAACTAATATCAATCATATAACAAAGTATTGTAGACATAGTTAAGATGTACTTGTTTTGGAACATATTCATTCTGTGTGTTTTAGGACATACAATAACTATATTTCTGCAAGGTCTCCTGAAAAGATAAGAGTAATAAAGAGCCAGAGTATTTGACAGAGATATGAGTTTACAACTGGCCTAAATCTAATATTTACTGTAGATGTCACATATACATGAATAGCAAATGTAAATTGAGAATAGCAGAACATCAGGTATCAGAGGCCTAAAAAAATGCTACTTAACATTTAAATGTGCCATTACAGAACATTTTTGTTGAATAATGTTCTGTGCTGACTGAAGATCATATATGTATTGTTGAAAGCTTGACTATGTTGGAAGCTTTTACCTTGATCTTTTCACACTGCTTTTGAAGGCAATGACAGGATCCAATTTTCCCTAGAATGTCATATTTCAGTAGAGCGACTGAGCAGACCATATCTATACAGTATATACGTTTCATTATTCTCTGTCATTCCCTAAGAAAAAGAATGCTCCTGTCTGTACCAATTAGGGCTATCTGGGCAAGGCCTTCTCATCTTTGAGATGCAAATATAAAAAAAGAATACTAGAGTGAAGTGATGTCTATCACTGCAGCACTTTCAAATGTATAATTAGGGTGAGCATAGGCCTCACTTTGAACAGAAAAAAAGCTATTTCCTCTTCAGCCACCCAAACCCAGTTATGAGAAATGACTGAACTTCCTTTTTTTTCCTTCTCCCATGGTCATGCATTTAATTGTTTGTTGGGAATCAATAGCCGAGTCGTAGGTGTTGTAGAAAATCAGTAATGGTGAAAGCTGTAGTTAAAGGAAAATTCAAGTTAAAATCTATCAACAACAACATGATGCATTAAAATAATAATAGCATATGTTTGTAAAAAAAAAAAACAGTTTAAAGGGATAGTTCACTCAAAAAATAAAAATGTGTTGCAAAATGTATTTACCCTCAGGCTGCTCTAAGATGCTCCTTTGCAGTGAATGGGTGGCGTCAGAAAGAGAATGCAGACTGATTAAAAACATTGTATTTTGGTGAGAAGCAACATTTAAAACACATTAATAGACAGATAGACATTACTTGTATGTTATTGTGATGCTTTTATCAGCTGTTTGAACTCATTCTGATGGCACTGCAGAAGATCCATTGCAGAGCAAGTGATGTAATGCTAAATTTCTCCGAATCTGTTTCAATGAAATCTAAATCTAGTTTACATGATTGATGGCCTGAGGGTGAGTGCATTTTTTTCATATTCCTTTAATGTAGTACACTTAGAATGTGCAGTGTCACAATGATGTTGTATTTCGTAAGCGAACCAATAATATTGTTAATATTGAAGTGTTACAGACTGTTCACAGGCTTACACATCATTGACATGCACACACAAAAACGTACATATAGACAGATAAACAATCACTACCTTACCACGCATCCCACGCAATTGCACGCTTTTACCCCCCTTTGTAGGTAGGCGGGTCTGAGACCAGAGCTTTGACTAGCGCAGGAACGGATGACTGTTTGCTTACATTGGACTAAATCCTCATCCCCCTCCCTCCCATGTTGCAGTGTTATGTCTTGTGATTATGTGTTTTTACGTGCCTGATGCTGAGGTATTCCTCATTTTACCCTTATGTATCTTATTTCTTTTTCTCACTACCTTTTGTTGATCTGTCTTACCCCTAAATGTTTGTGTATGATCAGAGAGGTCTCATTTCGTTGCATTGTACTTGTACATGTGTAATGACAATAAATTTGAATCCAATCCAATCCAATAAGTGCTTATGCCAATACATCGAGCCAGGGTTTGACCTACTGTAAGGCTGATATGATTGATTTGCCTAAATGCCACAGATGCTGTCTACAAAGATTAACATAAAATGAGCTCATCTAAATAGAATAGAAAAATCATTTAAAAAAAGCAACTGCTAAACACAGCATAAACATGTCGACTTCAATGCAGCTGGGAAAATGAATGACAAAACAAACAAGCAAAACCATTTCCATTAAAACCAGGGTCAATATGCTAAAGGTACTTTCCATTTACTACTTGATCTGTGCTTTCTATGCAGACGTTTGCTCCCTGTAATCTTAATCAGAAGTCAAGCCATTTACACAGTAAACAGGTGTGAGAGCTAGAAATGTGGCGGGGTGCCATGGAGTCACATCTCGCGTAATCAAATCTCATTAGAGACGTGTATGGAATCCTACTGCGAGTCATGCAAATAAGGATGATTAATATTTAGCTATTTGTTGAGGAAATAATAAGGATGGTAAACACAATCATTCTAGAGTCAAGCATCAAACCACACACAAAATGAGCTTTGGCTGAGTGTCTTATGCGCGTAGAGAGCAAGCTTGTGATTGAAATCAGGATCTGCATGCTATATTTTTCATCAGCTTGTTTATAGAAGACCTTGGTTTTAAAGGATTTAAATTTTGAGACAACATAATTATTTACTAAATGAAATACAGCTATGCTAAGAAATATTGAAGAAGTGGCTGAGATTTAGGTAATTATTCTATTTGCAGTGGTAATGGCTATAAGCTTGTCTCTCTGTTAGCAGTTTAGGAAATGAAGACCAATTTTTCAGCTTTGCACGGCTCACACTGTACAGTTTGCACTGTGATTTTTTATTTCAATTTTTTTTTATTTTATTTACTTTGGGGAAGAAAGTGTAAATTGCATAAAACATTATTTTACCACGATTCTGCTGCCTTCATGCCGGTATTGTATTTATTATTGCAACAACTATATCTACAGATTCTCATGAACAATTTAATGTTTAACAAAACATTTAAAACAATATTTTAAACAAATATATTTATTTGTAAGTAATCTTCATTATTAAATATGTTAAAATTATTTTAAAATATCTATTTTGTCGTTTATAACTCAATTAAGGCAGGGTGTGTTTATATGATGTGATCCCTAAAGGAGGGAATGGAGACATTACAACATATGGGAACGTGCATGAGACCAATCGCCTTTGAGCTTCAAAGAAAAGGCCAATGAACATTGGCATGCACAGATTGCATTTAGGTGCACCTCATCACTACGTGAGTATAAGAGGGCATGAATGCAGAGCACCTGCAGGTTTTGAGCACAGTCAAGAGCTACTCCGCTCTAGTTCTGACTGCGGGGCAGGAGGATTTAGGTTTGCCTATTTTACAGGGGAACAACTGAGAAGAACGCACGGATCACATGGGAATGGCACATCAAGCCGACACCAGCTGGCCTTCAGCTCACCTGCTGTCTTAATGAAGACACGGGGGGACAAAGCCTCGGTCGTAGGTCACAGAACTTCTCTAAGGTGTTGGGTGTTGCCCAGCCCGCAGCCCTACATAAATCTGCTAGGGAGGCACTGTGAGCCAACGCATAGGATGGAGGCAACACTCTGCTTTTGGAGTGGGCTCTGACACCAAAGGGGCACGGCTCTTCCTGGCATAGATAAGCCAGGGAGATGGCATCAACCACCCAATGGGCCAACCTCTGTTTGGAGACAGCATTCCCTTTCTGCTGACCACCATAGCAGACCATGTCCACTCTCCCAACGCATTCCAACCTTTTAAATAGAATTCTAAACTAAGCTGTAAAAAAAAGAAAGAAAAGGTATTGATACTAAGGCACGCATTACTATTATAATTTTTTATACTTCAAGTTTGGGATCATTCAAGTATTATGCTCTAGCACCATATGTGCCTCATAAAAGAATGATACATTAAGTCATATGGCCTATACTCTTAAAAAAATAAAAGTGCTTTAAAAGGTTCTTTACAGCAATGCCATAGAAGAACCATTTTTGGTTCTACAAAGAACCATTAAGTCCAAGGTTCTTTAAAGAACCATCTCTCCCCAAGCTCGGCCCGCGAATCAAGGGTGGTGAGGGGTGAGGAGCCAGGGCGTAGGCCAGGGTAGGGGACCCTGACCAGCTCCTTGTGCACCTCCGGGAAGAAATGCACTGCGGGGAAATGTGGGAGTACCGCTGTCCCTCCCCAGAAACCAATCTTCCAGCCTCATGGAACGGACGGGGGGCTCCTGACTCCCCCAATTCAACCCCTTCGGCAGCTCGGAGGAGCATAGCCGACAGTCCGGTGTCCGGCTCGGACAGGGCAGTGGAGGGCACTGTCCCGGCAAGAAGTCCCCTTCACCAGCCGACTCACCCTCTGATGCTGCAATAGACATCACGTCCCTCTGGGGTGCACCAGAGGAAATGCTCGCCCACTGTGCGGGAAGCAATCTGCTTTGGCAACACTGACGGAACTACGTGACGGGGCAGAAACTTCTGCGCGGTCAATGTGAGGTTTCCCAAGTGCCTCGCCGTGGCAGCCAAAAAACTATTATGGCTCACCGATCTGCTGTGGGAAAACAGCGATTGGAGGACCTCACTGTAGCCATGCATTCGCAATGAACGCATGAATCATCTACGAACGCTGCCCGGTGTGCTCTCGCTGAGACACGCAAGGCAGCGATCATGTCCCAAGAGGTGAGGAAACTACCGCATCTGGAAGCGCACGGTCGAATAGACATTTCGCAGAATTCCTTACCGACCATGAGAAATTGCTCTTTTTCCTTGCCCAGGAAGAACCTCTTGCGGCACTGCCGTGCACTCAGTAGGTCTCACTGGAATGCAAAAAGCTGGCTTGCTCACGGCCTTTAAAAAGGCCACCAGCAGGATCCGCTGACAGCCCAGTCCATGCTGTCAGACGAGAGAGAGCATGAATTTGCAGGCTCTTTTAAATGCTGATCTCCTTCCACTCTCAAAAACGAAAGCCAAGAGGGTCTCCAGCTCAGGAAGGGTGAAGGCTCCGAAGTGAAAGTCTGCCGGTACACTGCATTCATGCCCTCTTATACTCACTTACAGTAGTGATGAGGTGCACCTGAATGCAATCTTCATTGGCCTTTTCTTTGAAGCTCAAAGGCGATTGGGTCTCTCATACGAGTTCCCATATGTATTGAAGTGATTCGACTGAAAGGGTAACTTCAATATGTCCAAATATGCATTAGAAACTGTAAAATAAAAATGACATAAAATAAAATGAAAAAAATAAACAGATGAAATTTCCAAGAACCTGGCACCACTGCAAACTAGATTTCTAAAGACTTATGCTTTTCATCCCTTTTTTGTCATTGACAGTAAAACATGTAAGCGGTTTCCTCACCGTTGCAAAGAAGGGGATACTATTAAAGCAGATCAAAGTCATCCATAATCCACTGGCTGATCTTACAGGCTGTAATAATAATAATAATAATAAAAAATAACACATGAAATCAATAAGAAAGCCAATGTCACTAGAATTTATCATTCATACTCTGTACTGGCCTCCTCACACCTTGGATTATATCCATCATTGCAAATATAAACAAATTCAATACTCTATCAGTTGTTACTCTGTTTAGAGTCACAATTCATCATTGCTCTTGACGTTATTACCAAGCCTCCCAGCCATATCCTCTGCATTGTCCCTCACGGAGCATCTCTGCCATGGCAATTAAATCAGTCTTGCTGCTGTGGCAGAATCTGCGTTCGAGCAAAGATGCCTGATGTACATTTGATAGTGAAGGCTCAGCAGTAAAGAGAGGATAAAGGGACTCCAGATCAAGCGTAAAATTACAGATGGTGGCCCTGAAATACATCAAGAGATGGTAAATGACGGTCTTTCTGCACTCGACCTGCGTCATACCTCATTACCTTATCAATGAAATGTGCCTCAAACATTGAAATGCAATATTTCTCATTTTATTTTTATAACAAGCAAGCTAAACAAACAAGCTCTTTAAACTTTAGCTTTAGTTTTCTAATTAACTTTAATCTTCATCAGGTCTATAGCGGAATACAAATAAATAAAGGTTCTTTACTGAAAACCAGTTACATGAAGAACCTTTAACCTTCACAGAAACTTTCCATTGCACAACGTTTCTTTACAGTGGAAAACTATCATTTATCTGTTACCCACTTATATTGTACACTGGAAGCAACCAGTTTCAAGTTCTATATAATTAAACACACCATGTACATCTGCATTTAACATAAGTGACATCAGCCTTGTTCACCGTGTCAGACATTGGAGCTTTGAAAGTCCCTGTTACCCTATTAAGACGCCATTCATAAATGTTTCTATGGCTGCAGGTCATGAACGTGAAACATTTGACTTAATTTGCTACATAACGCTTAGCTCCTGAGACTACGCAGAGCAATGTGTTCACTTAGAGCCGTGTATGAAAAAATGAAAAATGTCACACAGCTAATGCACACGGACGTGAAGCTAAAGCTCAGCCAGTTAACTTTTACACCTTGCCTTTAAAATCGGTTGGTAGAGCAACATCAGCTTACAAGATCTGTCCATCATAAAGAGGGATCAAAGAAAGCCCAATGTGATACACAGTGAGGAGTTTCGATAGCTCTCGTGCTGAGAATCCTGAGAAAACAGAACAAGTGGATCAGCAGTGTAGCTTGTAAGTGTATGTTTAAACGGTTATGCACTGTTTTCTACTCAGACTGGTAATACTTTTGTCATTGTCATTTTGACATTGACTTTTTTGCCTCGAGCTGACAGGTGACGTGGAAGGTTGTTTTTTTGTTTTTTTGTCAGTGATTGTCCCATGCTGACTGTTTAGCTAATGCTGCAATGCAGATCTATATAAACATGCTTTAGGCTTTGGCAGGATCTTGACAGCACTAGGCTATAGTGACATTACCCTCAGGAATTTGGAATGTGGAAGTACATATACTGCATTTTGTACTTATAATGGGAAGTTTTAATAACTGCCACAAAAGTTGTTTGCAGTAAGATTATTTAAATAATTTATGGAAGAATAAAATATGAAGAACAACCACCACAGGCTACGTTCACATAGTCTGTATAAACAAAACATGCAGAGAAACAATTTTTTCTATTTTCAAAATAATAGTGAATAACATCTGTACCCACCAGTCACATATGTACCAGAAATTTCAAGTCTCACTCACTAAAAAAATCTCACTCACTAAAAAAAGCAAAAGCTATTTTACCAAAATACCAAATACTTATTTGATTTAGCTAATAGAAGTTAATTGATAAATTAAATCCATTTATGGCATTATATTTAAAAGCATCCTCATTTTACAGCATTTTTACACAAGTGTCTAAAACTTTGAACAGTACTGCAGCTTTCTAGGTAGGTTTTTCGAAGCATCTTGGAGATGTTACCACAGCTCTTCTGGATTTAGTCTGTCTTAGTTTGTTGTTACTTCATGTCATTCTAGACAGACTGGATGATGCTCAGATCTAGGTCCTGTACCATGATGGTGGCTAAACAAACTCAGAGTTACAGGATTAGTTTTGGGTTGACAAATCTAAACCGATGCAATCAGGCATTATTGGCACCATGATGAAGCTCATCAACTTTCTTTGTTAACCCAGGCTTGACCCTGAGTTAATGTAGCAAGTGCACATTAAAAAGTGTGACATCAGCAATAAGCAGCCAATCACATGCTTTTAAACTTTCATTCACTTCTTGTGAGTGAGTCAGATTCACTACCAAAGATTAAAAGATTGAGCAATATGAGGAATTAACACATTTACACAGCAAGATGAAACAATCTTTAAATGAAAGAGGACTTAATTTAGCATATTTTTCATCAACAAAAAGACCATCATTTAGCCATGTATTCCCATTTTATCAATACACATTTACTTCTCAAGTGTCATGAATAAAGAACGTGCTTTCTGCTTCCATAACGGTGCAGTTACAGCACTTGCCAGCAGGGGATAACCGTGAAAGCTAAGCAGTCAAACCCTAACCCCTGATGCTCACAGCACATTCTTAAATGTTCCTTGTTGGAGGTGCTGTGGGCCGACAGTGTGTGAAGGCATCCAGTTAGATAATCTGGGGTGATTACATTCCATTTTCCCAGCAATTTTCTCTACAATGGCTTTGTCGCATCTAATAGCGTCATTTCACCATGAAGGTCAGATGTGGGATTTCCAACCCGTGAAACATTGTGCCAGACATAATGAAGATAACATGTACATCTCTGTGACACTGTCTTACAGCCTTCATGTTGTAAATACATATAGTAAATACATTTCAGGAGTTCAGGTGTGACAGGCTTCTACCCTACGCTAAGGACATATACTGTGGTATAAATCATAAACAAACAAATAGATAACAATACACTTTTGCGCATATAATGTGAATCTCAGTGCTTAAATATATGCACAAATACATTTCCAGCGTAAGATAGGCGATTTAGTTTAAAAATATGTTTTGTTATCCTGCTTGCTCTACACATTCCAATAGCAATCACTAAAGCCCAGTTCAAACTACTTTTTTGTTGGTTACGACAGTCCCTGTGCCAGATTACATGATTTGAAATCCTAAAAGTCTTGTTGCTTTATAAATAATACATGTTGCTACCTGAGCATTCTTCACTTGCAAACTGGAGTGCATGAAGAGGACTGTCAAAGAGAATTGAGGTAAAATAGTTTTTCACTGACCCTTTTCACTTTGTAGTGGTAATCCCTCAAGAAAATATTATAAATGCTGGGGAATTAATGCAATAGCTCTGCAAACATTTCTTCCATCGTAAAATTACACCTAGCAGGACTGATACGGTTTTGTTTTGGCTTGTTTGAAAGCTTGTCGGAAGCTTCTGCTCCTGAGCTGCTATTGGCCTGTGTCATAGCGGAGACGGAACTTGTCGTATATGACAGGAAACAAAATTAAACATGCTAGATTTACTGTGTTGACATCAAGAAGCGTTGCAGACATGCCATAGGTTGTTATGCACTTTGACAATACACGATATAAAGCGATTGAATGGTGCGTCCTGACACCCATTGTCATTTACAAATGCCCGCAAAAACCTACATCAAGCTAAAATTGTGCAGTCTAAACAGGGGTTAAATTAAGTGGTCTAAACTTTACTTAGGTGCACTTATATCATCTGTTGAAACCATCGGACCACAAAATGTTTGACATATCAAAATGTTCGGTCTGAAGAATATGATAGGCTGTCCTGTCTGGCTGTCAAATGTATAAAGGTGCTATTCGTGTAAAATGCACTTTGTATTGTAATGCTTTATTACTGGTGAATGAGACATGATCAGGTCATCTGACAGCATTGCATGTTATCCTCCACCAATGGTGTCCCTTATGGCGATTAGTCTGCCCGAGAGCATTCATCATGTGTTTTGGAGGAGCCGTGGCTTTGCAGAGCGATTACACAGGGAGGGTAGGGATCTTGCTGTTTTAAAGATAGCTTGCTATCTCTAGCCTATCTGAAATGGTCTAACATACCTTTAAAAACTTAAAGAAAACAGAAGCATAAAACTTTTTTTTTTGACTCACTGGAATTAATCTAACTTGTATGCAGCACTACAAACAAGGGAGACCGTGGTTCTTTGCTTTCCCTTATTTCTCAGCGTGGGACCTCAAAGTGGTCTCAAATTCCTGGTGACAATTATTCAAATCAATGGCAGTTGCTCGCCTGGCACATTGCTTTAAGCATGTGACCTGATATCTTCCATCTTTGTTTCAGGTGTGCTTGATTCTGGATACAATTTTCCTAGAGTAAATCATCTGAGCCGGTAATTCCATGTGACTGATTATTCTATATTACAACTGCTTGCAGCAGACAGGGAAAAAACACAAGTCTATTTCATGCCCCCATAAGAACCCCCAAAAACCGGTCCCTGGTGAAACATCTCCTGTAATATAATGATTTTCTGATTTATATGCTTGCAAATATATATTTCCAAAATATGGCGTGTTGTGAAACAAGAACACTTTTTTTTTTTTACCACTTAGGGGGCCATTCTCACAAAATGTTTACCACCATTCCACTGTGCTACTTTTCATTTTCTGTCTCAACATGCAGAAGATGGACATCTTTGACTCAAACATTTTTTGAAGTGTCTCATGCTTAAAACAGCAATCTAAAAATGCAACATCATGAACAAGATGCTGCAAAAGACCAAAGAAGCCCAAGTTAAAAGAAGCTCCGCTTTATATATATAAAAAAAAAAAAAAAAAACCTTGAAAACATTCACTGCCTGCGTCTTGTGTTTTTCAAAGCAAAAAAGCGCATTCTGTGTGAATGGCTGCAAATGTTGTAGCCATGGAGTCTTAGTTCATGGTTATGAAAATAAACCCAAAAAGACCAACCATACAGTACATTACTGTTAGGTGGCCCTTTTTGTTTGCTGTAAGTACATCTCTAAGTGCATGTCAGTGTTGTATGGAAAGCAGTAAAAAAAAAATAATAATAAAAAAAAAAAAATGCCTTTTTTATAATGCTTTAGAATTAGGACTTTCCTAAATTTTTGATTCCTTAAAACATAGCCTTCATAAACAGCTGACTAAATTTTAGAGCAGAGCAATTGATTGCTGGTGCTAAGAACTCCATGCAGAACTTTAAAACACCCAATTGAAAACACACTCACTTGAGTGTTTCTGTTTATAACTGCGACTCATATATTCTGGTTGCCTCTCCAAAGAACATTCATAAACCCTTAATACTTTGACTGGACACACACATTAATTGCAGGAATTAAGTAGTTGTTGTTGCAGGCAGTAGTGTTCTCTAAATTCCTCCTTTGCTTCTTAGAAGTGGGGTGGGGAGGGGGCATCTGATTTATTGTTCAATAAAGCCAAGACCTGTTTTGCTCAATTAGCTCTATTTATCGGAGTAATGGTATTTTACTGAGTCTGCCCTTCCCACTCCATCGAGGCAGCGACGCATGCATATGGCATCAGAGTCTAACTGCATTTCATTCAATTTCCCCTGTGAATCAACAAGTAGAAGATATTGGAATGATGTGGCTATATAAAGCTATATATGCTCCCTGTGTTTTGAAGGCAGTATAATGGAATAATTTGGTAGTCTTGTAGTCAAGTCATTCATCAAATAAACAGGTGTTTATTCATATGCTGTGCACCTTAGCAAAAACTGATTCATCATTAGGCACTGGTCGGATTAATCAAGTATACATATACAACCAATGTCACCTTCCATAACCTGAGGACTTTTAATCAGCTGCCTATCAACATAATTACATTCAGGTAGCATGGTAAAGTATTTATGTCGACACATAATCAGAAATAATCATAATACTGATTAGCCACATCAGTGACTGTAATTAAGCCGTTTATAAAGAAAAGAGGTAGAACATGTGGTGTCCTGGTGCAGTGAAAGTGTGTTGAGATGATCACACATTTCAAAAGGTCTCGAAAGCTTCTCAATCAGCAAAACTGTCACTACAGTCTAAAATGTAAGGTTACTTGGAGGCATCATTAATAAACACCTCAAACGGAAAAGCAACATTGTCTTCAAAACTAAAAAGGTTGTATTCCCTAAAACTTGTCAAAAAGTTCAACCTGCTTCAGGCAGTTCTACAGTTCTCTTTAGTCTTACACTGCTATTGTTAAATCAATTCTCACCTCACCATAAGTGCTTGGTATGTGTGAGCCACGCCATGTGTTATACTACCTAGGCCTTGGACTGCATCTTAAGGTGCAGTCACACTTAAAAACTGAGGTGGGTAGAGTTCCCAAAAACTGTACTCAAGTACTTATGGAAATATTTACTTAAGTAATAGTCTGAATAGTTACTGGAGTAAAGAAAGAAAGAAAGAAAGAAAGGGAAAAAAAGAAAAAAAAAAAAAAGGATAAAAGCAAGTAGTTGGTTACTAGTTACTTTGGATCACATCTATATCTATAGTCTATTTTTATTTAGATATATGGATAAAATTGATACACACAAGAAAATCAATTGATTATTCCCTTGAAAATGCAATTGCTATTATTAAATTATAAATTTTCACAAAATGAGGTTTATACTGCATGGCATATTTTACAACATAAGTTGAAGACACCAACTAAAAACCCTATATTGCTTTA
>JAUMHI010000041.1:15201867-15212352 GCA_032359435.1 Enteromius unitaeniatus | reverse complement strand
TCTGTCTGTCTGTCTGTCTATCTATCTATCTATCTATCTGTCTGTCTGTCTATCTATCTGTCTGACTGTCGTTGTCGGTCTATCTATCCGACTGTCTTTCTGTCATTCTCTATCTATCTATCTATCTATCTGTCTTTCTGTCATTCTCTATCTATCTATCTATCTATCTATCTGTCTGTCTGACTGTCGTCAGTCTATCTATCCGACTGTCTTTCTGTCATTCTCTATCTATCTATCTATCTATCTATCTATCTATCTATCTGTCTTTCTGTCATTGTCTATTTATCTATCTATTTGACTGTCATTATCTATCTATCTATCTATCTATCTATCTGTCTGACTGTCTTTCTGTCATTCTCTATCTATCTATCTATCTATCTATCTATCTGTCTGACTGTCGTCAGTCTATCTATCCGACTGTCTTTCTGTCATTCTCTATCTATCTATCTATCTGACTGTCTTTCTGTCATTGTCTATTTATCTATCTATTTGACTGTCATTATCTATCTATCTATCTATCTATCTATCTATCTATCTATCTATCTATCTGTCTGACTGTCGTTGTCGGTCTATCTATCTGACGGTTTTTCTGTCATTATCTATCTATCTATCTATCTATCTATCTATCTATCTATCTATCTATCTGTCTGTCTGTCTGTCTGTCTGACTGTCGTTGTCGGTCTATCTATCCAACTGTTTTTCTGTCATTGTATATCTATCTATCTATCTGACTGTCATTATCTATCTATCTATCTGTCTGTCTATCTCTCTCACTCTCTCTCTCTCTCTCTCTCTCTATCTATCTCACCTTAAAATTGAAGTTGCAGATATTTTCATTTTATTGCGCTGCTCCACAGAGGCTGATCTTTGGGCTTTCTAATACAATATCAGCTTTTTATTTAGTGGATTTCATCTATTGTATCCTCAGGCTGCCCACTCAGTAAAAATGTTGCATTATTGATATCTCTGTTTTGCTGTAAGATGCCGTATCTGTATATGCTGAACACATCATAAGAGTGGCTGACCCCGTCGTTCTTCTTCTCATTGTCTCATTTTCAACTGCTCCACCACTTTCACCGAGGTTATTTCCCTGAAAGAGTACATCCATGTTCTTACAGCCAAATACATAGATTTCCTCTGGGATGAAAGCTTATTGAGCACAATGTCTGATATGCTTGGTAAAACTATATTCCAGGAATATAGCCGAATCTATGGTGCGTACTGTAGCTCTCAGACAGATGTAGTATTTTATAGATCTTTACTTACGAAATATCTTTTCACAGACTCTGCCTGCAGTATCCAATATTTTTTGCTGTGTTAACTCCAGCGTTTTTTAATGTCCTTGTCATCCTCAGTCTGCTTTTACGTTAATGTATCAAGCTGTGGGCCTGGAATATGAAAGCCACGTAAAATGTTTTTCACACGTTCATAAAAGCCCAACAATAGAATGCATGCATTTAGGCATTAATCGCAACAGAAGGTTCAAGAAGCAAAAAGGCTGTGATGCTGTATTCAGCAAGCCCAGAGTGAAGAAAAAAATGATACAATTTAATCTCAAATCTGCACACAAACCTCATTCAACATCCTTAAACATGCAAACAGAATTTACAGAAACATTGTACAGAATCTAGGTTTGACTCTATGTGGAGCCATTCCAAAAAAATACATAAATGAACAAATTTGCATTTCCTAGTAGACTTATTAGATAGGATTTATTGCCAATGTGGAATTTTGGAATTCCAACCCTGTATCATGGAATCAATGAGAATCTGTTTTGTCATACTTACCAGAACACCAAGGTCATTCTAAGGCAAAAGAGGTGCTTTTTTAAACATATGAACATTGAGAATGTGCCTATTTTGAAGATATACTGTATTATGTCTAATGGGTTAAGAGCAGCAGACTCACTGTAGGGTTTATGTGGTACTGAATATGGCTATGCAGCTTGTTAGTATAGCCCAAACCGTTACGCTTTTTGGATTTCAACAGAAATTATGATTATTTAAGCAACAACTCCTTTGTACACATAATAACCCACATTTAATGAATGCACAGTATACAGTGTCTGAAATATAAAATGTCAATAATATTTGCTTGAACGAAAAATAAAAATACAAAGTTCATACCCTGACATAAAACTTGCTTAGTTACATGATGACACGAAGAAAGCAAAAACGGTGTAGAGTTTGCATTTACATAAAAGCAAACTTTCTGGCAGCTCCAAAGTCACCAATGATTTGCAAAGATTTAATACAAAAACACCCCACAAAAGTATACACAACTGGCATGATTGATCAGTTACAGCACACGAAACAAACTAAGCTTTGTAAAATGGTGTGAGTATGACTGAGAGTTTGACAATAACACATTAATTGCAAAAATGTCCTTCGAGTGCCGTTATGCCGTGTTTTTTCCCTTCTGTTTACTTTTGACTGACCTTTTGTGAGCGCTTGTCCAACAAATAAATTGTCCGTGGTCCATTATGCTGTGCTCTGATTGTTTCCCTTGATTTCCATGGAGACTCTCTCCTTGCGTCCGGAGTATTCTCCGATAAAAGAGCCGTCCTCGTTGAAGTGAGCGTCCTCATCACCGTAGTCCACCATGCTGTCTCCGCTGTCCCCTCCTTTCAAGTCACCATTCAACGAATGCTGGCTGCTTTTCAATGGTTTCTCATCATTATCGCTGTGTAAGACATGGGAAACGAAACTGAGTTTGGCTGTCTTGTCCTTGTTACGTTCGGTTGGTCTAATGCTAAACCAGTACTGTCCTCTATTAGATATAGAGGAGCTGGATAATGTATAATTTGCAAAACCTTAATGCAGCTCTTTCCATAGAAGTACTAGTGACCTGTCAATCTCCACAATGAAACAAAAAAGCATAACCAAATATAAAATTAGCCCATATGACATAGATGATCCATATGTGCATTACTTTCCAATTATAGACACTATAATTTAAAAGTTTAGGGTCAGTAAAAAAAAAAAAAAGACATAATACAAGGGTAAGAAATGAATACTTTTATTTAGCAAGGGTGCATTAAATTGATGAAAAGTTGCACTAATGTTGCAGAAAACTAAAGGAAATTTCTATTTTAAAATAAGTCAAATTTTTAAACTTTCTACCCATCAAGTGCTGAGAGAAAAAAAAAAAAAAATATATATATATATATATATATAATTTTTTTTATTATGATTAATGATTGATGAATGATTAGCTAAAAATAAACTACAATATAAATGGACTACATTTTATAACAATATTTATTTCTAGAAATATATGAAATAATAAAAAATAGCATTTTTAATTGCAATAATATTTCACAATATTACTTGTTACTGTTTTTTTTAACAGCCTTAAGCCCCGTTTACACTACATGCAGCGACAATGCGACGTGGTCCCATTCATTTCAATCGAGAGCTGGCGATTTCCGGCGACAAGAACGACAGTGGCTGTGAGTGACCGTTGGCGATTGGATGTGCGCAACAAAGTTCAGTGTATATTTATATTATATTCAGTAATTTGCCTCCAAAATGTTTGAATTTAGCAGCAAGAAACCTATTTGCTGTCAACAATGACGTTACTAAGAAACCAATAATCAGAGCGCCTACTAGCGACCTCATCACCAGCCTCTAGCAAAATGAAGCGACAGAAGTCGCTCCTAGTGTGAACCGGGCATTAGTGTGCATAAGAGACTTCTTTCACAAAACATTTAAAAAAAACCTGACCCCAAACTTTTGATTGGTAAGTCTTCTGAAGTCATATTGCAAACTTTGTGTGAGGGGGAAAAAATATTATATATATATATATATATATATATATAACTAGGAGACAGTTTGGCCCTTTGGCCCTGATGTTTGTTCAAAATTCATTATCAAAATGTGTTTAGCAAATAACAAATGCTGATTTACAGTCCAATATGTTATTCATTTTGACTAAAGGAATAATTTACGATGCATAATGACTTAGTCTGTTCCTTACACAAATCTGCTTCTTGTATTCAGAAGAGCTGAAATGTAACAAACAAAAACGCCCATACAGAATCATAACAACATGAGGGTGAGTAAATAATATCTATATTGCCAGTACAGTTTGAACAGCTCCTTTAAAAGGAGCGATAGAGAAACACTTAAGCATGACAACTCATACCCATTTCTAACACACAGCGTTAGCCAATGAATCCACCAGCCCCAAACCCAATGGAATGGCTAATATGATAGAAATATTGAAAATTCTGAAGGTGGATGGGTGCATTTGAGCATGCATTATCTTCACTCAAACCGTGAAGCTCATCCATTCACACACTGATTGACGTCTGCATTAAACAAGCCTTGTGTTTCAAATAGTGAAAAACAAGACGCTGAGCACATCTCAGTGTTCATCATGAACCCTTCTGCTCAAAATATTTCAGATTAATAATTATCACTACACACACTGTTCTTCAAGAGATTGCTGTAGGATCACGGAATGATTAAAAAAACAAGCAGCACGTTTATTGCCGGCCTCAAGATAAGTGTCTTTCATCTAAACCGGATTGTTTACCATTATCCTACCGGGAAATCTATTGTTCGCTCGATCTCAATACAACATCAGTTTCATTTTTACAGCAAAGCCATTGTTTCTAAAGTGTTACGTGTGTTCTAGCTACTCACAAAGCACCACGTGAAACAGGAACACATCAGCGGCACTGATGTGTGAACAACATTGGTTTTGTTGTTATTGTTTAGCAGCACATACGTGTGGTGGTTACTTTAGCTTGCTGCACGTCCAGAGCTCAGGCTGGTTTGGTGCTGGCTTTCAAACCAAAGAAAAAATGCACAAATTACAAGGAAACAGTGTCAGAGGTTGCAGTCATTCTGCCACTATGTGTGCAGTAAATCTTGGCGGAGGTTTGAAATACCTGTATTCACAGAAGGTATCATCATTTATGCCCTGGGACTCCAAGTCGGGGTGCAGGTCTTCCTTTTCTTTCACTGAATCAACACAAGAGAGCATTGTAAGCTTATCTGTATGTTTTGGTTATATGTATATATTATAATATCACTCCAGTCTTCACTGTCACATACGGTACTCCCTTTCTATTCTAATATACTGATTTGGTGCTCAAGAAACATTTCTTATTACTATCAATGCTGACAATAGTTATGCTGTTAATATATTTGTATTATTATTATCTTTGTTTCAAGAGAGTAAAGATATTAACATTTTAAAACATCCAAATAAAAATTATTACAATTGCATTACATACAGTGTGCATTTACTGTAAACAATTACGAAATCTTCAAGACATGCTATAAATACGCTAACCTTAAATTACCTTGAAATACATAAAGCTAATTTGAGGTTAGACTGCATAACTACATTTCATACCAGCTGTTCCATTACCTTTTTTCTCATTCATTAAGTTTAATATTATTAAAATTGTACTGCATCAGCAAGCACATCACAAGTTCATATTCACACATGTAAATGAACAGATCTGACTCATGCTGTTTCTGAACCGTAATTAGAACTTTCACAGTTGTAAAGGTTACAGTGGTTTAGAAGATCTAGTTTAAAAATACAACCATGTTATTGGGTAGAACCTTGAATCATACCCAATTTGCAACCCCCAATGATGTGCAAAATGTTCTAAATATAAATGTATTAACTCGTTCCATGTGCTGCTGTGATGATCGAGCTGTGAATTTGATATATTTGTTTTTCCATCTTACCTTCTGTGTGTGTTTTTTACTTAGTTAAACCCTTTTGGCTTTTTTATGCTTAAAAGAAAATCTCCAGACAGTTTGTTAGGGTTCTCTGGCTGCCATTTAGCGGATTCGGCTAACATTCACAAAAGAACTCTGCAATTTTCCCCAGCAACTGATTGTTCCATTGTGTGAGAGAATACCTGAGTACTTTCCGCCTTTATTTCGGTTCACGAAGCAAGCTATGAGCACTATGAGGGTGAGCAGAGCTATGGCACACATGAGCCCGATGAACCAGCCCTGGTTGGAGATACCTCCATGAATACTGGCCAGACCTGCGAGAGACAAAACAATCTCTTAGTTTGACACTTCACTGAATGTTGACATCCACCGAGAACACCTTATACTACTGTAAATGAAAAACACCAGGCAAACTCTAAAATGGAAATGTGCAGATATTAATATTAAACTGCCAGACCATATGTCTAATTAATCAACGGCAAAGGCTAATAAAGCATAATTCCTTTTATCAATTCCACAGAACACATGCTCTGGGATGGACATGAGGCATACCACGCATGATAATTTCATCACAGGATGTTACTCGCACTTTTGATGAGATGGGAAAGGAAGAGACAAAGACGATTTTGCTTTGCATTTCTGTCATCTCAGAGACTACGTTCCCCTCACCTTTGGCACTGGTCCTGATAACATCTTCAAAAATACTAGAATTATCAACCCAGCTTTTAGTCATAAGACGCACTGTGTATTCAGTCCCAGGTTCGAGCCCTTCAATGATGTGGAAAGTCTTAGAAGAATTTAGCGCATCGGATATCTTCCAGTTACCTTCACCTACAGGATGTATATAGTAGGTGAAGTGGTGTTAGTATACTAAGAAATCTCTATTATGTGTGCACATAATTATACTGCATATGGGGTAAGTGAACAATTATTATGGATGCCAAATTATATTGACATTCCATCAAGATTACATTATGTAATTTACAAAAAAAAAATGACAGCCTTAATAATTACATTTTTAAACATCTATACTATAAAATAATTAAGATAGAAAGATCGTAAGTCTGTGATAGGCTTCACAAAGAACTAATAAACAATTTTATTTTTTGTGATTCAGTTTACCATGACTCAACTACAACAAACCTCAAGGTTTAATTTACAAAAACAAGGATGGAGAACAGTAAGAAAAGCTTACGGTTGTTCATAAAGGCAACATATAACTCTGACTCCGTCTGTTCTGTGCGTGGAATCCAGCTGATATTTGCAAAGTTGTGACTAACTGAGGCGCTAATATTCAACACAGCTGAGAAAAGAGAGAAATGAAACAGAGGGTTAATACTGTAAATGACACGAGGAAGCTTGTTAGATGACTTGTTGGAGAAAGAGTGCTTTCTTTATATGCACTGTAATACATGAACTTTAATACACTGTAATGCATGAAGCAAGATATCACTTCAATGTAGTGCTGCTTATTGGCCTTGCTATATTTTTCAATTTCTAATGCATTATCAAGTTGTAATACACTACAAAAGAAAAAGGCATTGCAGTAAAGGCTCGTTCACACCAAGAAAGGTTATGAATCACATTCAAAATGAATATTAAATATATTGATAACCAATCAGAATCCAAGTGCTCAAGCTTTAAAAATGGTAGTATGTGCTTATAATTAACATAATGATATTGTGCAATGGTGTGTATGCGAATATAGTTATCGTTATCATTTTCATTTTAGTTTGTTGTTCTTGGTGTGAATGGTCCCCAAAACTGTCCTATCCATGCATGAAACCAGAGATTAAAATAATAAAAGCTAGTTTCTACTGTTTGTAAAGTTCTGATTTTAAGTGGGTAGCCCTGCCCACAACAAAACTAATTGGTCCAAAGTACAGCAAAATGTTTTTTGCATCTTCATGGCAACTTGGAATGATCATAATCATGTTCAAAATAATTAAATAAATAACAACTTGGAGTTGTTTACAATTTCGGATAAAATAATGTGCCTCATAATACCCATAAAACCCTCATAATAAGTAATTCATTACTGAATGAATTTTATTAGTATATGACATCATCTGGTAACGTAAGAAACGCTGCAGCGTTCAAACTAATTCTAAGTAATTACCAGTTTGACAAATATTTTTTTAGGAGCTCATAATTACTGTAATTTTGTGATGTGCACACTAAATGTGTTTTGATTGGCTGGTAGCTTGTTGCATTGAAGAGCATTTTTACGTTCACTGTGGTCAGGCTAATTACTTGTCACTGGAAACCCGAGTGTCGTGGCTGGTTAGGACACAGCGTAAAGAAATGAATGTGATGGGGATGGCACAAACAAATGGTGGATCCTTAGATGATAGAATGGAATGTGGTTTAATTTCCATCAGAAACGTAGCTGCGAGTCTTCTGTAATTAAATGACTAATTAACGACCTGAAATAATGATGTGCTCGTTACACCGGGTGAAATAAGAGGAAATAATAGGAGATAATTTTAGACAGAGTCGTAGAGTAATAATTACGCAGCCACCATTCTGAGAGCCACAGAAAGACCTGAACACACCAAACACTGTTTCTATTCAGGAAGCTACAAGTATTCGACTTGGACAATTGCTACCTACACAGCATGCCACCGGAGCTATATCAATCACAGATAACTTGTGTTTTCATCACCTTCAGGTGTAGCAATTAAGCAGACTGTTGTCTGCTGTCAAAACTCATTACCACACATCTCAATCACACAATACCTCTCCCTTTGGGCAAAACATGCAAATGGAACACATTTATTCTCAGGCTCTTTTCAGGAATCCATCTGTACCGAAGGACCACGACTATCCTGCCCATCCCATCGCCCCATGCCTGAATGACATCCTCTAATCGTGATGCATTTCCATCCACCCTGTTATTGTAGAAATTGCGTTAATCATCGGTGAGGTGAGACACCTTTGCTTGACACAAAAATGGCACTATAAATATTGAGCGAGCTAGCTGGAGGTTTGTCAGTCCGCACCCGCCGCCACAGCAGGAGGGAGGATAGCTCACGCCACACGTGTCCTGCAAGATTGGTCCCCAAAAGCCACTTTTGTGGGGAAATGTAACAGCGGAATTTAAACCGCTTCCTCTTATCCATTTTAAATCCCTTTTTGAGTTTCATCAGCACTGCTCCCTGATAAGCCCCAACAAATCAGACCTTGCTACTGCATCCATAAATACACTAATGTTTGAGGTCAGTAAGATTTTTATTTATTTACTTACTTTAAAGTAATTGGTGACACTTTATAATAACTACACGCTATGCATAATTAGTTAAGCATTAGTAAATAGTTAGTTCATCCTTTATAAACTATTGTTCCAACATGAATAGTCATTAGTAAGCAGTTTTTAAAAACAGCTATAAATGCCTTGTTCTTGATTTATAAGCATATCTAAATTTACAAAGGAGATTAAAATGGTCAGTTATCTTCCTAACAGAAAAAATAAACATACAGTACTATTAATTTCAAGATGCAAAAAAATATAAAACTGTACACTTGAAACTGAAGGTTTGTTTTTCATTTATCAAGTGTAGAGTAGTACAATTAAATTTTTTACATCTTGAAAAAATATGTCTGTGTTCTGTATGCCTCTGTGTTGTGTCTGTTTAACGTTGCTGTTTAGAAGATGAACTAGCCTTTACATCTGCTTTATAAATGCTTTACAACGTATAACTAGTCCTCACTTTAGATGAGCTCACAAAAACATGCCCGGCAACTACTAAATGCTTTGTAACTACCTGACTTAATCATGAATTACAGCAGGAACATGTGTTAATAAAGCATTTATTAACACACTGAACAACTATTATCATGTGTTTAAATAATAAGATTTATTAATGTAAATTTAAATAATTTGTTAATCATTTACTTACACTTTCTAAATGGTCTTATTAAACACTGACAAATCCTAAACAACTGGTTTGTAAATAACATATTAATAAAAAAATATATAAACTGATCATTAATAAAAGTATAAAAATACAATTATTAAACATTATATATATGCTCAAGAACAAGGCATTTATAGATGCACTTGTAAACTGTTTACTAATGCATAATAATTTTGGAACAATGGTTTGTAAAGGATGAAATAAATGCTTACTAATAATGCTTAACTACTGTGTAGTTATTATAAACTGTTACCAAGTAATTAAAGGATTAGTTCACCCAAAAATAAAATTCTGTCATTAATTACTCATGTCCCGTAAGACATTTGTTCATCTTCGGAACACAAATACACAGATGTTTTTGATGATATCAGAAAGTCATCTGACCTATCATAGACAGCAACACAACTAAAATTATCATAGTAAACATACTAGAAACATCAGTAGCTCAACTTTGACACTAGGAGAATGCTTTTTTTTTGCCCAAAGAAAAAAAACGTCATTTAACTCTACCATTCTTCTCCCATGAATTACGTCTTCCGTCACTAATGTTAGAGAGTATCACAATGAATGTGTACGCTTTCCACTATTGGCGGAACAGAGGCGTAGCAGGCAATTTAAAACTGTGTGTGTGTGGGGGGGGGGTATATATACTATATACATCTTATAGTGTAATAAATTCTAAATAGAAGTACAATGAGCATTTTAAAGCAGGCAAAGCATTGAACACACGCTGTATTCAGTGCAATATGACGAGGTGCACAGAACAGGTTCTGTTGTCTTTCAACGTTAAATCATAACATGGTAACGTGTGATTGGTGTCATCGCAACATTCTGTAACACATACTCACATTGTGTGTTTGAAA
>JAUMHI010000041.1:15151001-15193459 GCA_032359435.1 Enteromius unitaeniatus | reverse complement strand
CTACATTTTGTTATCAAACACTCTGCAAATTGCCTACAACAATGAATTACCATACGCAATCTAAATATATATATATAAATCTATATAAACAATATACTACATTAACAATCTCACAGACACCATATAGGACACTTGCTAATGGGAAGAGATTTGATTATAATGGAATAAAACCTAATAAACATCAGTGTTGGAGAAGCAACCTTTTTTGTATTATACCAATAGACTGAATTTCTGTATTAAATTGAAAAAAGTCTTAAAATAATTGTGGTGACACTTTATTTTAAGGACCAATTTTCATTATAAGCTAGTTGCTTATTAGCATGCATTTATTAGCACATAATAACACCTTATTCAGCATGACCATGCTATTAACCTTAATTAATAGTGAACGTGTTTCATATTCTAAAGTGTTCAGACCAGAATTGAACCAGAACCAGAATTGTAAACACAACAATTATAGAATAAGAAAATAAGTGAAAACTCTGCCATACGGGGATTCAGACAGGTCATTTTTTGAATGTGGTCATTTACTGTACATTAACTGTCCAAAACAGCAATTTAACATTAATTTGCTAGTTTTAGCTAATTCGCTAGTGTTAGTCACTCCCCAACACTGTGCTAAGATAAGAGAGAAATAAAAATAGAGTGAGAGACTGAGAGAGAAAGGGAGACTAAACTAATCACACTGCACAGAGATGTAGTGACCTGAGATAACATCGGGAGGGCAACTCCAAAAGAAAACTGAAGGCAAGAGAATAATTATAGCCACAAATGTAAATAGCTCATAGCCATGATAACATTTCATTTGTTAGTCTACAAAGACTCTGAGTGAGGAAATCGTTCCCCCTTGTGCAATTTAATATCCTCAATAAGGCAAAACAAATCGGCATATCAGCGCAACTGTTTGGATATTGTGTAAAGGCAAGATGGTATTTCATCAGCGTTTTCTGCCCTCTAGGTTTGTTGATATTCTCTTCACACATGTACTGCACTTTGGCTGGAGGCGGGTGGGTGTTTCCGTTTACAGGCAATGCTTATTTGCAATGTAACAAGAGCCTCACAGACAAAGGTTAGAAAAAAAAGAAGAAGCGTCTTTCAAAATCTGCACCTGCTTTGTATGCTCTCAAAGGTAAACATGCACAGTTCATTGACAGTGAGTGAAATGTCAGTGGTATTGGCTTATTTGAATGCATGCTCATCTCCACAGCTCAGACACAATAGAGGTTCTTCCTACTTACAATCCTCTCCTGAGTACGCTGTTATTATTTTGGGGTCCGGACCCCAGCCCGCGTGGTTCTTGGCCTGAATTTTGATCTCGTAAAGAACGAACGTTGGGGTGTTTTTAACCAGAAATGAGTGCCTCTTCACTATGTGCTCCATCCAGTCCTCTCCGCTGCCTTGTCTTCTGTAGCTCACTTTGTACTCCAGACCAGGCCCGTTGTGTTCAATAGGTGACAGTGGCTGTGACAGGAGAACAAAAGAGCTCAGTAAGTTGGCAGGAAACAGTAAATCAAAGGAAATAGCATTTAGTTCTCAAACACTTGGTGTTTTTAGTGTCTCAGCCTCAGAGGGCATGCTTATAGACCATTTGTTGCTAACCGTAGGATTAATATTGCACACAAAAAATGGCAAACACTGGCCGAAATCAGCACTTATAATTGAACTATGCAGTTTTGCACAGTTTACAGGAGTTAGGGTGCAAGTTTTTTTGTAGTTTTTTTTTTTTTTTTGATATAAAGTTGAAATAGAGTAGAAATAGTATGTTTTAAAGGGGTCATATGATGTGGAAGTAAAAAGTACTGAGTCATGATAATCAGTAATTGTGTGCCCACTGGATGCAACATATGTCTCTTTAGTAATGTGTTTTATTGTTTTGGTGTCATAGCTCCGGGATGCGGCATCACGTTGTGGTAAGAGGCGTAACATCTGCGCCGCATTCTTGTAGTTATTCGACCAATCACAGTGCACTGGATAGAAGGCCAATCAGAGCACGTCTAGTCTTTTAGAACAATGAGCTTTGGACAAATCAACCTGTTTCAGGAGGCGGGGCTTAGAGGAGAAACAAAAATGGGGAAAATAATGTGTTTTTTGCACCTTAAACCGCATAAACACATTGCATTACACCAAATACACACACAAACATTTTTTATAACCCTCATATGTCCCCTTTAAAAACAATTCTGTAACTCTATGTCACGCTGCACTCTGGCATAAAGATTCGTAGACGAGGACAGTGGTTATTTTAATCACAAACTTAGACACGGTACATAAGGCAAGGCAAGGCAGATTCGATGACGATTCGACAAATAAGGTTTGAACTAAGGCACTATAAATACACAGACATAGACAAGACACAGCTGGACACTAATTAACACAATGAACTAAACAAGGGCAGGAAACTCTATACATGGGCAGGGGCAGATACAAAAGGAGCATGACACATATAAACAAAGACATGGTAGAACACATGAACATTAAACATAGACCGTGACACTCTATAAACAGTATATCTTTAAAATAAATAAATAATTAATTAAATTTATTCCAGTCATGGCCAGTACAGCCATTACTCTAGTCTTCACCAAACTTTCTGAAGTCATATTCAATAATGGGAATTTTGCTCAAGAAGCATACATTAATGTTTGCTTAATATTCCCCTAACTTTTTATTCGTCACTGTTTTCTATTTTTAATTTTTAGAATTAACTGATTTCTTTATTCTTTTTTGTCCATGCAGGTCTATTAAAGTGGAAACTTGTGCAGAGTGTTCAGTGCTGATATACCCGGTTAACTGTCAGCGATATTTCATCATGTCAAACATTGTAACAATTGACTTTTATTAGCAACGCTCTAACAGCTAACTATGATTTTACAATCATCTTGCCGCCAAGACCAAACGAAATGCAATTATTCATTAACATCCACCATTAACAATGAGCTTCCTCGTAATTCGAGAAAGCAGGGGTAGGTGGTCAAGCAATAGCTCAGAAACTGTAAAAGAGTTTCACCTTTATGTGAAAATCTAAATTTATGTATCCCATTCCTTTTACTTTTCAATCAAAGACTCACTCTGAGCTCCTTTTCATGGGAACCTGTGTCCAGAGAGATCCATTTCAGCAGGGTTTTTTAACTTTCCCAACAGCACGACAATAGAGATAGCCGTGTTTTTCTATGCAAAAACTATCTTGAGGAATACGCTTATCGATAATTGGAACCTAACAACTGACACTGTTAGTTTTCTCTCCCCCTCTGAGAACTAAATGAAATTCGGTATTTGAGAACACTTCTTTATCTGTGCAGCCCTTCCAGTGCTTTGAACATTAGATATTCCCGAAGACTATTGGAATTGAACGTTTAGCATCGTACCTCCCAGTTGATATCCATTTCATGTGGCAAATGACCTTCGATCTTGATATTTTCTGGGTTCTTGTCGGGTGCTTTGGAAAGAGCAGAAATATGGATTTTGTTGGAGGTGAAATTGTTAGTGGAAGAAAGAAAAATGGCCTGTGAAATATGTGCTTTATAGACTAGAGCTTAAATGACAGGAAAAATCAATTATCTCACAAGTTTGAATGCTTTAAAGTTCAGTAGGTGATGAAGTTGGCCTCACTGCTATCTGTAAAGGTGAATTGTTTGGGAGAAACAGTAGGAGAGCTCATAGATACCTGATGCTGGAGTTTTGTATCTTTCAGTGGTCTGGCTTGGACGACCTCTTCCCACGTCATTGATGGCATAGACTCTAAATCGGTAGTCTACGTGTCCGTGAAGCTTCAGCAGAGTGTAGTGATGGTTTCCCGGTTCTCTCGTCATCTCCCTCCAGCTGCCCGGCTCATGTTGGCTTTCCTCAAACTCTATAACAAACTCTGCACAAAGTTTGAAATTAGAACCGGAGTCAGCACATGCACAACATTTTAATAAACTGGAATTTCAGGAAATATTGTTTAAAATAACTGACTACATTAGATTACACAAATGAAGTAGCACAACAGTAACAACTATGCATTTACAATCTTTTATAATGCATGAGCAAAATTAATCTATCCATAAACTGCAACTCAGTGTAGCTTTGTGATATTCATTTTGTACAATACTTTGTAATGTCCCAGATTTACATATAATTTGAATTTCATTTTACACGACCATTTAAACATTTGGGGTCAGTATGCCTTCTTTTTTTTTTTAAAGTAATCAATATGTTTATTTAGCAATTCAATAATATAATAATTTGCAATAATACAAAAAGTGAAGTAACAGACATTTATAATGTTATAAAATATTTTAGTTTAAAATTAAATATTTTCTTTAGAACTTCCTGTTCATCCAAGACTCCTGGAAAAGAACCTCTTAAAACCAAGAGGTAGTTTAAGTCTTAGTCTATAATTTGTATTTGTCTGTAATCATATCCAATTTTAGTAATACAGTATATAGACAATATGAGGAATAAGACTGTTACCAATAATAGAGCTATTATGGTCATCTCCTGGAATCCACTGCAGTTTCACACTTCTGCCGTTATGTTCGGAAAGGATCACATCCTCTGGTGGATCAGGAACATCTAAAAAACCAAAAAAATTTATTTAGGGCTGTCAATCGATCAAGCATCTCAAGTTCAATAAGATTCATTACATGATATTGTTGCTTTTTTTGTTTTTTGTTGCCATTTTATAGATATTTTGGAGACCGCGAGAGAAAAGAAGGAAATGATAGGGAGAGGAGAGAGGTTGGGTCTGGGAAATGACTCCTGTTGGTTTCAAACATGTCAGAGCTCATGCACTACCTGCCAGGCCATGTCTCCAACTAGTTCATTTGTACAAATACTACATGGTGCTGTCTTATTAAGGCAATAATTCCAGCCGTGCTGCAGCAGGTAGCAGAATCCCACCTGTGTCATGTGATGAACCCATTTCAGCCCACAAAACTTCTTACCATCTTTACTTTCCTAAACCATGAAGAATAAAAGAACATAACTCACCCACAACTGAAAGCTGTGCAACCGCCACATCCTGATCGACTGGTGTTCTGGCCACACAGACATAAAAGCCCTGGTCTCCAAAGCTCACATTAATGATTTCAAGCACTCTGTCGTCCAGGATATATCTACAGACAACAGAAAATACACTGATTAGAGAGCTCTGATATTCCCTACTGTAAAAAAAAATTAATCCTGTTGTATTTTACCGTGCATTCTCGCTGCCATTGAGGGCCATGCCATCTTTTTCCCAGAGGATCTCAAAGTCATCACCAATGGAGGGATCGAACTCTGCCTGGCATGAAAACTGAATAGTGGTTCCAGCCAACACTCGCAAATCTTGTGGCGGATCGACTATTCTGGTGGGATCTGACAAAGAAAGCAAAACTTGATTTGGATCATATGGATTAACCTAATCTGATTGATTTTCTGAATCTAGTAAACCCCTTGAACTCGACTGATTTACACAAAAGAGTGTTTGTTTCTCTTACCTTTGACTTCAAGTGTTGCAGCAATGGCAACTTTGCCCTCAGTGTTTTGAGCAAAACAAGAATACTCCCCCATGTCCTCTTTCATCATGTTGTGGATCTCCAGCGAACCATTCTTATGCACAGAAAACCTTTCTCCTTCCACTGCATTGGCACTGTCAGATTTACTCCTGTGCAACCATAAACCAAGTTGGTCATTTTTAGAAAACACCATCAACTATGTGCATAATAATGTTCCCGTTTTTTTTTTTTTAAATCTCAGGAAAGAATTATACATAATAATCCCCCAAAAAACAACAACAACAACAAAAAACCTGTAAAAAGCCTAAAAAAAAAAAAATCTAAAATAAATAACACGTAATTAGCACTAAAGAAGGTGACCAAAAAGTTGTTAACATTTTGCATTCAGACTCTTTAGTTATTTTTAGAAATACTGCTGTTCGAAAGTTTAAGCTCCATAACACTTAAAAACAAACACATAAACAATGCTTTAACTCAAAAAGGACACATTAAATTGCTCAAAAGTGACAATAAGGATATTTATAATGTTACAAAATATTTCTGTTTGAAATAAATTGTGTTTTGGTTTTTCACTAAATCAGATCGGGTGAACATTTAGCCTTTATGGAAATAAATTACATTGAGATACAAAACTTATTTTAATTGTACTATATATATATATATATATATATATATATATATAAAATATGAGCATGAGAACCCTTTTAAAATCATTTAAAAATATTGCCAACCCCAGACTTTTAATGGATTTTATGAATTTACAAAATGCTCTGTTTGTTCTCTAATGTGCCACCACAGTCAACACTTCTGCTGTTACTGCTTTAACTTACAGATCCACATGAGTAGTTTACCTCATTATCACAGTGCTGAGCACAGCCTGAGGGCCACCCTAGAGTAAACTGCTTCACAAGCTTTAAGTCACATGCAAGACACTCTCACTGCAGCACTAACACCTCTAGAACAGTGCTGCCCTCTGCTGGCCTGTGCAAATACTCTACTCACCATGTGATACTAGATGCTGGTGAGCTGAAGACCTTACAGTGCATGACCACACCTTTCCCCTCCACTGCCATATATTGCAGATTGTTTTCTGTTAAGATCAGGGGCTGGATGTCTGGGGAGAGAGTTATCAGCAACGCACCATTAAACACGAAAAAACACAGTTGGATTAGTCTCTTTATCGCTTTTCTTGTGATGCACGTTGTTATCAGTTTAGTAAAAAAAAAAAAAATCCTTGTCCTTGGAAAAGCAGCTTCCTGCTCTATCAGGGGAGGAGGGTTGCAGGGTTACAAAGACAGAGATGAGATATGTTTTTCTGCTACTTCATTATTTAATTTCATTTTTTCTTTTCATATTTTTTTTAAAAGTGAGGATCCTTAGCAGCTTATTTTATCTCCCAGATGAAAGCAACACATGCTTTGGTTCTAGCAACTGAATATGAATGGAGAAAGGCGAAATTGTTTGCACATAAAAGCGTCTGGCTGCCTGAGGGAGAGTGTGTCTGGAGATCAGAACTGACAGAAAAGCTCCACCCTAAAGCCTGTGTGCTATCATGAGGACCTTACGCTCTCTGAACAAACCCAATGGCCATCCACTGTCCATATCACACCTCAGCTTATGGCTCTGTCCACACTAACAAAACAGCAGATGCTTGTTCACAACCAGGCAACACTGTGGTATTTTTATGTGATTTGGTTTTTTTTGTTTTGTTTTTTTGGCCTGGAGTGAATGAAACCATGAATATCACATACGTAGGCAAGAAATAATGCAACGGGTCACGGAGGACTGGACGGAGGCTGAGCTTAAAAATATTATAAACAAGACAAGCATATGTTTACACTGCTCTGCATCATACGTAATTCCTGAATATAATTCAATACATTTCTCACACTAGTAATTCTAGTATGCTGTTTCCAAAAATCAGGCCTGTTTTGTTCTAGCATTTTTTTTCTTTCTTTTTTTTACATGATCAAATTAAATAATGTCTTTTCTGCATATCAGCAGAAATCTATTTTTAATGTGCAGATCTGATGCAGTCATAATATACGGCTATAGTTAATCTCAAACCAGGAAGACATCATATTTCATTTGAATGCAAATTGTTAAAGCCGTGTACAGTTTACTTACTCATGATCATGATGTTGGCGTTGGCTAGGATGGTGCCATGTCTGTTTGTAGCCTCACACTGATAAACAGCGCTGTTTTCAGGCTTTGCATTGTGGATGGAAATAGTGCCATCTTTTAAGACTTTTCTGTTGAATGACGGTACATCTGAAAATGTGGGTTAAATGATAAGTTAAAATACAGTTTGGCAGGATATCTTTATAAGACTATCACTCTAAAATTATAATAATAAATAAATGGATTATTTAAAGCAATTACACCTGTTTACTGTACATACACAAAGCAAAAATTGGTGACAATTATACTTTTCATAAACAAACATTGGTACATTATACAGTGCAATACTTGCCGGGAGAAGTTAGAAAAACTTTGTTTAAGTGAGTTGGCACAATAATTTAAAATAAATATAATCAGAATGTTATAATGTTAAAGGTTGAGTAATCTAAAAGAGGTATTAGTAATATTTACCGTTCAGAGGCTGGCCATTGACCCTCCATGTAACAATAGGTTGAGGATTTCCTTTCACAACACACTTAATAACCACATCAGCTCCAATTGTCACAAGCTGGCTTTGAGGTTCAATCTCAAACTCAGGAGGCTCTGTTCATGAAGAAGATTCAATGACATAATTCTGATTAGTGGCATCGCTAAACAATTAGCATTGTTAGCAATTGTTAACAATTAGCTCAAGATGTTGTTAGTGGAATTTATATGGTCTGACCTTTCCTGTTGATTGAAAATATAACTATTAAATATAACTATAGACTGAAAATAACTGAAAAGAAATCTATCTAACCCTATTCTCTATTTCGTTTACTCTAACTAAGATGTAAATTGGAAAAGATACATTGTACACTGTATATGATGAAACACAGAAATATAAGGTTATCAACTGTGAACAGTAATCCATTATTAACAGTTGTCCTAATCATGCACGCTTTGTTTTTGGACAGAAGATGGCGCTCTTTTACCACAAAGAGATATTGAAACCATAAAGCAACACTGGCACATTTTCTGTGGTTATATTATGTTATATTATGAGATTAATGTGATCAATAATATGACTCACCCTCTACTGTAACATGAAAATAATGCACAACCTCTCCATGGGGATTTTTGGCTCTGCACATATATTTCCCTTCATCCTCCTCATTTACCATCTCTACGGTAAGCAACTTCCCATGGCTCTCCACCACGACTCTTTCTGGAAGCTTGTGATAGCCTACTTTAACCCACTCCACCTTCGGTGTGGGGCTGAAAGACAGAAACAGCCAAAACATTTTAGTAGCAGTTTTGTGTTTTTGTTCAAATAGCATCCTATGATTTATATAATGTGTATTTTGATGCATTCATCTAAATGCTCTCAACAACATTTTATTATTATGATTATCTTTTTTGTTTGTGTTTTACAAAATAACAGTTTTGAACATTCCTATCAGATTTCATAAGCATTTCAAGTGGTATAATTGAAATGAGTGAGAAGCTCTAAATTAGATTTACAAACTAACTGAATTAATCAAATGAATTAGACAGTAACTTACAAGCCCTCTGCAATACACTCCAACTGAAGATCTTCACCTTTCACCAGATATGTATGAGACTCCTTTCCTGTGGGCGTCAGTAGACTGGGCTTCCTCTCCAAGAGAGAGTTTGCTTTATAACAGTTAAAATATTGCATATATAAATATGCTTGAAATATAATATAATACAATACATAAAGTTATATATATATATATATATATATATATAAAACTATAGTTATAAAATAGTCATCATGCTCAGTTGTGTCAAAATGTTTTAAATGCTTTAATTACTGTGCCACTAACATCCTCCAAAAGAACAGCAAAAATACTGTTGCATTAATGAATTACTCATACAAAGTATTTTAACATACAAAAACAAGTATAGAGAATGAGTCATGGATGAACCTATGAATTATTCCCATTGATTACAGAAAACCTTTGAGATTTTCAAATCTAGGCTGATGAGTAGGCAAGTATGATGTGACATGGAATGAGATAATTAATCAAAACTAATTAAAAACAAAGAAGCTGCTCTACGCCCATGTAGCATCCCTAATGAATGTCACTCACCATAACCTCTGCTGCTACCAGAGTCTGAGTCCTTCATTAACTTGTCTTGGATGAAGAAATGGAGAAAAATAAAATATGTGTGGCAAATGCAAAAACAGCTAAAACAATACATAACATGGACATGAAATACACCAACAAGTCTTCACAGAAAGAACAGGAAGCATCAATATCTTTCAAGCAGATCTGCTGAAGTCCAGCAAGTGCTTGGAGACTGACTATATGAGAAACTGAGAGGATGTATAGGATGCACGTATCTGAAATTGATGCTGGTCATGTAAAGAAATGATTATGTTTTGCGATCACACTCTTAAAGAAGAGTATTTTAACGTACTGCTTTTGACCACGACAGACATGGCGTTTTTCTGGACGATGGTTCTTATGCGGGGGAAGGCAGCAAAGCAGCAGTAATCTCTGCGACTGTCCGTCTCAATGGCGTTTGAGAAGTACAGGTTTCCGTTCAGACCCACTGATACTCTCTCGTCCTGCTCGATGTGTTGTAAACCTGTGATGTTTAACAGAAATTCAGAAAAAAAACTCAATACACTTGTAGCTTATTAGCAAGGATATCAGCGTATTTGATTACTTTAATGAGCATTAACAGATGTGAACAATTTAAGTAGTAGTTCACTCAAAAATTTCATTTGCTCACCCTTAGGCCATCCAAAATGTAGATGAACAGATTTAGAGAAATTTACCACTTCATCACTTGCTCACAAACGGATCCTCCGCAGTGAATGGGTGCCTTCAGACTGAAAGTCCATCAACTGATATCATCACAATAAAGTAATGCACATGACTCCAGTCAGCATGTTAATATGTTGTGAAACCGTAAACAATGGTATCATGTGGATTACTATCTGCTGTATGGATTCTGATGGTACCCATTCACTGCAGAGTTTATTGGTGAACAAGTGATGCAATGCGTAATTCCTCTAAATCAGTTCAGACGAAGAAACAAACTCACTTGCATCTAAATTTTCAGACCGTTTCTATAAATAAGTAATATAATTTGAAACTAATTAATCTTTAGTCTCACTTAGCCGGGTTTTCCACTGTTACACACATTTTTCTGTTCAAAATACAGGTCCCACTTTATATTAAGTGTCCCTAATACCTGTGTACTCCCATAGTAACTAGATGTGTATGTAGTATGTAACCACAGTGTAAGTACAGAATGCTACATAGTATCTACAGCTGTAATATTTCTGTAACTTCACACATGTAACAACCCTCAGAATGGTGTGTGTAAGTACAAATGTGTAACAGGAAATTGGTAACAACACTTTTTTCACTTCACTAAGTAGTCATGTAACAGGAATGACATAGCTACATTTTGTTACAGCAGTATGTATAAGAGTAACTGGATCAGGGGGTGATCAGGAGGTGTATTTGGGTAGATTTAGGGATATGTAAAGTGGGTGGAGTTGGTGCACCCCTGTAATATAATGTAACCAGTGCATTTACATGGTAACTCCTTAGGAACTGCCCACGTAATATAAAGTGTAACATTCTGGACACCAACCACAATTTATACATGTATTTAAAACCTAACTTACGGCCCGCTGCTGTGTAACATCAGAGTAATTACATGCTAAATCCATAGCAATTGTTTATTTAATATAAACTGTAACACTTTATTTACCAAAAAGTGCTGGTAGTCCTGTTACATATTTGTACTTTCATGACCAAAAAGTGTTGTTACCAATGTCCTGTTACACATTTGTACTTACACACACCATTCTGAGGGTTGTAACATGTGTGTAGTTACAGAAATATTACAGCTGTAGATACTATGTAGCAATGTGTACTTACACTGTGGTTACATACTACATACACATCTAGTTACTATGGAAGTACACAGGTATTAGGGACACTTAGTATAAAGTGGGACCGTAATGCATTATTAAAATATCATATAATTAAATAAAAAAATATTATTTTAATATTTATGTTAATTAACAATTAAATGAATAATATAAAAAGAAATACTCAAAAACCATTGTTTCCAGGTGTGTTAATAAAAACCTGCACACTCAACTCTGTAGAAGTACTGTAGAAGCCAGTCAAGCATTTGAACTGTGCAGTATTGATCAGATGATCACTGAATGCACTGTAGGTGTGCCTTAGACTAATTTAACCCAGATAACCTAACTTGAACTTACTTATCGTCATCCAGTAGATTTGCAGTGGGGGGATTCCTTTAGGTGGGTTGCACTCTAGAATGACTGGCCGACCTTCCATGACCTCGATCGGATCGATGATCTCTTTAGGGAACTTCGGAACATCTGCAGAAATAAACAAGCAAAACGAATCAATACATATAACAATTAAATACCATTTTACAGATGAAATCACCATTAGGTGGCAGTATAACCCAGACTTTGTCTCCCAAAGGTCATCCTGGAAAGATTATTCATTCCAATCTCCCAAATTCAGTCCAAAAATCTGCCAATAACACTTCACTCTGCTGCTGAAACTGTGCGTGTCAACTTAGTGATTGAAAACCGGTCTTGTTTGGTAACTGATGACTCTTTGCTCTGGTTACATCTGGGGAGATTTATGTGGTGTATTTCAGAACACAATGAGAAATGTGACGTCGAAAAATGATGGAGCGAGAGGAGAAAACTCATTTTTCATCAGCCTTCTCCTCATGGTCCATACACGCTGTGATGAAAGGAAAAGAAAAGCTCCAGGGTTTGTAGCAGGCAAGTAAAATGGATATCCCACTAAGGAGCAGAGCGGTTGTTTTATTGGACACTGCTCTCTAAATCATTTGGAAAGAGTCGTTATGGAGCATACAGCACAAAGTTCTACATTACTTACTTGGAACAATGAATTCAATCTCTTCCGACATTGCCGTTCCCAACTTGTTGGTTGCAAAGCAACGATAATTGCCCTCGAATTCTGTCAGATTCCCATTATTGGGAATGATGAATGTTCCGGAATCATCTAATGTTATCAACCTGGCGTCCTGATAAGGATCAAAGTCTTGACCATTCTTTGTCCACCTAAATCTGATAAAAAAAGAATAAAACAGAGATGGCCACTAATTAAATGACATTATACCACTCAGCGTGCATCCTTTGAAATATGAACAAGCATTCAAAAAGGATTTCCACCTTGTGGTTTTCACATTTAAAATGACATCAAATACTGGGAGAAGGCTTTGAAATGTGCTTTGAAATGCCAGTGGGGTGTTTCTGATGGTTTTTTCTGTTAGTTTTTTTTTCTCATATATTACGAGCTGTTCTACTCATGATCTAGCTACCCTGATGAATTTCTATGCTGATTTGGTGCTGATCTAGCACAGTTGCACCATTCATCCGCAAAGATAGTTGGTGATGCTGATCAACCAGCATGGAAGCACTATGCGGTCATTCCTGAAGGTCGTTCCTTCCATCTCTGGTCTAGTTTTCGATGCAAAACTGGCACAAGCAAGTCATTAGCAAAAGAAGACAAACGATAAGACAACCTCAACCTGAAGATGCATTTATTACGATTACATACAATACAGCATGATAACATGTGATCTCATCTCAAAATTTGTGAATAAAACTGAGGCTTAAAAAACAAACTTTTCATTAAAGAATCCCTAAAATCCTGAAATAAATCATGGTTTCCACAAAACTATTAGGCACCACTATTTTTAATACTGATAATAACACAAATCATCTAGAGCATCAAATCATGTGATACTGAAGACTGGATTATGCTGAGAATTTAGCTTTTCCATTACATAAATAACATTTTAGAATACATTAAAGTAGAAAACATAGTCACACTTTATGTTAGGTGGCTACAGAGTACTTAAAAAATAAGCATAATGTACGTGTTGTGGTCATATTGTATTATATTGCAAAACACTTGCATAGGTTTGGTGGATGGATAGGTTTAAGGGTGGGTTAAGGTGTAAGGCATGGGTCAAGAGTATAATTAGAAAAAATAATAACTACAGAGGTAATTACACATAGGTATTTATTTTATTTTTATTTTTTTAAATATAAGTAAAATGTAAAAACTTGTATTTACACTAGAACTGCATTGTACCAAATATAATTTTAGATAGGTTTATTTAAATGGAAGTACATAGTAGTTAAGACCACCTAATATAAAGTGGGACTGAAATTGCAGTAATATTAATAGTTAATAGAGCAAATTGAAGTAATATTTGACTATATATATATATATATATATATATATAGAATTTATTTATTTTTCATTATTTTTTACTGCCTTGGAGAGATTTCTAAATTATATATATATATATATAAAAGTAAACTGCACTAAACTTTTGAATGTTAGCATATTAGTGTGTATGTGTATATTGCTTACTCTGGTCCTGGGTTTCCTGTGGCCTCACACTTCATAGGAAAGCTCTCTTCGAAAGGGAAAGCAATCAGAGAGGCAGGTGAGTGCTCTGTAATTGTGGGCAGCTGCTCCACTAGATAAAGAAACAGCCAGAGAGGAAGAGCTCAGTAGACTGAAGAGGAAAAATTGGTAGCATGCAACTAGCATGCAGCAAATGGAGATGTGAAATGGCTTTGGTTCAATCGTAATGATTTTCTACAATCAGGTCAACTGTTGTGATCAATGCATACAAGACTAAAGGTAAACAAAATGTTTGCTGGATAACATAATTAGATATTGAATCATTGATTGCGTGGTTGCCCAAAGAGTGAGTTGTTATCAGGTTATGGCAAATGATCCGATCAAATAATGTCAATGAGGGTTTGTTTGTGATTTAGAATAGGAAATGTAGAAACTAATGGCTAATACAGTTTGATTGAAAAATTGGATATGCATTATCAAAATCATGATGGAGTGATGGTACAAATGTAGAGTGGTTTGCTGGCTCTGATGTTGTAGGTTGTACACTATGCACAAAAAACTCTCTAAAATCATCTAAATGCTTTGATTTTGAGGGAACATAACGTTCATTTGAATTGGACTGTGTTTACAAAAAGTACCCAATTATTAAAATATGATTTCATGATAAAAAATAAAATAAATTCCAGGGTGTACCATAGCAGTACCACAGTATCCAAATACCACCAAGGAACATGGATACGATCATTATGAAGTACCATGGTCTCCCCATCTGATAGTATCAAGTCAGCATATTACTTTATTATAAATGTTCCCAACAAAAAATCTCTGCATTTATGAATGATTTTCAAAAGAAATCTGATGGTTGCTGGATGATAATGGACTCTATGGATGAAGTTACTAGCTCTATGAATGGCTTGGCATTACAAACTTACTGTTCATGCGTGCTAAAGCTAACAAATCCACCGCAGCAGGAAGAATACAGAGAAACAAATGTGCAGGGATTTGTTAGAACCATATAGATATGAACTGCTAAAAAATTATTTATTGTTATCAAACTACTGAATCCAGGTCCATGATTGACAAAATAAAAGTAGAACAGAAAGAAATGAGCAGTGCTGTGTTACCGTAAGATATCTTTCAGGCCCTAAAGATATATGGTGAATAATTTAACAGCAACAAAACACACTTTTATCTGGTTTCCATGGAAACGGTGAAATACACAGCCCGAGCAATAAATTATACCTGCTCTCAGCTTGAGTGAACCTGCATGTAAACACCCAGTTTTAAACAGATTAGTTGTAAGAACAGTGTGCTCAATATGAAAGCCTGCTTCCCTCTCAGAGTAAAAAATAAAACAAACAACTATGTGATAGATGTAAAATGATAATTATAATATTACATGTACTTACAAGATAAACTTAAAATGATGAGAGCTGCTATTGTGATATATAATGTGAGATATAACATCACAACCGATATGAAAATAAAGTTTAAGTTGTTAAATATGGAATAACAATTGAATTTGGTTATAAATTCAAGATGTGCGATATGACTTGCAATCCTGAGATATTTATACAGTCAGCTGTGGGATATGAAGTTGCAATTGTCATATACATTCATTATTATGAAATAAATGTGAGATATAAAGACACTTTTGAGCTATGAAGGAGCATTTCTAAGATATAAAGAAAATTAACAAGAAAAATGTTACCATAGGACATGAAGTTGCAAATGAGATATACATTTTAAATTCTTAATTGCGGTTGCATGAAACTGCAAATAACAGTTTTTTTGTGAGACGTGCAGTCTTAAATGACATGAGATCCTGTTTTTCAGATATGAAGTTACAGTTTTGAGATACAAAATATGGAAAATTGTGAAAAAGTTGCAATTAATATAAATGTGAAGTCATAACAGTTAAATAGTTAATCTATACGAATAGATAATTGTGAATTATGAAGTTGCATTTGTGCAAGTCTCAATAGTGAAATATAAAGTAGGATTTGTAAGAAATAATGTGCAATTGTTGTAATATGAAGTAGCAATTAAAAAAAGTTGCATTTTTCAGAAATCAAGTCATAATTTCCTTTTTATTTTTGAATCTGAGGTATGAAAAGGCTTCCATAGCTCATTTTTCTCCAAGAGGGAAAGAAAAACAGTCCAAATTGTGCTAAACTGAAATCTGATCAAATATGTAAACCAGTATAAAACTACACACAGAAAGGAAAAAGTCTAACAGAAATAATACATAGAACAGAAAGTCATTTATTCAACTTACCTTCAAGGGGAATATCCAAGGCATTACTCTGATACCTGCAGCTCATATTAAGGCAAGCGCTCAAAAGGAGGAGGATTTTCCGTAGCAACCGCATGACTGGTCAAAGCCTCAGAGGAGAGTGGAGGATGACAGGGAATGCTGCAGTTTGCCAGGATTCAGTGCATCTCACTCCAACACAGTCTGGGGTCTCTCTACCTGCACAAAACACAACACAGATCTTACTGGCACCAGGACGTCAGCTGCAAACATGAAATCATTGCCACACACACTCACACACCCACGTATGTATAAACCACATTCTTACGTTCGGCCCACAACATTACATATAAAAACAACCCTGTCACCTGCACAGACACAAAGAATTGCATATTCTGCACATCTCCTGCTGAGTAACTTGTGTCAATGTCTTTCCCAACTTCGTGAGAGGAATCTCCATATTAAAGCTCTCTATCACCGAGTCCCTGGAGACATGAATTGTATTTCTGTAAATTGTTTGTTGGTGTATGTGTGGCAGTAGCATTTCTTTCCTCCGTTTCTCCTTTGTAACGCTGAATACGAAAAATGAAACCTTAAAAAAATAAAATAAATGGAGCCCCCCTGCAGATATGGTAATGCGCAGCAGCTGTTGCAGAAATTATTCTGAATTATGAATTCATGGCACTATAACAGTGACAGATTTTGATTAGCTGGATGCAGTAGAGAGAGCAGAACCACACGGCTGTTAAATCACAAAGCTTGCAGATGTGCTTAAATATGCAGCAAGAAATATGCCGCTTTGTTATACCAAAGTGGATGATCTTTGAGTTAAATGTCATGTTTGCTGCCATTGAAGTTGTCGTGAGCAGTCTCTCGTGATGCCATGTGTGGTAAGGGATCAGTAGTTGCTTTAACCTTTTGGAATCTGGCGCCAGCAAGACATCTGGCTGGAGACAAATAGAGTTTCCACCCATTTTCCCTTCAGATTCATAACAGCACTGGCTATAAAACGCTGCAGTTGATCAGAGTAACTTTAATGGAGGTCACCTTACATGGTGTACTGGGAATCAGCCTTGTACTTCCAAAACTACAATACGATGTCTGGTGCCTGTTGGTCTGCAACCTCTATAATTAGGGTCAGACAGAATCTGTAGAACTCTTCTAGTGAGTTAGGTAGAATAACTTATGGGACTCTGGATTTTGGAAAAAAAGAAATGCTTAACGAAGCAAAGAGCAACTATTAAGTAGCTGAACATAGACAAATATGTTTGTCATATTATTTACTGAACTCACAGCGCAGGGAATGAGTGATGAATGATGAATAGCAGGCAAATCAGTGTTGGATTATGCATAATATATTTATAATGTCATTTGTATACAAGGCAAAAACACAAGGTGTGATAAATAACAAAAAATGGGCATGCCAGTTGCTGGTTATGTGGCAGAATATAACCCAAAAAATTACAATAATATGAATTATAGACATACTAGTAGCAGATCATGTACAAAAAAAGTCAACAAAAATCAATTATTAGCCTATATTTTATTGACAGTTAAATAAAACCCAGTGTGATTTGTTTGCAAGGCAAATGTGCTAACAAGGGATGTGTGGCAAATGACAAATAATGGGCATACCAGTTGTTGATGCCAGTGTAAAAAAAAAAAATGTAAACACAAATTTTTACTAAATCATAAATACAATTGATACATACATCCTGTCCTCCAACAAAAAAAATGATCCTATAGGTCATGCAAATACCTTATTTCAACCTATATTTACGCTTTGAAGGTAAGCGCCCTCTTTAATTGTTTAATTTGTTTAAATTGATCTCATGGAGATCAAAAAATATTTTACTAGGTGTAATTCAAATGACCACACCTAAACCTACCTGTTACAAAAATCTTGCAAAATCATGAATTATAAAGCATGTGCATTCTTTGAGTTTGAACCAATGATCATATATCATCTCATCTTATAACACATCACTCTATAAAATGAGCTACATGAACCCTGAAGCATAAAACTAATAAAATAGTACAAAACATTAATATGTCCTGTTATTGATAGGGGCGCAATTGTAGTATATGTATTGATGGGTCAAACGACCTATACATACAGGCATATTGGTTAGGACAGGTTTCAGCTTGACACAAAAGAAATCTCCCTAATATATTCCACATATTTTAAAATAGTTTGTCACATTCAACTGAAGTACTGTATGTGATGCACTGTGTCCCATTATTGTGATATAGTATATACATTACTGTGCCTGTTAGTCTGAGGCCCCTAAGAACCAAACCCTGATCCATCACCATTGTGCACCTAAGGCACTTAGTACTTGGGAAGTTTGCTTCAGGGGATTGTCCATGTACTGGAAGTCACTTTAAATATAATTGTCTGTTAATGACTACTACTTACACAGGAAACTTTACCTCGAAGGCTGTATTTCTATACAAATTTTGTATAGTGGGTCTCACTGGTTAGCCGTTCTCATGTGGGTTAAAGCTCCGGGCTCATTACATCACTTCCTTTTTGACGTTAATTAGTTAAACACACAATAAAATAGTTCCCTGCTTAAATCTGAGAATAAAAGAGTATCAGGGAAGCGGGCAAAAAAGTAAAAGGGAAGTTCAAAGCTCACAAAAATACAACTTTATTAGTCATTCTCACTCCTTCAGGAGTTACATTTTCACAGAAAGCCATGAATGACTCTTTAAAACCAAATGAGGTCATTTATTCTTGCATCTAATAAAAGTACAAAGGAAGACCTGTTCCAGGACTGTTATGTTCTTTTTATTTCAGTGTTCAGGTCCAGTCATGAGAGATGACCACACTTCACTGCCCCTCCATTTCAACCCCACCAGCTGCTTCAATCACCAGTTTTTCCACCCAGACTTTAAAAAGCCCATCCTCCCCTTAATCTTTTCCTCTGCTTAACAAATCCGATAGGAAACACATAGGTCAAACACCAGTAAGCGGAGAAGTAATTGAATAATTGACCACTGTGTGAATGAGTCGATTCGCTTCATTTCTCAGTGGGGGCTCTTGTTTTCTGATGGGCTTGAACTCTGCTCCACATGCCTGCATTACTTCATAATGGTATTAACTCTGCCGGGGAGAGCTTTTGTGATTTAGTGCTGGTTATGGTGACCCCTGAGATGACCTGTGTGATGTCACTAGAAAGGATGGGTTTCTGCACCCCTTTGACTGTAAGGCTTGTGGCTACGGTCCGTTGGACTTGGATGGGTTTCTTAGAGTCAACGACAATGCCTGAGGCTTTACCGCTTGGCGCGATACTGCTCTATCTCCCACAGATGGTGTCTAGCTTTAGAGGCCAGATTAAAATCAAAAGGTAAAGCGCTAAGCTAATTGGATTGTGATTTAATGGCCAGTGTGGTGTTTTACTGGTGGCATATGTTAATCATCCTGAGCCAATGCACTGCATCCTGGATTTTCACCACAGCACTGGTTACAGTGAAGCCTTTAGAGAATCTTTTCAGTAATATTCTCATTTACATGAATCCTCTGATCAAAAACGATTCACTACAATGACATCACCACACAAAATATATAGTCCTTTATAATAAATCAATTCACCAAAATGAATCAGACACTCCATTGCAACATGTGAGAAAGAGTTGTTTAGTAACAACTCTGAAGAAAAAGATCTGCTTAGTATGATTCAATCATAAATTTGAACGAGAAAGAGTTGTTTAGTATGAACTTATTCACTAGAATTACTTCCCATAGAAACATGTTTGAGAGAGTGAGTCATTTAGGAAGAACAATTCATGAATGAATGAATGACTTTCCATCACAACATAATGTAGTATTAAACTGGTTCACCAATGCAATGGTTCGTGCATATTGTACAGTAGCAATATACTGTATATGTATGTGAGAGAGTAATTTAATACAAAATGATTTAGCAAAATAAAAGTCTTTCCATAGTAAAATATGTGACAACGTTTCGTATGAACCTCGTATTAATCCACTTTGCATTGCAACATATATGAGAGAATAATTTAGTATGAATCAATCGACAAGAAAGAATCAGATCATTCTTTATGTGAAAGAGAGTCATTTATTGTAAGATTTTAACATGTAAGAGTTGTCGTTCAAACGATTTGCTTATATGAACCAGACTACTTCGCTACTCAATTAAAAAAAGCTAACTTTCGAGAAGTGATACTTCTTATTTTAAACACAACTGAAGAGTCACAATACTGAAGAATCCTCTTACTTCCTAACATTGTAAATCACAAATCGTTTGTCATGAAATGTCTTTATAAGACTATTCAAGCCAGACTGACTGAAGGCCTATGAAAGAGCATTATAGTTATAAATAAATCATACTGTAAATCCAGCACTTACAAATAGATCAGCATGAATCAGATCAACTTTATCCACTCGTAAGTGGATTTGTAAGGAAATGTTAGGAAGACAACATTGTATCCAAAGAAAGCTCCTCTAAACATTTCAGTCTGCAACATTCAAACTAACAAAGCACATTCCCATACAGCCTATATAAGAAATACCCTGTAAACAACAAAGTGGGACTTTCTTAACAACTACAGCCTGCGCTTAATCCCCACATCCCAGTCTAATGATACTGGCAAGGGGTAAAAGCTGCCCAGCGTGGGAAGGTCTACGTGAACTCTGACCTGGCATTGCTTGGGCAAAGCGGTCTAGAGTAAGAGCCAGAGGAGGAGGAGAAGGTAGAATACGGTCTGAGAGAAATCAAGAGCAAGCTTTTCTCCCCAATTGACTGATGGCGTCCTGCCCCTCACGCACTCGCCTCGCCCACTGTGAAGACTCATTTACCACGGAGGATAAACGTAAATCAGGACAGTGAAAAAATAGGAAGCAAACTGGCAGTGGAAGGGAAGCAGTTGGCTGTTCAGCTCTATGAGGAAAAACCCATCTATTCCTCACACAACAGCATCCGCCCAACCCAAAGCACTGCCATTTTTCTGATCATTACTGGTCATATTTTAATAAACACCCAGAACAAGTCTATTCTATCAAAGTTTTTTCAGTTTAAAGAGATGTTGTTCCAAACCTGCATGACTTTCTTCTGGGGAACAAAAGCATTTTGAAGAAAGCTGGATAACACTTTATTTCACAGTTCTGTTTCTCATGTACGGTACATGCTGTCTATAAAAATTACAAAAACTGAGAAATAACAAGGTACTAACCCTGAACCTACCCACATCAACTCATACAATTACTTTGTTCCCACCACTTCTTTTTTTTGGGTTAATTACACTGTTAGTACACTATAAGTACATGTACTGTAAAATAAAGTGTAACCAAAATTCCCAAACAACATTTGATTTCATTGCTTTCATGGCATGGGAAATCTTTTTTGTGTTCCAATAAGAATACAAGTTTAAAATGACATGAAGTTGAGTAAATTATAATAGAATGTCAATTTTTGTGTGAACTATCCTTTTTAGAGTGTATGATGGCACTTTTAACAACTAGCAAGGAAAGAGTCAATGCAAGCAAAGCTGCCTGTTTACAGTAATTTTGCTTCAAATGGTCTCAGTCCCACCGCATTGTCAATAAGTAGACAGATATCTGCTATTCAGCACACGCTCAGTATTTAAGTGCCTTTTAGTATAAAAACTTTGTGCACACTGTGAAGGCCACTAATGGGATTAGCTCCATCCCTGTCTTGTCAAACTAGATTAATATATTCTGCTGCCTGAAGAGTCTTGATGGCTGTGTATCCTTCTCAAACCTTCGGAAAAGACCCAGATTCTGATTTAATCTCTCCAGCACATTTAAAAAATTGGTGAGATTACTCACACTAAAAAGCAATTAGCAAATTCACCTCATTTTGTGCTCTAATTAGAGTGTTTCATCCATTTAGTCACTTTAATCTCTTGCTTAGCTTGATTAGAGTGAGAAAAAAACGCAAAATGGATAAAGATGTACATTTAGGGTATGAATGAGTAAGGTAAATGTATATCTTTTGTATATGTAAATGTATACCTCTATAATTTTGGACTTTAGTGTACAAGAACCCTAACACTTCAAGATGCTGCTAAACTGTTAAAATCAACATAAATACTGCATAAATACCACATTCAACAAGCATCAACTACACAACATATATATTATTAAAACTTAGCAGAGCAGAGGAGAGACATGACTCTAAATGAGATTGAAACACGTAAGCGATATTAAATAATAATTATAGCTAACTGAGATTTGACTCCACTTCAGTGTTTTTTAACATGCATGCCAGAGACTAAATGGTTCAATTACAAGCCCATCAATAATACAGTAGACTGAACGAGGCTACGAAGGGGGAATGAGATGGGACAGGGGGGCAATAAAGGAATGCAGGGACGCTTCGCGCTCAGAGACAGAAATCATGCATTTGGGCAGCAATAGAAAAAGATGTGGGCAGGTGGAAGACAGCTTTGGAATAGGATAGTGGGAAGCAGAAGTCATAAACGTCTCTGTTGTTGACAGGGGATGGGAGAGGGATGTGGGAGTGAATGAAGGAGACAGAACGTAGATGGATGGGGGCGAGGGATGGTGTGGGCGTGGATCATGAACTTGCCGCACGGAGAAGTGGAGAGATTGTTTTTTGATGGAGTGGGAGAGTGGATGAGCAAAACGTAGAATGACGTGAAGGCGTATTGACTGAGACGTACAGATGGATTATGAAGCAGCTAGAGAAGAAGAAGTGTGAAAAAAGATGAGAAAAGAGCACAAGAGAACTATAATCAATGAAATGAGCTCCTAACCTCAAGTCCCCATAGGAGAGATGGTGGATGACCTTGTGACCCCTGTGAACTGCTATGACAGAGATTAACGTGTCCATGGTCAACAGTGCAATCTGTTTCAAAGGTGCCATCAAACCAAGACCAGTTCCTGAACATCAACCTGTTACATGCTGTTCTTGATTTTATGGAGTGGGTCCCTAGTGGAAAAGGTCTCACTTCCTCTCATAAATGTTCTTATACAAAAATACACACCTAAATTATAGTCCATATTGTTTTAATTGTTTATGTCTGCGTTTTAAAACTGGTCTAAGAGTATTAAATAGATTATTAAAACATTGTCTGAACAAGTAAACAAATGAATATTCAATTATGTCTCTCAACTTTGAAATATATGACTGCTTTCCTGCCTTTAAAGACAATAAAGTGAGCTGTAAAGAATCTTTTTATTGGTTGCAAACAATCAAACAAACACAGCCCTTCACTAAACAAGACTCAAGAGCCACTCAATGAAACTGAATGACAATAAATCTTGTTTGTGAACTAATTGAATTAACCTCTTTGTGAACGAAGTAAACAAGGGATCTATTAGTTTACGATCAAGCATGTGAGTCAATTTTCAGTTGAGTAAATAATTCACTCATAAGACATCACTCATAATACCAAGACTAACTGGCATAATGCCTTAAAGGTATAGTTCACCCAAAAATGAAAACTATGGCATATTTTACATCAAAAGTCAGCCAAAAAGCCGTAACTTGATGCTCTCGGGGAAGCGTATGCAGCCGGAAATCAGCTAAAAAGGACTTGTGTAACATAAACACATCGATCTTCTTCAGAAGACATGTGAAAACACCCTGTAGGCATAAAGGTTAGCTTTACGACGCAGTACTTGCAGATATATCCAATTTACGGAGCTTCAAAAACATGGCCACCGCCCACCAGCATTAGTAAGCTTGGAAGAGCCAGGATTAATTTTTTAAAAACTCTGACTGTGTTCGTTTGAAAGAAGTCATATACACCTAGGATGGCTTGGCGGTGAGTAAAATGTGTTGTAATTAAAATTTTTGGCTGAACTATTTCTTTAATCTGTATAATTAATAAACAAATCTTTTTGTAAACAGATTCAAAAGAGTCACTTAGACGAATCAAAGTCCTCAGCACTACTCCCCTGGATGAGATTATACCCCTTCTGTCTCTGTAATGTCCAAATAAAGTCCAACTGCCTACTGTTTACAGCTGTAAATAAATATTACATTACTTTTTTATTTTACTGCCAACCAAAACATACTGATTGGCACTCGCTTCTATCTGCTGCAAAACAAATGCTGCTTGCGAAAAAACAAGCGATAATGAGAAATGCATTATACTCAGTAGCGATTCACATCTGCAAATTAGACCAGATTGCATTTCTACCAACCAAATAAACTGAACTGTGACGTATCAGATCCACACAAAAAGCTGTGAAGTTCAACCCTAAAATACAGCAGGCGTCTTGCATTGCTAGTAAGTATTTCACAATTTCATCTATTTAAAAACAAGTTCATGACCAGAATGCAATGTTCTATGTGTTGCTGGGCACAAATGCATAGAGCCCAACATGAGCGCGAGAAAGAAACAAATTGTCCACACAGCTAAGGTCACAGAAGACGGCTGTGAAGAATGAAAGAGATCGTTCAAATGCTCGGCAATCACAGATGTGTTGTCAAGTATGGAGGAGGGGGAGGGATAGAGAGAGAAAGAGATGGAGAGTGCGTAAAAATGTCCCCCTATGCGCCACTTTAAGTACACGTGAGTAGGAACTGGCTGAGTGAGAAATTCCCTTTTGTGTCTCAGCTTTTATAAAAAAAAATTTCATTACCCTCTTTCTTTGAAGTCTTTGAGAAGAGTGGAAGCCTACGTGCCCTGGACAGTGATCATATTAGGCTGTTATCCGTGTTGAGTGGCCTGAAGTAGAGGGGATTGGAAACAGGCACACCAGGGGGACAGGAGTGTTATTTTGTGGGAACTGACACAGCAAGAGCCCTGGCTACGTTCATTCAGAACTGACGGATGTTGGCAATCTCCCAGGATGAAACTTGGCTGTATCCAGACAAGATAAATGGAACTTGTGCCCAAGATTATCTTCTTCCCCTGACGAATCTAAAGCTAATTTACTTTTTTCCTCTTGTAGGCAGAAATTTTTATTCCTAAGGCAAAGAAATATCTAGTGTTTGTCATAGAGTAAATACCACACTAATTCCCCTCTGTATATTTTCCAAACAATGGCACACCTGTGTCTATAGACTTTTGTGGTGTGCAGAAGGTGATTCATACGAGCTATTAATGTAAAACATGTTACAACTTGTTCCTTAACATCTGGATAATCTTATTTTAAATAAGCTATTTGACAGTTCTGTCGGAAGCCCTAAAACAGTCTGGATTTCTTTACCATTTCAATGTTAAGATAAATCACTGGCCTTTTATTAGCTTGTTATGAAACAGAACACGACTCAACTGCATGGACACACTTTCAAGACTTCATAGAGATGCTTATTAAGAAAATCCCAAAGATTAAAGAATGAGGTTACATAGCAAATATACCATTTCCGCAACTCTTCACATACCAAATAACCAAGATTATAACAATAAAGAAAAACATAATAATTAAGGTTGAACATTAATCTACTGTTCAGATTGACTTCAGTGGCTTTATGTTTGGGGTCTTAGAGACACTAATACATGTGTACAAATAAACATAATTATTATACTGATTCAGAATTAAACACTTATTATTATTCTCAAAAAAAATAATGATAATCATTTCCACCCTCAAAAATGTTTTTGGACTTAATCAAAACACTGTAGGCAGATATTACTTACATATTTAACCTCTGTTGTACCTTATTTAGAAATTAACATTCTTTCTGTTGAAGGGGAATTTGGGATCAAAACAGTTAAAATTTTATTTTTAATGAATTCTCATAACATTAAAAAAAGTAATTAACAATCTACCTTATTACAAAATAGATAACAGAGCATGAGAGCTAATAAGCCAAAGCATGAACCTGAAATAAAGGTAAAATTAATCTGACATGGACACAGGAAACATGCAAGAAACATACAAGAAAAAAAGATTTGACTAAAATAAAGTATATATAAAAGGTTGCATTTAATATTAATTCCTATAGGCACTGCAAAAAGAAAATCATTTTGCACACAACACACTGCTTCACAGTCCCTCCAAAGGCTTTCTGTAACACACGTGCGAGGGTCACAGCACGCACTACTACAGTAGTAATTCCCTCTACCGGCACGCTTTTATATCAAGCTCAGACAAACTCATCAAACAGAAGCCTAAATACTCACAGGAATCTTCATTCTTGTCCACTCGTCCTCAAAAAGACAGATGAAGCTTCCTCTTCTTCACAGTCTAATCCCACAGGCGTGAAACACAGAGAGTGCTGAGGAAATCCAGAGAAACGTCTACCACAGCAGACGCGGGAGAGTAGCCCCACCACTAACGCATGGAGCGGTGCAGAGCGAGAGAGGCACTGGGGAGACATATGCTGCCAAAGCCTCTCGCCTGGCAAAGAAGCTCATTAAACGAGTGACAATCACTCCCACAAAGCCAGATCTGAGCGCTTTTCACATGGAGTGTACAAAGAGTGAGAGAGAGAGAGAGTGAGAGAGAGAGAGAATGAATGAGTGAGAATAAAAGAGAGTGAAGGAATTCTGGATGGAAGAAGTTGCCTTTAAAGCACTCACGCATGGGAAGACTTGACATGGATGTCAAGATCCATGTTTTGCCTTTTGTAACACTGTCACTATGGTTAAATAGGGTTAATCTGAAGTTTGTTTAAGCAATGATACTAAAAAGAAAGGATAAGTATACATATTTTGAGGAAGCTATAGTCTTTTACATTTTATGAAGGAAGTGTAAGCAGCATTTGCTAGTTCAAGAGTAGCCATTATGATGTTCTGGGTGATTGCAAGGGCGTTGCTATGCAGTTGCTAAGGTGTTCAATTTGGTTTTTAGTTGCTATGCAGTTGTTAGCTTGTACTGGGTGATCAAAAGGGTATGATATACAGATATGGGTTAATTTTTCATTAGCCAGGATAAACAGCAAAGAAAATCTCTTGAAAAAGACCCTAAATTTTCAATCACAAAACCCTAAGCACGAACAACGGCAACATTGATGCTATCCTTTACAAAACTAGAATACACATCCAAATCTGTGAATAGTAGTATTTTAGATGTGTTTTTACAAGGAATTTTAATTTTAATTAAAATAAATAAATGAAATAATAATAAAAAGTATATATATATATACACACACAAATATATATATATATATAGTATTTTATTTATTTATTTATTTTAAATAAGGAAAAGGTGTACAGCTTTAGAACAACATGAGGTTAATTAAATGAACACAGAATTAGTTTTATTTATTTTTTTGGGATGAATTTGGGGTTCACTGCCTTAGGGGTCATGACAGAGATGCAAATGGAACTGTGCAAGATATTCTGTTAATTGTATGTATTAATTTTTGTCTCAACATACTTTTATAGAATTATGTATCTTTTAGATTGTGCATCAAATATAATAGAAATAATTAATAATACAAATGTACTGAATAACTGAAAAATCGTTTTTTAATAATAAATACATTTTATTCTGTTTATTCTAATTCTGTTTCTGCATTAGGGGAATGCACGATTTTTGAAACTTAAAAATGGGTCACCATGGACCAAAAAATAATGATGACCTCTGTCTCAAATCCATTTGATTGACATAAGCCAGTGGACAGCAACAGTTCATTTGTACCTCACAAATAGGACTGGATCTCTGGGGATCGTGTGATTTGCCGACAGAGCAAAAGGCACAGGGCAGGACATGGTCACACAATCTAAACACAAAAGCCCCACCCCATCCTGCAGTGCTGAGGTGGAACAGGCTCGCCTCGTGTGTGATGTGGAATTAGGTGAATGGGTGTGGGGAGAGCTTGAAATCAGGAAGGCTTGACATGTTTGCCTCAATTATGCTGATGTGTAGGTGCTGCTGACATGTCTGTCAAATGGAAGAGTGCCCATATAGGTAAAGGTATAATTAGTCTTTCAGGTTTCCAGAAAATGATGCTCTCCATGTGTCAAATGCTCTCCGTGTGAGGTGAGATCACACGATGTGCCATCAATTACAGGAAACATCATTAAACGTACAGGAGCCATAAACATTCCTAATTAAAATTCCATTAAAATGGATTATTTCATGCTCTCACTGTTTAAATGTATCATTAATTTCATTATCTGTGACTCTTACTCACTACAGGGCAAAAGATCATCTGAAATGCATAAAGAATTTTTACATATTTTTCCAAGCAATATTCTTACTCTGTGTCTGACCGATGTTTGATATGCTTCTGATTATGATAATTAATCACTTAAGTGTGTTTTTGTTCAGACAAACCATTTCCCCATTCCTATTTAACATGCTTAGAATATTAATTGAATAACTAAGGAATTATTACTTAGGGTTTCAGAATGTAAAAATTATATTTGTATCTTTTTAAATAGTATTAATTCAACATAGGTTTTAAATAATCATGGTGAGCTGTGAAATTCCATTGTGAAAGACTGCATTACCCATGATTCTACAAAAACAACTGTCTGTTCCTGTGCTCTATAGGGAACTTTTGAAAATATAATTGACAATAAAAAATGTTTAACGCCACAGTTTTCATTCTGTGTTTTTACTGAAGCCATCTGTTGGAATTATGTTTTAATTTTTTTTGAACAGTGGAATTTGGGTTAAACACTGCATTTCCCATAATGCTGTAGAGAAAATTCCACCAATAAGAAAATCCGGCCAGCAAAACACAGCAAACAGCTTGTGAGGAACACCAATTCCTATGTAGCACTGCAAATTGTTCCATATTTCGCCACTGTTTTAAATTTATATCATTTGAGATGCTTGGCAGGATTGTTTTTCTTTTCTTGATAAAGCCATTAAGTATTTGTATTGCTTCTAATCAACGTTTATAATATTTTGATTCACCTAGTAGCTGGTTGGTTTGGTTTATGGCTTATGACTCTTTAGTAAGAACTTTTTTAAGTCCCTATAGGGAAAAAAATGATGGAAAAGATACTTTCAGAATCAAGGATGGTGAAAAGTGTTTGGAGAACTTCTATAAAGTTGCTGTGTTGTTCCTGTGGTATCCGGAAGATTGTTAGAGTGTTAAATGGCTGTCAATCCTCAAAATGATCATTCAAACAATCACACCACAAACAAGGAAGAGATAAGTACTGAGTTAAATGAGTTAGATACTAAGTAGGCGCAATAACAGAAATGTTTGTCTTAATAAACACAGTGAACAAATATAACATCTATTATTGATGCTAAGCTGTTCTGCAAAGAGCCCATTCATTTGAACTTGGGCGGTAATGCGAACAAGACCCTTTAAATGTCCCCCTTTACTGGTTGAAGGAGGGACAGAGGCAGGTTTTGGCAGGAAGAGAGTGTTGTTTGATAGCGTGAGCAGATTGCCAGACAGAGAGAACACTCAAAGCGCCACTGTGCCGGTGCTGAACTGACGGGGCCCTTCCAGTCCCCAGCATGGCCTTTTTAAGTGCTCGGAGGATGAAGCTGCCATTATGGCCACACAAACAGAAAGACGGCTGATGAACTTCATAGGAATGCTTCTTCCTGAAAGCAACAGGGTTAGAATAGAGTGGCGGGAGGGAGTACAGAGAGCGAACGGGAGGGCGAGCTGCCAGTTCCACCAAGCTTCGTTTTCACGCAACCAGGCCGAACAAACCTGACATTGTTTTGGGCGCTGCCTAGGGGATCACATCCATTCTTTCTTTTTCTTTTCCTCCGCTCCTCGATTTCATTCACTGTTCACAGTCAGAAACCTCTCTCACTTTTCCGCTTTTGGAGGATTCAGTTGAGGCTCTTTGATCTGTCATTATCATGTTCTACGCCCATGTATGTTGTTTGTTTTGTTGCTTGGTAATTGAATAAACTATATATGACTGAATTACCTCACTTATGAAAAGTAGCCAAACAAAAAACAACATTGTGTGGTGCAGTTAACATGCCAGTACTAGGAGTAACAATGACTATTTAAAAATGCTTTTACTTGATACAAGACCATTTAAAAGCAAATAGGATTATGTAGCATAATGCTAAAAAAAACCAATGCATATCGACAAAATTTGGCACTCACACACAAAATGTCTTCTAAGTTTGTCTACTAGTGCTGCTGCTGCTCTTTTAGAGTTTTAGCAGCATACACATACCGTAGTATAAATGTACGTGAATTACAATTATTAAAGGAATATAAATACACAGAAATAAACAATACTGATGTGAGGTATGAATCCTGTGCAGCAAGCAGGCACCATATTCTATTTTGAATAGTGAAGGGGGAAAAAAACTTCCTTTGCTGATATATAGCCTATATGAAATGTGGCCCACAAATTGATGTTTTTATGTATGATGAGAAATGAAAAGATGGTTATTGTAAATGTCAAGCTCCAAAAAGCACATGAAAGAAGTCCATAATGATTGTATGTGCTATTCCAAGTTGCAATGTTTAAAATGAACAAGAACTTGGAAGTCTCATGTGTCCCCTCAATATACAATATATTCTACTACAATATATGACATGAAGTATCAAAAGTGATATTTTAAATTATAAAAAAATAAATAAAAAAAACAGCATGTGCTGGTTAGGTATGTTTTAAAGCATGGTTGTTGGTTTGAACTGGTTTAAGCTGTCCTAAGCAACTAGCTCCAGCTCAGGACCATGCTTAAACCAGCAAGCTAGATTTATTTACATGAAACAGTGTCTGTTCAAATGAATCAACTGAATTAATTTGCATAATCGATTTAAAATGTCTATTAGTAATCAGTCTATTAGTGTAGAAAAAATTTTCCCTATATACAGTAATATATAGTAACATGCATATTTCCAAAAATATGTCCAGACCTTGTCTGAGAATAGTCCATTTAACATTTCCCAATAACCATAAATGTACAGACACACTGGGTTAAATGCACAACCTGCAAAAACCACAAAACAGTGAAGGGCACAGAATAGTACAGCACAGGTGTATTCCTCTATAGGAAATAACCTCCCTGTAACCTTCAGGCAATGCTGACAACCTACACAATGAGCTCACCTGGGCCCTGATCAATGCCCTCCAGCATGTCAAGATGATATATGCACCAGCATTTAGAGTGTGTCTCAGAGCTGGTGATATAGGCTGAGGCATAAAGACCGCTGTACGGCATGTGCTAGGTCAGGGGCAGGACGAACCCAGCTCACCAGACCGAATAAGGACGGTCTCCTGCTGACTGAACGCTAATCCAGCGTGCAATGATTACTGAACTGAACTCTTTCCAGACCCACAAAACTGCCAAATTACACTACTTTTAGAGTCTACACAAACATTAATTAGACACATTTAATGCTTTACAGTATGAATATGTCAGGACATGTTGTGCAACAGACAGATGTAACCTTCTGGGGTCCGAGAGGGTTTTTGGGTCCTAAAACGTTTTGACATGCACTGACATTTTTACTTTTTCTGTTTCTTACATATTTCGTGGATACAGTTTGATTCAGTTCAAGTCTGATTCTGCAATAAAATGTGAGCAGCATGTGTAAATATTTGAGAAAATAATATTTATTTATTGAAAACGTATTCAAGCTGCTAAAATATTCAGTTAAATTCATTCAATTTTTTATTGTTACATTTAAAGAATAACATATAATGTAATTTAATCATACAATTAATTATTTTAGATGACAATGAATAATATATTGACTTTTAAAGTCACATTCGATATCATTTACCCATCACATAATCTTCCACTTCCTATTTTAAGTGCTTCCCTGATCTATTTTAATTATCAAGCTAGTCTTTAGAGCAAAACAGCTGCTGATACAAAAGAAAGTTAACATGAATTACCTTGTTTGACATGCTTTAGTTACCATTGATCGTGCCACTGAAATCAAACAACACTGATCAATGTCTCCTGTATAGTGGTAGAAAATGCTCTCCTAAGTATTTATTTTAAGTAAGGTCAATTTACTCAAATAATTTATCAGGTTGATTTGCTCCAGAGCCCAGAAGTTCACTTGGTCAGCCGCCAAGCACCTCCTTTTGAACTCTTTCGAACATGTCATAATTATCGTTTATCTGATGTGTAGTGCACCATGAACTCTAACACCATATGCCATTCTAATAAAATACCCATTGTCTTGATTGCCTGTTTATATGCAGTTCCTCATTAGCCTTGTCACTTTGATAGCATCTAAATTGTTTCCAGACGCAAGTTTATAGAAGCAGCAACACACAGGACACGATTTACTGTAGGCATTCATTATGCAATCTACAAGTGTGCCGAGATGAAAATATAGCATGCTCAACACAGCTGTTGAGAAAGCCATCAACTCAAAGCCATGTATAAAATGGAATTAACAAAGCTAAGTGTGCTAGTGCTCTGTAAGGTTTGGGTGAGGCTTAGTGTGCCATATGGTTAGCATAACTCAACCTGAAAGAGAGAGAGGTCGAGAGAGATCAGACTCTTTCTGGCCGCCTTATTCACAGATGGCACTCTCTGCAATCACTGGCATCAGTTAGCATGTGATCATTCTTCCTGATTAGCCACCCCACCAAAGATCTTGTGCAAACATATGTCAATTCAACAAACGTCTTTCACTGAGATGTCCTGGTTGGGGTGTCAAAATAGGCAAGTTAACATGCCAAATTGTTTTCATTTAAAGGTTTATGTTTTGCAAGACATACTGGATAGTTACTCAAAAAATAAATATATTACATTGTATTATAAAAAAAAAGAAAAAAAAATTTGAGTATTTTACACAAATTTCTACTTCAAATTTTTATTTCATTCAATGTGTTACTTGCAGCCAAAAAATGGTTTTTGATAAATTTTACATTTATCAGTGTTCAGTAATGTGTAAATATGAGGTAATATTGGGAATTTAACTGATGTAATCTACATCTGAAAATATATTTAAAAATAAATAAATAATTAAAATAAATAAATAAAACAGATTAATAAAGTAAATTCAAGATGAAACTCAAAGAACTAAAAATTATAATGTTGCAATATCTAAATTTACTATATAATAAATCTGTGCTGTCAAATGATTAATCACCAAAATTAAAAGTTTTTATTTACGTAATATATGTATGTGTATTAATTGTTATTTACATATAAACACATACATGCATGTATATATTTTAAAAAATATGTTATGTTTGTATATTAAATATTTATATATGACATAAATTATATGAATATAAATATATACGTGTAAATATTTTCAAAATATAAACTGCCTTTATGTGTGTTTATATAAATATACTCAGTACATAAAATAAATATTAGCTTAATATTACAAACCCAATTTTAATACATATTTACACTTTTTTACAGAGCACTTTTAAACGTAAAGGGGAAAAAAAAATGTCAGTAGTGTCCTATCTGAAAGGCGGCTCGTCTGCTGTTCTCTTTATTGCCCCAAGTCTCTCATCTAGATGACAAGTTGGGGCCTTCCTGAAACCCATTTTAATCATGTTACCCCAGAAATCAATAAACTATTTCCCCCTGGGTCAGCCTCAACAATGAAGAGGGTCTGCCATCTTGAAGTGCTCTGAATGTGTACACAAGCCATCTGAGTGCAATACAAACACAAAGCTGTGAAGACAAATTCATTAAAATAACCACCATGTCTCTTCCAAATGGGTGTACATAGCAAACCTATCCCCGCCTGTGCATGTACAAAAAGCTTCAAGGGTTGGTTTTCAAGTTTCCTACATGAAAAAAGCTGGTCGATAGTAATTTAATGGCATGATTCTGCAGGCCAAGTGCTTCACTGTCTATCATCACAGAAAAATTCTATCATAAAGCACTCCAGGTGGAATCCATACCACTCCTACAGACACCTCAGTTCCTGTTAAATCCGATTCACAAGTGAGATGCGTCTTTCTGGGAGGCCTCCATATCAACCGTTCTCTTCCTCTTCCCTTAATAAGATAAAACACAGCGGTTAGTAAGCCCACGATAAGGCAAAGCATCTAGCTAATGCCTTTTAAGGAGAGGGTAAGCAGCGGTCTGTCTTTGGAGGCTGGGGGATGCGGTAGGGGAAAGGAAGGGCATGTTGTAATACTGCTCTAATCCTGCGGTGGATAATGTATCAAGGATCAGCTTCGCATGAGCAAGTTTCTCCTGATGAGGTGGAGGTCTCCACACTCAGAAGGAAAGCATGGTGTTGCATTGAAATGCGGATCACAATCGTGTATGCCTCTGGAATGCACAAGTGTTCTTCATTCAGACTATGGAGGAACAGTGTAGAGAAGATAGTAAAGGTCCCTCAGAGCATGTTGCTTGTTCTGTCTATAGAGAGAATGCTTGAGAAGTTTCAAGATATTGGAAATGCAGCTGAAATATTACATAAACACCCACTCTTTGTCGTAAGAACAGTGTGGGAATCTTGGTAACATTAAAATAATTTACCCTTTAAAACCTGACATATGAAACCAATTTCAAAAAAACTCATACACTGCAAACTAATTATATAAATATACTTATTAAAACATGAATGAAAATTAAACGGTAGGATGCGTTTTTGCGTTATTTAATTATAATAATATAATTAGGAATTCTGCAAAAATGCCGGAAGCAACAATAAAATAAAAATTCCAGCAGTTCTTAGCCTCAGGTGCAATTTATTGGTGGGAAACACACAGTCTCCACTTTCTCAACAAGGTGTAATTTTTTTCTTCGCCCAAAGCCAATTAACAAATAGTGATTGAAGGAAGAGAATGCTTTAGAAAACTGCATTACTATGCAAACTATGTACCTACTGACATCCCAAGATTCATTAAATCGATCAATTACTCTGCAAGCAACCGAGCACACACTTGTTTTTAAGAAAAATTTCACAGGAAACAGAAAAGTGAGTGCCACAAAGGTATTTTAATAGTCAAGAAAACAATACGAATGTGTGGTAAAGTTAAGTGTTTCCTTTGTAACTCAGCACTGCAATCAGCCCCTTTTACACCGCATAGTTCTAGGAATCAAGTTATAGGAACTAGCCGGTCAGATAGTTGTGATCAAGTCTGAGGAAAGAGCACAACAGTGCAGACAAAGACAGGTAAATGCCGTCAGCATTAACTTAATTTTTCTATTTATGTCTTGTAACACAGTTGCACAAATGCGTTCGGCCAATCAAATTACACTTACATCACCCAACTTTTAAACCCAACTCTGAAACAGGAGCTAATTTTGTTTCCTAGAACTAATATTGTTCTTAGTTCCTGCTGTGTGAGCACGCAAGCATCCAGTTACTTCCCCAAATAGTTCTAGGAACTATGAAAGGTTCCTCCGGTGTGAAAGGGGCTATTTACATAAACTGAAAATGGCTTCTGGTCACTGCAGGTGGTACGTGACTGGCCCTTTAAGAGAGCACTTAGGCCCAATCCCAATTCTACCCCTTACCCCTACACTTTCCCCTACCTTTCCGTTTGGCATGTTCACATGTAGGGGTAGGTGTGTCTTAATTCTCTTTTGGTTGGAGGGGTAGGGGGATGGGGAAGGGCTAGATAGCCCTCGAAACGAAGATTTTTCGGGACCTCACTTCAAACGAAGGGCTAAGAGAAATTTCCAACATGGCTGCTCACTCGAGCGAGCAGACCCATAAATGTGAGTAATTTTAGCCATTGCTAAGGAATTTTATTACATTTTTTCACTATATGTATATTACCATCGGTCTTGTGTTTGTGTTTACGGGGATGTTCTGTAAAGAAACGTTTAAAAAAATCGCTAAAGTTTGCTAGTAGATAGCACCGATTGCACAATATTAGGAAATATGTTTTTATGTCAAATAACTGGTAACGCATTGTTTTGCTTTGCTTACGGCCATATGTGTACATGTAAATGAACGGTGCTCGGTGCATGTCCTCTGACGTAACGCTAGGAGACGTATAACCGTGTAGTAGTGGTGTCCCATTTCTTAGGGGAAAATATTTAACCCTTCCCCTTTCTACTTTATTTTTAAGGGGCAAAGGGAAGGGGCGAGGGGTAGGCAAAGGGGTAGAAAATAGAATTGGGATTGGGCCTTAGTCTTATACCCTGCCTCACATTTGTTTATAAAAAATGAAAACAATTGTGCAGACGTTGAATTGCTATTTTAACATTCTATGGTACTAAAACTAATTACATAACACATGTAATATAATGTCCTTCATTTATAAATGAAATAATCCAAATCTACACTTGAACGTTCACAACAGCCTTCCCAACATTTCCCAAATGCTTTCAGTAAGCGAGCCATCTATGTTTTACACTGCAGATACATTGGAGAAGTCATGATTGAAAATATAGGAGCACCTGCAGTGCACATCTGGTGTTTGTGAACCCCCTGGGCTACAAGTGCAGGTTTCCTTACAAGCACTATGGGACATGGACATATAACTTTGTAATTGTCCACTTAAGCCATTTCAGAGGGTAAGGTATCGTGTAGTTTAAGGTGCACATGCTGGGTTCCTCCTACTCCAAAAAAAAAAAAGAATCATCTTGGTTTATTACATGACCCTAAAACAGCCTAAGTGTGAAATTCTACACCTTATCTTCTCCACACTGTGTGATAAAAAAGAGATTGAGTTTTTATGCGGCTTATTCCGCAAATCTCAACAGTCTCCTCCACCCTGATGATTTCAAATAATGTAAAGTAATCTCTAAGCTCAACATATGTAAGAGGCTTTAGAGTCTCTCATTGGTGGCCTGCGGGGCGTCTCACAGATGACACATGTGCCTGTTTCACTCAAGAACATTGAAAGTTATCTTTCGGGATGCTTGAAAGGAGAGCCACGGCATTAAAGAGCCCAGTGAAAAGAGGGCTTTTACAGAGGCGTCTTTGCCAAACTCATATCAAAGGCTGCGTCTGGAAAGTGAATAGTTTAGCTTTGTGTTTCGCAGTGCATGGGTGGGAGCTTGTTGTGGTGTCGAGATATCCCTGTGTACACGCAGAGCTAACCATATTGAAAGAGCTATTGGGACCAAGACTGTTCCTCGCTGCATGATATCATGGTTTAACATCTTTAAAGAACCTTGAATGTAAGTCTAAAGCACTATTTGGACAGGATTACTTTTCTCTACTAGAATAGTAAAGATATGACATATACGATTGTACTATATTTTACATATAATAATATTACATTTATACACACATACTGGTCAGACTTAATATGCATATACATATTTTCTAATGGATGTTTGAATTTAATATTAATGGATATAAGCATTTGAAATAGTATATACTGAATTTATGAAATATTAAATAATAAACAAAAAACTAAATATATATTTTTTTACAGAAAACATTATTAAAAACATGGATGATTAGGTAAGGATTAAAATGAAAATTACAACCTCTTCATGAAAGACTGATCTAACAAGGTTTAATTTTTTATTTAATGGACCTCAGACTGATCTTTTGTCCACTTTACATGCATTTTTCATTCAATTTCTATTCTTAATATACATGCAGCTATTATTAAAACTTCATGTCATTTTATTAATCAATGCTTAACCCACAATACATTTTTTTTTCAACACTTTCACTTTTTAAACCTGTCTCATAGTGGCAAACACATTACCCACTGTATAATTCATGTATATAAACCTCCAAAATGAGGACAACATCACATGGGGGCACATCAAATGGCATCCCTTCAGAATGTTCTGTCATTGTTCAGCCTAAGGCTACAGCTTTCTGCCAACACATTGAGTTCAACCCATATCCCCTCTTCATTATTAACACGAGACCTCTAGCTCTCATATACAGTGTCATTTGGTGAGCAGATGTTAAAACTCTGATAGTGCAGCCTAAATATATTACCTTTGTTTATGACGTCAGCATCCTCAACCAAAGTGTGGACTGAATTAAGGAGTGCTGAATGAATTCGATGAACGCTGGTCAGAAGGTTAAAGAGCAAAGAAGGGTTATCTTGACTGCAATTAGCATGTGCTCTGAAAGGACGCTAATGAATGGCATTCTCAGGAGTCTTTATGTTACTGGTTTAAAGGACACTGTGTCCTTGCAATAAGTCCAACACGACACAGGGTTGGTTAATCAGATTTGAAATCTGATCCGAAGACTGCATACACACCCATTTACTAATTCACTTTTACTTGATTAGGAAACGAATGATAGCATAGGATGTCACGCCTACATGTCATTAACATGGAACTGACATTTGTGTAAATGGCTTCCTATGGCAAAACAGCCTATGAACTATGTCCCAAATGACAGGAAGGAAACTGTAAAATATAACTTGAATAAAAAAAAATAATTAAATTTGAAAGTTTTTATTTTACGGAAGAGTTATTTTACGTCAGTTATCAAAGGAAATAGTTTGGACTCAACCTTGTTCACAGTAATGCATGACAGTTATGGAATAAATGGCATAGACATTGAAATAAACAAACGATTTTAAAGGGGCATTATGGGGAACAGTTGTACCATGTGTGTGAGCAAAAAACAGCTAACCACCCACAATTCCATTTAACCGCATCTTAAATGCATTTAAATTACACTAAGCTGTGTATAAAATGTAATTCCCATTCTTTTTAGTGCAAAACACGCCTCCTTTATGCAAATTAGATGATTATAGATTGTTCCCAGAACTAAGCGCTATTTGCCTGCTGGAATTAAGGCTGTGGAAAGTGAGCTGAGGTTTCTTAGCGAGACATTTTGTTTTGATCAAGAAGGCTGTAATTGAAATTATTTTCAAATAATGGATAACACGGATCCAAATACATCATGTGACCAAGCAGTTTCAGTCCATTCAGCCCACATGCGTTAATTCATTCATTTAGAAGCAATTATTTTAACTTTTCTGAAATGTTTTCCGCAATATCATAAGGACTTCTTCATGCAGACCTCCTGCTTTGTCAGGAAATGAAAGAATAGATGATTATTGCTTTGAAAATGGCTATCGATGACTTTAAGGGCAGCTATTTGGACTCTACAGCTGAGCAATCATCTACCCAGCATTCTCTAAAGTGCTCATTGTGTACCCTCCAACAAAGACTTCAAAGATGAAAGTCATACACAAAATAAATGTAAGAGTGACAACGGAACAGATGTTGCAAGACAGAGTAACATGCATGTTCGACTATTGAGGAGAACAGAAAAATGCGTATTGTTGCTGGCTGTTGATAAAGTCGGAACTCAGCAGTGGTAATGTGCGTGGTAAATTGTTTGCTTGATTTAAGACTCTTTAAAACCAACGCTTGCTAGACACACCCAGCAAACATGTACAACTTTCTAAGTACTCCAACTTCAAACAATGCAAAATATACCAAAAATGTATTTTTCCCTCTTGAGTAAAATATGGTTTATTAAAAAGAAAAAATAGGTTAGGTCCCTTGTTGACACACATTAAAATTCATATATGCTGAAAGAGAAAGCTTTGAGTACTTCAGTTCATTGAATTAAAGGCATCTGAATGGAGGAAAACAGAAAGGAAATACCCTGCTTATATATTTATGTATTCATATTCTACAACTGACTGGCATGATTTTTGCGTATGACAGATGAAAGGCACATGGCACGTGAGCACACTCCTCCTGTGTCTGCCAGTGATGTCAGATTTTCATTGCTGTTGTTTCAGAAGAATCACTTCACATAAACGGAGTTTAATGGCACAATGAAAAATATAGAGCTACAAGGGGGAACAAAATGTTGGGACACAACATGATGCTGCCATAGTGAGTAAATTTATATTTTTTTCATATTTATAAAATAGTAGGTGGTTCACGTAAATCAAATTTTGGAAAAAAAAAAGAAGCCTAAATGATTCCCTAAAATGATAAAATATAAAATGACTTACTGATTGATCTGAGGCCCTATATAGAAGCCTGTGTGAGGGATCAAACTGAATTTTAACTAAATAAAACGTTTTTTTTTTTTTTTTTTAATGAATAAAATAGAAATGTACAATATTAAATGTATAAAGAAGTAGACTACTGTACTGGCTTAAAAATAGGTTTCAGAATTGAATATGCAAAGAGATTGCAAAATTCATTATATTTAGTTAGCATGACTTCAAATCTCAGGGGAACTTCAAGTAAATTTATAGAGATCACAGGAGTTCAACTGACATAAAAGGTCAGGAAACCCTGATCTAGAGTGTGGGAATGCACACTCATATATTAAAATAATGTAGTCATGTTCTCTGGAGGGTAACCAGAGGCCATAGAACTGCCAGAATGATAGCTTTGAAGTCTACTATCAGGCTTCCTACCTTTTATAATATAGGAAATTAGATTTTGCTCTTGCATTTAGCACTTAGAATATCAAGTTATGTAAAAACTTACTAAGCTCATTTCAATGAAGAGCTGGAAGGGGCAAAAGTGAATCTGGGGCAGCAAAAATGAGCAGAGTCAGGCTGTGATGCTAAAGTCACATCTGCCTTTCAATGAAGAGGAAGTCTTGGTTTGAAGAGTCCCAGATAAGGACATAATTACTTTAACTTTTCATTTTGTGACTGAATGTTCTCTCATCAGGTGTGCAATCACTTCTCTCAACAAGTCCGAGACAATGAACTAAGAGGCTACCTGAGCGTGACTGAGCCACCAAGTCTTGTTCAGATCCACACTGAAGTTTCTGTTTCCCTTGTTTCACTGATTTTGGTTGGAATCTATGGAATTATTATTCCAAAACTTGTTCTTCTATATTACTCAAATTACATACTGCCACATTAACAAACAGTAATTCAATTTAGATGAAGTATACAGAAATCATAGAAAACAGATTCAGATTATTTTCCCTACACTTTCAGAAATAAAGGTACAAAAGCTGTCACTGGGGTAGTACCTTTTCAAAAGATACACGTTTGTACCTAAAAGGTATATTTTGGTACCTTGAAAGTACATAGTATTCCTTAAAGTGTACATATTTTAACCTAATAGGTATAAAAGTGTACTTTTTGTACCTTTTGTACCTTTATTTCTGAGAGTGTAGTTTAAACTCAAGACTATTCAAAAGTCTTTCTGAGATTTATTAAAAAGAGCCAGCGCAAAAATAATAAAGTAATTATATTTACCTTCTAAAAAAGGTCAAATCATAAATGTAATAAATAATAAATGCCTCACTTAACAACAAAAAGTTACCTTTATCTTCTGTAGCATGAATAAAAGTTCAGCTCTGTCCAAGTGAAGAATGTCACCAGACCTCTCACCACCACAGGAAAGCGTTTTCACCCTGAAAACACATTCATGTTTACCACAGGACTGAGGCACCACACGCAAGACCCACTGAGGCCATATTGTGACATGGGAACCCCAATAAAAAAAAGAAAAGATGTTAAGAGCCAGGGGAATTTGCATTTTGGAAGGCTCTGAATGAAAGTATTTGTTCTTCCTGTGCCTCAGTGAAAGACTCCGTTTAAGTCTAAGAAGGTTTTTAGATTCTTGCTCATATACAGAAGTCAGGATTATGAGGATGATAAGTCTGACAATTGATTTTGTTTGCCTCTGTGATACTTTTAAAGTCGGGCAGTAAATCAGGCACTGTGGTTTTACCCCTGCTTTCCCCCCCGATTAGTTCATCAGTCAATTACGTTCTCTGGCAGGTCGCTTGACGTGTCCTAGAAACGGGGGCTTTATCTTAAAATTATAAGGGGAAAATCGCAAGCGAAAAGGACAAACACTTCCTGGCTGTTTATATGAATGCAAATGTCAGGTCTTTTCATCTTACCCTTCATAGAAATAGCTTCGAGGTTCACAAGGTGGCAGTAGTTTGAAATCCACTTTAATGCTAGTTACAGTGCTTGTTAGTGCAGGAAGTCTTTGACATGTTTAAAAAAAACAACAACTACATAAAACATTTATTTTTTTAATCAAAATTATATATATATATATATATATATATATATACAGTGGGTACGGAAAATATTCAGACCCCCTTAAAGTTTTCACTTTATGTTATATTGCAGCCATTTGCTAAAATCAAGTTAATTTTTCCCCATTTCCCCATTAATGTACACACAGCACCTCATACTGACAGAAAAACACAGAATTGCTGACATTTTTTGTCAAAAAAAAAACAAAAAAAACTGAAATATCAAATGGTCCTAAGTATTCGGACCCTAAGTATTCAACCATCACTGTAGCCCTCCACCAGTCGGGGCATTATGGCAAACTGGCCTGACGGAAGCCTCTCCTCAGTGCAAGACACATGAAAGCCCACATGGATTTTGCTAAAAAAACACCTAAAGGACTCCAAGATGGTGAGAAATAAGATTCTCTGGTCTGATGAGACCAAGATAGAAGTTTGGTTTTTTTTGGCCTTAATTCTAAGCGGTATGTGTGGAGAAAACCAGGCACTGCTCATCACCTGTCCAATACAGTCCCAA
>JAUMHI010000041.1:15123692-15134472 GCA_032359435.1 Enteromius unitaeniatus | reverse complement strand
AGTACTTTTAATTAACATGTTTTCTTAATGCCTGTTGAACATAACAGAGACATTTTATGATTATTACAACAAATTTCGTACATACGGTACCTTTAATTATTAATTACAAGCTTATTTTTGTTTGTCTTTAAAATGACTAATGAATTGTAAATAATGGCTAATTTGCCTTTACTATATGTTCAGGTAATCATTAGTGTTCATGCTTAACTAATGCATAATTGTGAACAAGTTAATCATAAATTACTATTTTATTTATGCTTAACTAATGCATAATTCTGGCCTTTGTTATATTTGTAATACAAAAAAAGCTTGTATACAAGATTTAGTCAATAATTACCTTTTTATATTTATTTAAAAAGCTATCATTTAGCTTTAGAAGACTTGTAATATAGATCCTGAGCTGTATTGACTGCTTTATGGTGCTTTTGGGAGATCTTTGGGAACAATCTTTCTTAAAATTCAAATAACTGAAAATAATATAATATTTCCACTGAAAGACGGGGTATAAATAAGCATGAAAAAAAAAACTACAATTAATTAAGGCCCATAAAAATACTTTAATAAATATATTACGTTGTACTTTTTATGGCTGTTTTTAATTAATTTATTAAATAGTATTTATTTATAAAATATACTAAGTGATATTTTCTATAACTTTGAAAAATTATTACATTGTAGTTTGTTCATGAAGCTTTGTTTTGTTCACGTCAAACACTTGAATGATTAGTAGTACATACATTTTTATTAGTGCCCATGTTATTTTAACTTATGAATACCATTTACAGTGACACTAGGTGTTGTACGATGGAGACGGAGACGTGCGGATCCAAATGCAGCAAGTTTATTAAAAGGTCACAAAAATCACAGGGTAATCACAGGCAGGGTCAATAATAGCAAACAGGGACATCAGAGGCAGAGACAATAGAATAATCCAGAAGACGAGGCAGTGGTCAGTCGAACGGCAAACGGTATCCAAGGGGCGAGAGAGAATATCCAAGGCAGACAAAGTTGAGAACAGGTAAATCCAAACAGGGAAAAAACGGAGGGCTAGACACTCAGAAAATACCGCAATGAACAGTGAATTAACAGACACAAACGGGGGCTTTTATACACACGAACGCAAGGCTAGGGGGTGGAGGAATGGATGAGTGGCCATGGTGACAGACAAGGTGGGTGGAGACAACTGTTCATAATAAAAGTCCTGAACGGAGCACAGAAGACAGATACATAGTACGTACAGTCCGGGCTGGAGTGCCCTCTGGTGGAGCCAGCTGACATTGAGACAGGTGTAAACTTTAACTTTTAACACTGCAACCAGCTTCTCATCTGGTGTCATTATAGGAAAAGAACAGCATGAACATCTCTATATGAGTTCCACAGAAGAAAAAAATACCATAAAGGTTGGGAAGAAGATGAGGTGAACTGTCCATTTAAATTAATAAAGGAGCTTGTTAACGCAGGAGCTAAATGTTTCTTTATTAAAGGTCTTCTTGCAGGTCCTGTGACTGGTACATCCTTGTTTACATAGCGAGAGGGACAAACTGGCACAAAAAGCAAACCTCTGCATGTTTCACATCACGTCCCGGGACACAATAAGCCTTTTCACTGCCATGAACTTTTAGGTCCCCATGGCTGTCACATCTATCCTCCTTCATCCTTTCTTTCTAGCATCTTTTCTTTCCATCCACTCCATCTTTGCAGTGCCTTTCCAAGGTTGCCCATACCCTGAAACACAACCTCCATTATGAGAACCCCAGGGACAAAGATGTCGCTATTCCATAAGCGGTCAAAGCCCATTCATCATTTTATTATTTTTTTGTCTTTATTTATATAATCCGCTCCCTTCACAGTTTGGGTCTTGCTGATTTGAATAATGGCTCGTATAAATTCCAACAGAGTCACATGCTTTGAGTTTCATATCTCTATCACAAGGAACATTATATCGCAGACTTTACGAGCATGCTATATTTCACACCATGTTATGGGACATATACTAGCATGATTTCTTAATGCGGCACCCTGCTGTGCAGTATGAGATCTGTCTTGAAAAGTTCAGAATCGTATCTCCTGTTGTTTAACTGATACGTTGTGCCTCACGAATAAGATTTAAAGTGCATCTGTGGAAGTGGAGATTTGTGAAAGAGATAGGACCATTAATCAGACTCTGACCAGAGGCATGCTGGGGGATGGGCACCTGCAGGGAATGTTGCCGTTGGCGTTATTTTGCCTCACAGCCCTGTGCAGCAATGTGGTGTTTTATTTTTAAAAAAGATGCTGATCTCTCAATTTTCTATATCCAAGCTAATCTGACAAGTTTTAAGCATGAATAAGGATGTAAGGCATGACATTAAAGAAACTATTGCCTTTTTCATTACCTTTCATTACCTTTATATATATATATATATATATATATACAGAATATAGAATATTAAACTATATTATTACAAAAATATGTAATAGACTGTCCCGGTTAAGGAACATGCAACTAATTTTTTATATTAAATATTTGAGAATTATTTTATATAAAATATTCAGAATATAATTTATAAAATGTAATTATAAAAACAAAATAATAAGATAGTATTTATATAATTATTTTTATAAGGGGTTGGTAAAACACATGAAAAGATGAATGAATTGTTTAAAATCATGTATATATCTCTTGCTGTGAGATGTATCTTACACTATAGGAGCTAAAAATCACAATTGCTAGATATAAAGTTGAAATGACAAGAAACATACTTGTGACATATATCTGAATGAAAAATTGAATGAAAAAAAAAATCTCCTTCTAAATCCTTCCAAATTTTCATAAGTCTGAATTTCTGTGGTAAACATAACTTGACAATACTTGGAAGTTTTGACACTCACACCAAAACATTGCTCTGTAACCTATTATTATAGAAAGTGCAAAAAGGAAAAGGAAAGTGCATTAAAGAGTAAACAGGGTCGATAATAACTTCATGCAGACTTCAAACTAAAAAGAATGGTGCTTCTCCAAAATACAGTCTGTGCGCAGCAGATATATATTACCTCAAATACACAAACAGCCAAAGGGCACTTTCATAAAAAAACTGTTCACTCCAACAGTTAACGATCCAGTACTTCAAGATTAGAAAAAATACTGAATGATCAAACAACATCTAATGCTAGATGAATCGTACAGAAGCTGTGCTTTCCTACTGCCTTAGGCATGTGCAAAATGTAAATCCCTGTTCTCCCTGCTTTCTGTTTGCCTCTTGGGAAAGGATGGATAAGGGGAACCCTAACCATGTCTGATAAAACTGACCTCCTTTTCAGGTTTGTCCTTCAGTATTACCTCATCATAGTAATTCTCCTTTTGGTGTAAGTGATGACGGTGACCGAGCAACTCCAATGACAACCGGCCTGTTAAATAAGGTATGGGGGAGAATCTCCATCACAATAATCACAGCATCTTTACTACAGCTACCCATTACTCCCCTCCCCCAATGCTTAACAGACAGAATTGATCTATTTTACACCCACATTCAAAAGCACAGAATACACCGGCTTCACACAAGCACAGGCGCTGCCCTCTCCTTGAGAGAAAATAATTTCATTTAAAAAATCAGTGGATCTCCAAGATAGTGGCTTCAAGCTAGTAATCTATAGGTGAATAGTTTCTATAGGTGCTGCCACTGTGAGGAATGTCTTCAGAATTGACAACTGAAGCTTATTTTTCGTAAAAAAGTAAGTACAAAAAAGCACTTTAACTAAATATACAGAATATAGAATATTAAACTATATTATTACAAAAATATGTAATAGATATGTAATAGACTGTCCCGGTTAAGAAACATGCAACTAATTTTTTTTATATAAAATATTTGAAAATTATTTTATATTAAATATTCAGAATATAATTGATAAAATGTCATTATAAAAACAAAATAATAAGATAGTATTTATATAATTGTTGTGATATAAAAGTAGTTGTTGTTAATATTATTATTATCATATTTTTTAAAGGTTTTAAAAGGTACTTTATAAATAAACCATGATTTTTTAGAAACTGCATCTCTTAACTTTCAACCATGCCTTAAGATATTCAAAATTTGAATGTCAAGATGATGCATTGCAGCAGATCTCAAGCCAAAATAGTGAATAAACATTTAAATTTGGTTCTGTTTCCTTACACACAGCTATGTCATAAATTTAATACAGTTTGCATATGTCAGTTGGAGTATTGTAAGAGTTTTTGTACTTTTTGCTCAAAGTCATACTGGTTTAATCTTGAGAATAAATAAGTTAAATAAGAAATTATTTGGACAAAACTCTCCTTTTGAAGCAGTTTGTATGTTTAGCTTAACAAATGATTTAGAACTGATATTGTTTGTCACCAAACCAAATCCAGTTTGCAAATGTCAACTCTGTGACATTTCCAGTCATTTTACATTTTGCAAACCAGACTAAAAAGCTCATTCTGAATAACTTTTCCTCCCTCTCACATTCCCTTTTACATGGATTCACATCATATTTGCGCTTCTTTTCAGGCATGCCACCCTCATTCATTTATTTATTTATTTAGTGTCGTTCTGCTTTAGAAAACTTTGGCGCATGCATTAAGCTCGCATGAAAATGAAAAGCGGGATGCAGCATATTTTTTAGCTTAGGGCGCAGGTGTTCCTCAATTGAATTTGTATGTCTGAGTGAATATGGCATCACACATGGAGATGAGAGGCCTCTTGTAAGTTTCATCTCTGCCTGCGATGGTTCGAATCCACAGTGAAAATCAGTTAGCCTAGTCTGTGCTCGGCCACAGAGGTTATCTCCCACACAAAATGAAATCTGGATTGTTTTGGCAAGCTTTGAATAAAATAAAAGCATACCATGAATAAGAAAAATGTCTTATCGCACATCGATTTACAGTGATCCTCAAAGAGTATATAGAACTAGATTGCTGGTGCTTGACTGCAAGACCTGCTAGCATGAAACTAGGGTGGTTCCTATGCAGTTGCTAAGGTTTTCCAGTCCCTAGAAACGTGCCTTCTTCTCTAGTAATTGTATCATCTGCCAGGTTAAATAATAAAATAAAAAAATTAGAAAACAGCACATCTCTCCTCAACGAGCAATACAACTTAATCTTCAAATAAACTGTCCACATGAAAAAAAATCATTTTATTGGATGACAGGCATCTGATAAGCACAGAATAATGGTGGCGCCCTGCATTGTTCTATTTGTGGACTGTTGGTGAGAGGAATTTGCCCTAGTTTCCTCACAGTGGCCTCAATTGGCAGAATTTGGCAAATAAATGGCCATTATGCCATGAAAGAAATCCTTTTTAAACATAGATAAGACAAAATTACTACAAAGTAACAACAGTTGATCATTTAATCTACTTTGCATAAATTTTAATTCAAATTGGTATCTTAGTTCTTGGTCATCGAATTCAAAAAGAAACGTCACACATTGATACGAAAGAAAACTCTGAAGCTCTGAAACCTTGAACTTTGCTACTATAAAGTGCACTGAACTTTTCTGTTGTAAAATATCTTCATCATAACTTCAAACAATGTGCAGGCATAATGATTTATAATTTCGCAGTTAAATCGCCCAGTAAATAAACACACAAATGTATGACCCAACCCAATTTATCAGGTTAACTGTTGCATAATAACGATAACCAGCCCTGCTGGATATCATACATAAGCAAGATTTCAATTTGAAATAAATGAGGCCTATTGTTCCTGGAAGTGGGATTTTAAAATGTTTAATAGAAAACCAGCAATCTATGATGTTCTCACAAGCTCAGATGAGCATAATGTTCATTCCTCTGCCACCACTCATTAGTAGCAAATCACACCCACTGTCTCAGTGGAAGAACGTCCAACTCATTTCTTATCTGGCGTTTCGACACTCTTTACTCTAGGCCGAAGAATAAACCAATCACGGTGCTAATTCATCCAACCGAAATTCACTCGTGAAGTCTCAAAGCACGCGAGGCTGCCTTCTGTCTCTAATGCGACTTTAATTGTTTTCATTACAGCAGAGTAACTTATCTTGCTGTCATGACACAGATTTAGAAAGAATCTGATTTTCATAATAGGCGGAAAGGCTTCATAATCACATCTAAATTCAACTCTGAGGGCTGCATTCAATATGTTTTACATTAAAGAGCCTACTTGAGGAGTTCAAAAAAGCCTACATGTTATGTATAACTAAACTCTTACAATTAAAGGTTCTTCAGTGGTTTTTGATGTTACATCAGGCTATAAGATCTTTCATTCAACATATTAGTTTTTGTGCTCCTGAAAATTCCAATACATCAGGGTTTTCTTAAAGGAAAATTTGAATTTGATCAAACTTGATAACCAATGGATAATGTTTAGGGATACAAGAGAAAAGTTACGAAAGAGGATTGGTTATTAATCACACTGTCAGTTTAATAATTCCTGCCTATGATGTTCAAAATAGCTGTATAAATCTAGCCTGGTAAAGTGATAATGCCATTCTCTGGAAGAAGGGGGGGTTTAAAATGATTGGTGTACCCGTAAGCCAATCACATATCACCTTGCCGGACTTTGGCCTTCCCAGTTTCTTGTTGATAAATTAAAAGGTGTGTTCAAACACTCTTCTTGTTCGGGCTTCAGTTGGCAAATGCCGTGAATCTTCTCCCCAACAAAGCATTAGCATCCTGTGTCTCCATGTCTGCTGTCGTTTTAGATTTCCCTAACCTAAACTACAATTTAAAATTCAGCGTTTTGCGTCTACGTCATGGCTTTAAGCCCGCCCTCTGTTCGTTGATTGGACCGGCCGTTTTGGAGTAGGAGAGAAACTGAGAGATGGTCTGCTGTATCAGACGAAGCGAACTGAAATTGAGCGCAGGCTAGTATAAATCATTCTGCAACTGGTAAAAAATAGACAAAGGAAACAACTTAACCATTTAGATATCTTCACTTTTGATAACAACTGAATCAAAAATTTAGCTGAAATTAAATTGAAGCTGAAAAAGCTAAATTTTTTAGCTGAACATTTTTTTTAAAAGCTTGCCATATGCCACTGCAGTACTGCAAGATAATTTTCTTAATTGGAGAATTGAGAATACACTGTGGAACTTCACCAGCTTGCTCTAAAAACCATTTTTTAACTGAAACGTTTATTTTAAGACCACATAGCCTGGGGTTCAGTGAGAACCCAAGAGCAAGCCAAGCACTCCAAAAACACAAGAGATCAATCCTGTAGAGAAAAATTAGCATCCATTCAAGATATAACGTTAGTGGTAAGAATGTCAAGGGCTACCAAGGGCATGTTTTCAAAAGCATGATATACTTAAACCACCACAAGTGCAATGAAAGTACCACATGTGCTGCATAGAAAGAACTGCAAGACAGCATCTATTTTAGATTCACAGATTGTACATGCTTAAATCTCACGAGAACAAACCACCACTGATACACTATTATGCTATAAACCAAGAGAAAAAGAGCTGCAAATCTAACAGCTTCATTTCTATACATCTATATGGCTCAAGCAAAAAGCAATGCAATATACAATGTGCCTATGGCCACTTAAATCCATCTTTAATACTACACATGATGCAGTTTTTACTATAATGACGCAAGACATCAAACAGTCCTGTCTCCAAATCATCTAAACATCCTTAATATCCGCGATAGTACACATTAGACTAACATTATCACAGCTGAACTTCAGAGCAAGTACGCTACTCATAGGAATAGTAAAGAACCGGGTTTGGCTTCACCTGTCAGATGCGCTTTACTATAACTCTCATTCATCACATAACAGGTTTTCAAAGTGTTAAAACACGCATATTTACTGACATACCGAGGATTAAACATCTCGCAAAAAATACAAATAAAGCATTGCTTACCTTTCGCAGTAGTGTGCGTGCGAAGTGTGAAGAGCTTGAGCTGTTGTTAGTCAGCACTCGACAGCGGAATGTCTCGAGTGATGATGCTTCCCCTTCAGTGGTGCGTTTCTCTTACAAATACGTTCAGTGAAAGGCTGAACGCAGTCAATGGCTTTTACAAATCCATGGCAACCGAGAAAACCCTCCACAACTTCGATACATTGTGACCGGGGTTAACACACCCCCTTCCTCAATGACGGAGACTTTACTCACCGACAATATGCCAATTGACTATGAATTTCTCAGAAGATTTAGGGGTATTAATAGGGTAATGAATCACTGTATAATGCCCCTCTTTCCTCAACGTGGATTATGTATTATGGATTATATATATATATATATATATATACACACACACACTTTTATTACATAAAATGGGTATAAAACATAACACCAAATCTTGTTCCTTTAAAAAAAAAAACATATCTGGCTTTAGAGGGGCTTTTTCAGCTGGGAGTGCCTGAAAACCAGCTTGACCGAGCTGGGAGACCCCTTTAAGACAGGCAAGGCTAGCAGAGTAAAAATACTGTTATGTTAATGGAAAGGACTTAGAAAAAATATTTGGCCCCTGTTGTGTTTTCAGCACCTTAGACAGCAGCACAATCGATGGCTCCTGGATTATGTCTTGTGTGCCTTTTACACCATATTGTCATGGAAATATGCACTATAGTGCCCATGGGTTTAAGGTTATATACAGTTAAGAAAGATCCAAAAAAAGAACAATTAAAATGCTAAATTCAATTTGCATTACATAAAATATCAAACCATTTATAAAGACACCACAAGAACAAATACTATATCTGATTCTTTAATTATTATATTTCAACAACAAATTGGAGCAAAAACATAATTTTATAAATTGTAACCCTGCCTTATGTATGATATACAAGTTTGCATATATATATATATATATATATATATATATATATATGTACACACACACATACATATATATATATATATACACACACATATATACATACATATATATATATATATATATATACATACATACACTGCTCAAAAAAAATTAAGGGAACACTTAAACACCACAACGTAACTCCAAGTCAATCACACTTCTGTGAAATCATACTAAGTGGTTCTGCAGGTGGTGACCAGAGACCACTTCTCAGTTCCTATACTTTCTGGATGATGTTTTGGTCATTTTTGAATGCTGGCGGTGCTTTCACTCTCTGTAAAAATGTTTACAGTATCATTACTGTAATTTAATTTACAGAACAATAATGTCTTTACTGTATTTTATTTACAGTATTATTATCGTATGTTAATTTACAGTATCTGTACTATAGAGTTTATTTTTGATTACTTTAAACATTTTTACCTGTAAAAAAACTATCCAAAAACTATCCAAACTGTCCAAATGTTACATACTACATCTGAACACACCTACAATAATGTGTTTGATTCCAGGGACAGTTCTACTGTGAGTGGATATCCGAGGTTTAGCCCAGAGACGTTAATGCATGTATCAGAATACACAGCATACATTTCAAATAAAATAGGCTACCCTGAAAAGATACACTGGCTCTTTTTTGAAGAGACAATTATAATCAACTATAAGCTGCATTTACAAATTGCATAAATCATATTATGAAATGTTTTTTATGTTTTAAATATAAATATGTTATAATAAAAACTGCTGATTCATTCAGGAACAAAGTAAAAAATGTTTTTATGTTTTATAAATGTTTTAATGAATCTCTGATTCTAGGTGTTCAAAAAAGTTCAATTAATTCTGTAATGAAACAATGCTGTGTGAAGAGATGCCCAACATGACTTTTTATAGCTGTTTTTGTGAAATGGAGCAAAAAGAAAACATTATTATATACAACATATATATATATATAGCAACTTATTGTTTATCAAATTTTGTTCTCTTGACACTTAGTGAAGACTGCCACAAACAATAAATTCTAACTAATTTGTTCATATAGGCCTAATCATTCTAAATGTTCAAATTACAGAAATCAGTTAGAGTGTGAAGGCCCAAACGTCCACAGGTGGAGGTTGTGCTTACAGCCCAACACTGTGCAGGACGTTTGGCATTTGCCAGAGAACACCAAGGTTGTCAAATTCACCACTGGTGCTCTGTGCTCTTCACAGATGAAAGCAGGTTCACTCTGAGCATGTGACAGACGTGACAGAGTCTGAAGACGCTGTGGAGAACGTTCTGCTCCCTGCAACATCCTCCAGCATGACCGGTTTGGCAGTGGGTCAGTAATAGTGTGGGGTGGCATTTCTTTGGAGGGCCACACAGCCCTCCATGTGCTTCCCAGAGATAGCCTGACTGCCATTAGGTACCGAGATTAGATCCTTACAACCCTTGTGTGATCATATGCTAGTGTGGTTGGCCTTGGGTTCCTCCTAATACAAGACAATCCTAGACCTCATGTGGCTGGAGTGTGTCAGCAGTTCCTGCATAACGAAGGAATTGATGCTGTGGACTGACCTGAATCCAATTGAGCACATCTGGGACATCATGTCTCGCTCCATCCACCAACGCTACGTTGCACCACAGACTGTCCAGAAGTTTGCAGGTGCTTTACATCAAGTTTGGGAATAGATCCCTCAGGAGACCATTCGCCACCTCATCATGAGCATGCCCAGGCATTGTAGAGAGGTCATACAGGCACACGGAGGACACACATACCACTGAGACTCATTTTGACTTGTTTTAAGGACATTAAATCAAAGTTGGATCAGCCTGTAGTGTGTTTTCCACTTCAATTTTGTAACTCCAAATCCAGACTTCCATGGTTTAATAAATTTGATTTCCATAATTTTAAAGATTTTGTTCTCAGCACATTCAACTACATAAAGAACAAAGTATTTAATAAGAATATTTCATTCATTCAGATCTATATATA
>JAUMHI010000041.1:15101009-15114712 GCA_032359435.1 Enteromius unitaeniatus | reverse complement strand
CACACACACACGTTAGTTATTACATATAGATTTTTTTTATTTTTTTTAATTAATTATTAATTTAATTTAATTTAAGTGTAACAATGTTAAGATGCACATTTGAATATGTATTTAAATATTTTAATGTGTAAAAATATACACGTAAACATAAACATATGGCAGCAATAGTAAGAGTATGAGAGTATGCTATTCTGAATTTAACCTCGGTTTTAAAAGTGGGCATTTGCTGCCCTCCCCTGTCTGGCAATAACAATGCTGTTTTTTTTATTATTTCATTATCGCAACCTTGAAAGCATTTTTAAGTATATGATGCCCCCTATTGGTGAAAAAAGTAAATTGCCATGCTACTACCAATTTTCATAAATTTACATCATAGAGGCCATATGGGCTTATTATTTGAAAGATGCACCACTAGCCCAAAGACATTAGGATTTAATCAAACACCTGTACACTAATAACATTTTCACCATGCACACAGACTCTAATAGAAGGATATGCAGAACATAATATACTTATAAAAACTGGTGTATGTGTGATATCACAAAACTGAACAAACAAGAAGTCAATGAAAAGCACACTAAATGTTTGAACAAATAATAATTCATCATGCCTATGATCAATCACAAATGTCTACAGTCACACATTATATCTCTACTGACTTTCAATGTCCCTTTGCTAATAGGGTGTCTCCCCATGCACCTTTCCCCTGTTCTTTTTCAAATTTATAATTAAGACCCGATTCTGTGCATGTCAGCAAGGGGTTCTCCAGAGAAGCACTGGCCTGCTGCCTTAATCGTGGTGCATTTGGTCTCTAGAGAACTGTTTATTGTGCCCTTTAGCAAAGACCCTGTCCTTAATTACTTCAGCATGAGTTCTGTCACACCAGTGAGACCCAGCATGGGTTTACACTGTGTAATACATTGCTTTGTCTGCGACTGATTTTAAATAGAGCTCCTCACCAGCAAAAAACGTCATTACTCATTCAGGTGCTTTCAGAATGGACTTGTTGACTCTCTAGTCACAGCTCTTTAGCATTATCAAGGGGCTGTTTGGATAAATATGAGCTTTTCCACAATTAATTTCTCTGTTATTGCTTTTGAATTACAACACAATGAATATTTTCTCTAAATGTGTTGCTGTTGCTCTCTAGAGGCCTCAGGCCACATTTACATGGATCTTTAATAAGCTCTGCTAAGAAAACCTCATCTTAATCTTCTATCTTGGAATAATTTACACTTATTATTGTCTATAACATCAGTTTTGGAGCTGAAAATACACACACAAACATACTGCAGGTCACACTCATACATAAAACTGGCCATTTGGTACATTGACCACTGAAGCACTTGCAAGTGGCCTAATTTTCGCCCTTCATGGTTAGACAACCTCCACAACCCCCCTTATCTGAACATTTGTGGCAAGCATGGTGTTAGATCCAGTAACACACTGGATGTCTCTGGTAATGTAGAAAAAGTATGGAGTATAGAAAAGGCCATATCCCTATTAAAAAAAATCAATGATGCCACCTGTCACTGTTTGGGTAGTATCATGCCAAGCACCAACTGCTACCAATTTGCCAAATTTAGAAGCCATTGTTCTTCAGGGAAAATATTTAAATATGCAGAGTTCAGTAAGCACACAGAGAACTGTACTGTCTACAAATCTGTCTTATTTATCTTTTTTCCATTTCAAATATATAGAAATCCTTGAAACAAGATCAAATGTATTTCAAAAGGAAACATACTTGTCAAGACAAATTAAAATTCATTAAGTACAGCTTATATACAGCTTGGATTCATTAGACAAGCTTGTTTAATTTGCTTGTTGACTGTTATCCCCACCTTGCTATCCCCAATGGTGCTTGTAACTTACATTTTGCACATCTACCTTACCTATCTTTTTAGATTTAGCATTTAACATAGATAATTAATAATCTTAAAATGGCTACAAACAATGGTATATTATGACAAATTCACACATTTTACAAGGTGGCAACCCTGGCACATTTTATCACGTTGATATATATTCCGGCGGTTCCGAGTGTAAATTTCCGTGGACTGTTGCTAAAAGTTAATGTCCTCTATCATGTTGGAAATATGCCCTACACCAAAACCAACCCTAAACCTACCTGACAGTGTTAACAAATGCAAAAATGATATAAAAAGGCTTTTGTTGAAGCAACGTGCCATTTCAACTTCCTTTTATGTACATTTGAACTGTTTTTTTTGTACCACCATAGATATTTTAACATATGGAGGACGTGAAACATTCGAGTTCATATGAAAAAAGGGTTTATTCAGGGTCAGGGTAAATAGACAGTCTTAAACACTGGCAGACAGTAACCACGTAGGCAGAGACGAGAGAATAAACTTAATCCAAAGCAATGGTCAAATACCGTATAATCAGAGTCCGAAGGGGAAGGCAAGGCGAAGATCCGTTAAAAGGTCTATCTTTAGCTGGCAGCTCCAGCTGGGCGTGACATAGCACCCCCCCACATAACACTGGCGGACCCAGTGGAGTCTCTGAGTCGCACACAGACTCTGGCAGCTTGGGCCATGGGGCCTCACAGTCTTCAAAGCTCAGGCGACAATGAACCCGGATCACTGACCGGGTCTGGCGGATCCGGCCACGACAAACCCAAATCGCAGACCAACATCTCTGGGAACTGCTCCTCATACCTTTCTACAGGGTTGAGACCCGTTATGTGCTCCTGGCTGTACAACTGAACACTACACAGTCCCTCTCGCTGTGAAGTGGTGTCAGAAGCCTACTAGCATTTTGGGGATCGCTAGGATGGGCTCCTTGAGCTGTCAAACCTGGACCGACTGGGCGAAAAACAGCACCCCTGGCTGTCTAACTGGGACTGACTGGACATGAAACAGTTCTCTGGATGGTGAAACTGGTGCCGAAGATGTAGCCACATCCGCCATCTTGTGCTGGAGCTCGACAGCGTCAGCCATTTCATGAGCAAGTTCAAAAATTGCCTGTATTTTTTACTGCTCGTTGGTCGGACTGATCGCTGAACAATGATATGGCTGTCTGAGATCCTCCATGTCAGTTTCTTGCACAGTTAGGGGAGATCCGCAGGTTAACAGCACAGCATCCACTAACTCGGGAAAAGTCCATGCCAGGTTTTCATCCATACCCGTATCCACGACATAGAGAACTTCCAGTCAAGTCCCATCAAGAAGTAGTCTTTCAGTTGTTCCTCAACGCTATGCACTAAATGGCTAAACGAAATGAATTCCTCTACATAATCCTCGACGCAGCGACCCTGTTGAAAGACTGCGCTCAGCCGTTTCCAAGAAGCCCGATCGCATGAAGAGTCCTCACTGGCATACTTGCTGGATTCCGGCTGGCTGATCATTCTATCACAAACGAACACGGAGGCCATGTGCAAAGTATGTTTATTGGTCTCACGGAGAAGGTCAAGCAGGCATTGTTCAAATACCGTATAATCAGAGTCCGAAGGGGACTCTGGGGGCAAGGTGAAGATCTGTGAAACAGCAAAAGTTTTGGCATCGAGTAAATCCAAACAGACAAACAGACAGAAATACAATTGACAAGTTGAGCTGGGGTGACAGTGAAAACGAAACATGAATAGACAGACAAACAGACTGGTATTTATACAGGTAGTACTGATTGAATGATTGAACCTAACTAGCAACAGCTGTGGGGAGAGGTGCATACTGGGGAATGGAGTCCAGGTATGAAAACAGACACAAAAACACAAATTCAGTTCATAGAGAGCTGGAATGCCATAAGCAGTGTTTAGCTGGACGCTCCAGCTGGGCGTGACAGATACGAAGCTGGAAATGTGTGATGTTAACATTCAAAAGCATCATTTTTCAAATATCCCAGGATATTAATATTTTGAACTCATAACATGATATTCTTCAAGTAATTGTGTGAAAATTACACTTATTAATTAAAACTCTGTAAATTTGTGTGAAAAGGAATAAAAGGTGTCTGAGTTTTACTGCCTCTAGTGTTCATTTCTTTTGCAAACTGCAGTGATATGTACTTGCTGGTACAAATTTCATGTCTCGCTAAAAAATGCAGCAATGTAAATTATGCCATGCAAACCAGGTTGGGAAAATCATAAACTCTCACAAGAACAGTTTACGTAAAAAAAGAAAATTCTGTCATAATTTACTGACCCTCAAGTTGTTAAAAATCTGTATTAGCTTTTTAGAAATATTTTTTTGGGGAAGAAAACGTTGACCCAATTGAAGAAAGTTTTGTATGAACCACTTCTTTCAGGGGAAATTAGCCCAACAAGCTCCATTTGATGTTTACACTGATTTACCAAGAAAGATTTGCAGAGTAATTTCAAAAAACCATTGGTGGGCACTATCACTATTAGTAAATTAGCCAAATTAATATCCCTCTTCTCACATGCAGTCTATGTTAAACTACAGGACCTCTACGAAAACAGAAAAAAGCTTTATCCATTGGTGTTGGAAGGTGATACTTGAGAAAAATAAAGGGTTTACACACTATTTGATCACTTTTGTTGTAATATTAATTTTCCTCATGGAAAACAGCCATGCTGAGAATGCATCTTGGCCCACTATAGCACTCCTAACAAAATCATCGATGTAGCCGGCTTGTTGGTAATGGGTCCAAAATTTAACAGGGTGAAAATGAGAGTGCATTTAAGGGCACCTCGTAGGGCATTTGATTAATTTGTGTAGTCAGTGTGAATGACAGAAAAGGCCTACAGGGAATTGGGACCCCGTGGGGAGTGAGAGGGAGACGGAAAGAGAACGAATAAGGAAGAGAGGTTTGGCTAGGGAGCAAGAGAAGCGACTGTTGACAGTCCCTCTCCTCATTAGAGGGGCAGTGGCAGGGCTTGGCAGTGCATTCTGCTGGAATATGTCTCTTCTGTAGCCCTTGAAGCTCTCTGAAGCCTGCTGGCGCACTGCGACCATGTCAGGCTTAAAATGAAGCCACTGCTGCCCCATACCACTGCACTGTTTTGACATTAATTATCAACACGGCCCAGCAGTGACAAAAGTTTGCGTACAACTTTGTTATTTCCGTCGCTCGAACCCCCCCTAGAGTCTTAGTTTATTGACTGCAGCGAGGACAAGAAGATAAAAGTGAAAGCAAGTGTCGAGAGTTGACGACAGCAACTGTGGGATTAAGGGCGACGCATCAAAGTCAAAACGAGTGGAAAAACAAAAAGTGTCCAAGTAAGAGGTTATGAATGTCCAGTGGGGTCTAACAAAAGAGGATGCTGTGTTTTGTGACCCTACAAGGCGAGTGTTTGCTCTCTATGGGAGCTTGGCGGAAGGCTTGTGGGAAGGGGATTGTGGGATTGATGGTGAAGTAGAGTAAATGGTGAGACTGTCAAAAAGTTGAGAAATGCTAAACTTTAGGCAAACGAGAAGCAAAAAATGCCAAAAGGCAGCCAATCGCTATGAGGTGAGCGCAAGCCAAGGTCGTCATAAGCGACCTTGTCAGTCATAAGCATTTTAAAATCTGTTGCTTTGAGTAGGCCAAAGAAACTTGCATTTTTCTTATGAATTTTTTTATGCTGACTATGATGACTTACTTGGCTATGTATTGAAATTAATCACGGCTCGCGCTAAACACAACTACCTTTCTACTACATTTCACAAACACCCCACCAAAGCAACAGACCTGTTGTTATGTTAATTGGAAAGTTCCCCTTAAAATAGTAACATTGTCATTTACCCACCCTACTGTCATTCCAAACCAACTGATTTTCTTCTATGGAACATAAAATAAGTTTTTTAGAAAAATGTCTCAATAATTTTTCTGTTACAATATACAATATATTGTTCTGTATACAATAAAAGTCAATGGTATATAGTGTGGTCTTGTTAAATCATCTTTTGTGTTTAAAGAAGACATGAACGCGAGTTCCTTTTTTAGATGAACTATCCCTTTAACCGAGGACTATGTTCATCTGAACCTTGAGGACATATTGTACTTGCACGCAGGAGACTTGGTTCATTGTGACAACACTGATGCAATAAAAACCAGATACATCTGCAATTTCCCATAATTTCTCTTGACCATGCACTCCTGACCACAGGACTGGAGTGATGCTGATTGAATAGAAAATAGAGAGAGAAAAGATGTCTAATAGTAGAAAGAGGGCGTGTGAGAGAGAATGAAAGAAGCAAAAATGGAAAAACAAATATCACTGAAGTCTATACGGGTTAAAAAAAAAACCCATATGAAAAAGCAAACAAACAAACACTACTGCATATCAATGAATATATATCAGAATAGGGGGTGTCTTGTTGCATTTTATTTAGTAATTTCACTGGAAAGCTGGAATGGAGAGCAGGAGTGTATGACCCCATCTCAAGCCAATGGCTATGCTCAGAATAGCATATTCTTATCTTTACTGCTGTATCCAATATGTATACTGTGCTGAGTATACAAGTCAGCATTTAAAGTATGTGGAGAAATCTGCAAGATTCCATCCCTGTAACATTCTTTGTATTTACATTATTAAACAGTGCTGATAAACTATACAAATATCCCAATAACCATATCTATGCTGACCCTAAGTAATTAGTTGCTGGACTGACCAAAATGCATGACATAGGTCACCAATAAATGAAAATTAGGTCACAATTTACTCACCCTTAAGTTGTGTTAGCGACTGACTTGCATAGATTTATTTTTCCATGAAATAGAAGTCAGTGGCTACTGTCAACTGTGCTTTTATCTTTTACGATTGTGTTGCATTGCATAAGTACTCTATATATTCACCACGAATATAGGTCCTCTAATGTCCTACAGAACATTGAGTTTTGACAGATGTCAAGGGCCTCTGAATTAAATCCAGCCATGTTTTGTTGTGATCATCCAGTAATTTTATCGTTCGAAGGTCTCTTGAAGCAGACTACCCTGTTAATTGGCTTTAGCGGTACAGTAATACTGCACCTGCATCCTGTTATACAGGGAGCAGTGCTGGTTTGAAGGGTGCTTCACTGGTTGGTTGAGAGCTTTAAATAGTCTGATGTTCCTCCTTAGAGCTGAGTGAAGAGACCGGTGCCGGCTCACAGAGCTGGGGTGCGATGCTGCAGAAAATGAAAACAGTCACATAAGAGTCACTCGCACGGCTCCATACAAGCTGTGCTCAGAGCAGATGTTCTTCAAGTAGTCATCAATCTTAATGCAGACATGTTACATCTGAATACTAGTGATTAAAGTCTTTTTCATTGAAAAATATCAAAGGTTTACATCTTTCTGGTTGATGATTAACACTGCATTAAGACTTTTTCTTTATCAATTTGCAAATGAGATTGATTCATTTTGGTATGCTATGGGGTCATTTTAGTCTTTAGATAACACTTCACAACAAAAAATTCAGTTGTTAGTACTCAATGCATTATACAGTGAAAATGCTGGGTAAAATCTCAACACAACCAGCAATTAGGTTGGTTTTATAAAGTACTACGAATCAACAGTAATTTTTTATCATTCATGAGTCCAGGTTATTTCTTATAATTTTATTTTTGACAGATGTCTCTGCTCACCAAGACTGAATTTATTTGATAAAAAATACAGTAAAATAGTAATGTTAAAATACTATTTAAAGTGGTCATATGATGCCGTTTCAAAATTTCCTTTCTTTTTGGAGTGGTACAAACTTGAAAGATTCAAGTTTCAAAACCAAAGAGTTATTCTTTATAAAAGCTATGCCTGGTACACACACCCCTAAAATGACTCGTTTCAACATGCCCCCACTTTACTACATCACAGGGTGGTTTATTTTTAAACACCACCCAAATGTTAATGTAAAGAAAAGAGGTAGAACTATTATTCTTGCTTTTGTGTTGCTGCAGATGCCATGTTCAGGAGATGCTGTGTGTTGTTGTGAAAGTGAAAGAGGACGGTAACAAGGAGACAGGGAGGCATGCGGATCCATATGCAGAATACTTTAATGAGTGTAACTCACACATAGGGTAGAATCAGGCAGGGTCGATAACAGCAAACAGGGGTCTCAGAGACAAAGGCAACAGAATAATCCAAGCACGTAGCAGGGGGTTGAGCAAGGCAGGGTCGGCAACAGTAAATCCAGAAACACAGAACAGGAACAAAGAAACACAGACCGCTAATAAAGGGGAATATCCACAACAATGATCAGCGACATTACTAGCAACAAACAACCTTAAATACAATTCATGACGAGGTAACGAGGGGGATGAAGCAATGGTCTGGTTGTATTTACAACATTGTTTCAGAACAGTTCAACCAAAATATTAGACCCTTTAAATAATAAACCCTTTAGAGCAGCCTATTCTGTCTGTGCACAGAAACTAGTGTATGGAATGATTTTAGACTCAAAATTATTAATAGATGCGTGCACAATTATTCATGTGCTACATAAATTTAATGAATGCTTCTTATTGCAAACATACAAAGTATATGTTTTGCAAAAAACATGGTTTCGAGAGGATTGTGAACGCAGTAATCACCCACGGCTGGCAGCCGATTTCCTAAACAAGCACATCCAATCAAATCACTTCCCTTTACTATAAAATTCCCCAGCTTCTATGTTCCCACATCTCGCCTTGATCGCATCCCTCCTCCTCCCCTTCTCCACCTTTTCCCTCATACCTCACGCCCGGGGGGGCAGACGGTGAACGAGCCAAGCACCTCATCCTCACCCTCGCTAGGGTTATATTCCCTAGGGTTCGGAGTCCGCCGTTCTCCCGGCTTGATCGCCAGACAGCTCGCCAAATTTGTGCTGTTTCATTTTATTTTATTACCAGGAAACGTGAACTCTTGAAATACCTTTCAATTTCAGTAAGTGTATATTTAGGATTAAATGCTTGTGCTAATACAAATAAAGACTTGATTGCGAATAAAACTGGTCTGTTCTACATTAATATAAAGTATCATAAATTGCGCTTGTAAAAATGAATCTGTGCGTTTGTGAATCAGGTGACACACGTTAATTTATTGACATTTTTCGCATTTTTAAAGCTTTTCACAACACACAACTACCTATGCACAAGGCTCACTGCAATCCATTAACATGTGGACGATTTGTGCATTTCTACACTGAAACAAATGGTGTTCAACTGGTGTCTGCAGAATTATGAATTACATTAATGTGCAGGGTTCAAAGTAATCTTGTGAGTGATACATTTTATAAATGGGAAGAACCCGATTTTGGTAGGCTTTGCCCCTGAAAGCGAACCTCAGGAACTTCCTGTAAGAAGGATGAAGTATGTATCTTTTAGATCTATTGTTCCAAACCAGTCCTTGTACCTGATTTGTAGCACCACTTGTTTGAGTGTGAGCATCTTGAACTTCAGCTGACTGACTGAGCAGTTCAGTTATCTGAGATCTAAAATGGGCCTCAGCCCTACATCCTTCATTGGAACTATGAAGTACCGATTGTAGAGCCCAGGCTCTTACTCTCAAGGAGGAACCAACTCTATGACTCTCTTCCTCAGAAGGGTATTTACTTATTCCATAACCTGTGTGTGACGCCGCTGAAGCGTGGCGGAGGAGACTCAAACTCTCTTTTTCAGATTCAATAAATTTCCTCTATAATCTGCAGGACCCACTGTGACATCTTCGGCATTACCTTTTAATCTGCTGAACTGTGTACTAAGGGAACCAGCTTCTCGAAGCTGGCCTCTGGTATTACTAGTGGTGATAGCTCGATGCTCTATGACGGCTCGCCGCCAGTGAGAGCCTGAACTAACTGTCTTATGGACCCCCTCAGGGGTGATGTGCAGCTCAGCCCTGTAGCGGCGTTTTGGCTGGGCTGAGAGCAACATCGAGGGCACTGGGAAGAGCGCGATGGTCTGCGCTCTACCCCAGAGGGGCCTGTCCTCGGAAGTCCTGAGCCCCAGGACATCAGGACTTTTTCTGCTGGGACCTCCTTGAGACAATAAGTTTCTCAAATCGGTCTTGGGTTTGGAGGCCCCAGCAGCAGAGCGCCACCTCAAACTGCAACTCCGCCTCGGGGGTGCACGTGAGGCAACGCTCTGTTTCTGAGCCTCTCGGTATAAAGAGCTGGTACTCGGTTTGGGTTGCTCCCGCCCAGCGACCCCAGGACCTAGAAAGCGGCGAGGGAGGAACCGCTGGAACGCCGCCGCTTGTTTCCTCGCCTTCTGAAACCTGTCAACAACTGCATTGACAGTGTCGCCGAACAGGCCAGAAGGGGCAAGCACGGCGTCCAGGAGGCCAGGCTGACTGGGTCAGCCACAGATGCCTCTTCACAGCCACCATTGCTGACATGGACCTTCCCACGACACGAGCCCGCTCCACGAGAGGAAGTCGAGGGTCGGTTTTCACCGCAAGCTTCTCTCGCGGAGCAGGAATGCGATCTGGCTTGAGCGGGAGATAAGGGTCTATCTGTCTCCATCTCCTGATGGCAGATCGCATTGGGAGCCCCACTATCTCAGTCTCCGCCCCACCTCAGCGGAAGCGGGACCTGATCTGTGAGGCTCACCAACGATAACCCCCTCCTCAAAGAGGGCTTTCTGTGACCAGAGCAACCTCAGCGGCAGCAGCTCGCAATGTGGGCAGCTTTTACCTGCGCTGCATGCTCCGGTCCTAAGCAAGCCACACAAAGCTGGTGTGAGTCTCCACTTGTAATAAATCTTTGGCAAGGAGACACACACACACCGCCTGAAAGACTGTGGCTTGCTTTTGCCCATGTTTGGCTTCGTATCACAGTCTTTTTAAGAATAACTTTCTTATAAACTTTTTAATCTATTTCACACACACTTCAGGGAGGGGAAATAGGACCTTTCACTCAATTCAACACTCAAACAAACTTCTTTTCACAGACAGACACAGAGAGCATTCTGAATGGCAGAAAGCTAGTGCTGGCTAGGCAGCATGTGCCTTATATACTTCCTGGTCTGACGTCACATGACGTCTGACGTCACATGAACTACAGTACTTGCAAAACTCAAAAAACTCTTCCCTAGTTCACAGAGGGCAAAAGCTGCTTTAAACGAAAGGGATGCTCACACCAAAAATTTATTTAATTTAATTAATTAAAGTTATTGCAAAAGAATATCCATTTATGACATTATTTTTGACTGCCTTAAACGTTTAACAGTACTGTAGCTTTGCAGTATTCTGAGTTGCCTGACGTCACTACTACTAATATTTACTATGTAAATAAAGTAGCCGAAAACAACAACAACGATAATATATAAAACAAAACACTTAACTGATTAACTTAAAATTGTAAATTGTTTATTTTTTTTAATTTTGTTTAACTAGATTAAGCTGATATTTGCCAGCCCTGTACTGCGACTGCCACCTAGTGGTAGCTGCTTGTCTTGCCTTTCAGTGAATGCTGGCATGTGTTTTGTCAATGCTAAAAAACGTCTCAAAATTCAAATGAACTAAACAGGATCGACTCGAGCAAGAAATCAATAAATGCATGCATGGATTCCGTTTCGCACGTGCAAGTTATGGCATTTTAATAGAAAATAGAACATTTACTTTGAACCCTGCCCATTTTTGTAATTCATAATTCTGCAGACACCAGTTGAACACCATTTGTTTCAGTGTAGAAACGCATATTTGCTAATTTTTCCAAATCGTCCACACGTTAATGGATTGCAGTAAGCCTTGTGCATAGGTAGTTGTGTGTGTGTGTTGTGAAAGGCTGTAAAAAATTTTAAAATGAAGTCTCAAAATACAAATGAACCGAACAAGTTCAACTCGAACAAAACGTCAATGATGTCACCTGATACACAAATACACAGATTCCTTTTTGCATGCACAATTTATGAAATATTAATGTAGAACAGACCAGTTTTACTCACAAACATGTCTTTATTTGTACAAATCGTTGTACAAGCATGTCCTGAATGTCCACATACTCAAAATGAAAGGTATTTGTGTGCTTGCAATTAGAAGCATGAATTAAATTTATGTAGCACATGGATAATTGTGTGTGCATCTATTAATTATTTTAAGTCTAAAATCATTCCATACTAGTGATGCAATTCCAGTACAGTCTGTTGCTTCTGATTCTGACAACCTTTAAGTAAGTTAGGTTTTCTTATTAAGTCGATGGTCAAGTTGTATTTACAACGATCAGCTTTCAGAAGATGGGGCTTAGAGGAGAAACAATAATGTACAGTATGTGCAAAACAATGTGTTTCTGCACTGTATAATGAATAAATACATTTGTCATGTTTACTATGGTAGTTCATAACAATGAGTACAAAGTAATCTTTTGACTGCACTTAAATCTCAGCAAATTTCCATATTAAATTAACAGAGTAGCTTTCTATTCTACTACATGTTCAGCACTAGACAGATCCCACAGCAGGTGCAAGCCTGCTTTGGATTTGGGCAGCTCAGGTGAAGCCACTGATGTCTATTTCCTGGGTTAAGTCTCAAGCTACTGCAGCAGAAGTCTAAAAACACAAAGAGAATATGGAAGCAGAAGCAAGGTCTTACAGGAGAGCAGTAGTGCTTACTGATGCCGAGGAGTGTTTGACGATTTTACTAAGCTCATGCAGACTACACTAAGGTTAATGCTTAAAATATGTTAAGAGTCATATTCAGACTGCCCTGAACTTCTTGTAATGAGGAAATTTCACAAGTAACATCAAGTTGAAAGACACGTGACATAACATGACACGTGCACGGCAGATCATCTGCAGGGCTTTGAACTATTCAAGAAGATATCTGGAAACTAGGGATTGAAACTTTGCCAGAGCTGCACACCTGCAGACATGAAAATTATCACTGTCACAGTTACCACGGAAACTAGGAGCAAAAACAATGCTGACTGCTGAAATCCACAAGAAAGAAAAAAATAACAGCTGAGATCTCTTTAATATCGTAAGTGTTTCCCCTTAAAAACAATAATGTCTGCTGCTTCTTAGATTTCCCTTCTGAGGAGGTTCTCAACTGTGATCAGTAAGCAAACAACATCTTATGGACATCACAAGCCAAAAATTTTAACAAAAAAAAATTGCATTAAAATAATGAATTCTAATTACATTTATATAATTAGGATACATAACACATTTTAAAAAAGAATGCATGAAATCAACAACATATTCAAATAAAATGTATATTTTCTAATTAATATTAATACTTAATAATAACAAAAATGTATTTATAATGATACTATAAAATAATGAAAAATAACAATGTCTTAAAATACAGTGTTGGATTTACTGAGAATGAATTTCACCCATGATAGTGTTGTTTGTTTGTTTGCTTGCACTGAGATGTGTTTAATGCAAATCAGGAAATGGTGCAACCACAGCCAAAATTTGTACTGAATGCAATTTGCAGAGAACAATTTTCCAATAATTAAATGTGAATGCTCACAGCATCACACTATTCCAGCACATTTAGTGCCTGGTTAAACTGGATAGCAGGTGGTTAGTAAATAAGACAGCAGTTTTTGCACCGTGCAATAGATGTGCAATCATTTAGTGAAATCATTTAGAGATTTCAATATGAACTCAAGAAATTCGTTCAAGACCAAATGGCCTCTATCCTCAATTATTTTATAGCTTTGACCATCATGCATGACTGTTATGGTCAACCCAGGGTCACTGGAAATATGTGCCTCTAAATACATTTCTTTCTTGGTGCTAAAACGTAAGTTCTGTAAGTGACCCTGGCACATACAGGTCCTTCTCAAAAAATTTGCATATTGTGATAAAGTTCATTATTTTCTGTAATGTACTGATAAACATTAG
>JAUMHI010000041.1:15072648-15094711 GCA_032359435.1 Enteromius unitaeniatus | reverse complement strand
CAGTGACGTCATCAAATGGCGCCCCAATCCGTGATTGGCTGATTTTACACACTATTCAGAGCCCAACGCGCTGAAGGTGTTCCCGAAGCGTCTCGTCGACGCAGCGTCTCGTTCCTTCTAGGAACAAGGTTATATACATAACCTGAGACGTTATCAGTGTATTTCAAATGTACAAAATAGATTTCACTACTTTAATAGGCTGGTATATTAACATTATATAAATTATTACGGTTTCTTTTTAGAAAGTATGGTATGTAAAAGTAAATTTAATATAAAAAAGAAAACTATTGACAAATCAAAACTTTTGATACCGTATTTTTCACGGTTTTATACTGGCAACCACAGCTGCCGTTTTTACCATAAATTTTACAGATTCCTTTTTACAGTGTGAAGACATTAATTAGTTGCTTCAGGTGTGTTTGTACCTGGAGCAACATAATAAAACCAATATGTACCCATATCAACGTAATAAAAATGTGCCAGGGTATTTAACCTGTGTACATATTTATGAGACCGTATAGATTTTTTTTTTTTTACTGAAGCAAGTGTTATTATGGATTATAGACTGGTATTTCATCCAGAAGTGATGTTTTAAAGTGAACATCTTTTTATTCACAGCTTTTTTACTTCAGATTGTTAGTTAAATATTAATATTAAATATTCATCCAGAAGTGATGTTTTAAAGTGAACATCTTTTTATTCACAGCTTTTTTACTTCAGATTGTTAGTTAAATATTAATTGAGGGACTGAAGATTAATTTTATATAGCACAATTTGTCTATATTTAATAAAGTTGTGGTCAGGCAATTGAACAAAATAATAACTTTTGCAAAGTGCATTTCACAAACACTTTTCCAAACTTACACATTTGGCAGAAAGCTGCACGTTTCTGTTTTCGACGTAGTCTGTAATCAGATTTGATGCATATTACAGATGCATACTGATCTGATTAATGCAACCGAACATTTTAAATAAACAAAAGGAATAAATTAATAAACAAATAACTGCCATATGTCTAGAAATCTACAAAGCAACCAATTGTAATTCACTTAGAGAATGCAATGATGCACAAGAGTGATCTACATGGATGAGTAACAAATCCTAATGTTCATTCAATAAAAACACTAATTACAACTGCCATCAGCAATAGTGAGAAAGAGAAAATATGAGAAATAATACACTGTATCCTGTTTCCCCCCACTGTTTTGGAGAGCAGCTGAACATTGAACACATGCATACATACATTCACGCATAAATTTAGTGCTTCCATATTGCATATCCTTTTCAAAAGCGTAAACAAAAAGACATGCCACACTATAATGCATATGTATTGGTTCAGACAATGCTCTGTAGAATCACACACCACCTGGGCCTCACACTTCCTCTAACCTACATTGAGAAAGAAAACATCAAAAGCTCACTCACTTCCTGTTCTTCCAGCTTAGAACAGGTCCATGGGAATACAGCATCATTTATAACACTTCACATTACAAACATAGCAGGATAAGGAGATGGATTCAAAGTGCTAGTTTGTATTAAGGTCTTGCCTTTCTGGCTTCTATGTGCATATGATTTGTTGTTGAGCATACAAATATAGTGATCTCTTAGCTGTCAGATGCAGGCTAGCAGGGGTCTCCTGGGATATGATCCAGTTTTAAAGATCCCCTTAGGAAATTCCGAATCCCTGGTGGTGGTACACATGCTATTAATAAGCATGTGTCAAAAAGCAGATATGTAAAATACTGTACACTTCTATTTGACTGTTACTTTGTAACAATCCAGGGAAAAAAACACTGGAAAGGGCAGGATTTGCACAGGGTTTTGACAATATTTGAAAAATGGGTAGGCTAGTCCTCAGTTATTAAATGAATAGGCATACCACTCAGATAATCAGTATAGTGAGGATTTAGTCAGCCAATCAGGATCTCTATGTAATAGGACTACTCAAAAATAAATAAATAAAAGTAAATAACAAGCCTACTCATATGGAATATTAATAAGTATCAGTATTCCAGAAACCCATGTCCCAATATATGTCTCGAATCATTCATATTTTGCAAAACTGTGCTTCACGTCCACCACGTCCTACGGTGAGTCCCATACTTTCAGTCATTGATGTGATGCAACCTTGTACTTACCCAATCACACTTACTGCTAAAGGAATGTCCCTTTCTGTCGCAGCACTCATAGATTCGGGTTCAGCTGGGAATTTCATCGCCGGGCACCTGGCACGACGTTTGCACTTACAAACTGTCCCCACAGAAAAGTGTTATCAAGTCCAGTCTATCACCGTAAAGCCCTTCGCTAACTGGAAAATGCAACGTCGAGCAGGGCCTATTAAGCTCAGGCTGGGTGTTTGTCATGAAGAGGAGATCTGGCTCATGGTTCTGGAGGGCTCCACTGTGGAGGTGGTTCTGGGACGTCCGTGGCTGGCAAGGCATGAACCCATCCTCTCCTGGGGCACTGGAGAGATCATCAAATAGAGCTCTCAATGCTGGCCAAACTGTTTTCCCAATTTACCGCTGTGCGCTTAGAATTTGAAGTACCTTCTGAATATTGTGCATGTGTTTTGCCCCAGGAGAGCTGCCCACCTGCCACCACATCTCCCATGGGACTGCGCCATTACCCTGCTCCTGGATGCCCAGTTGCCCAAGGGAAGAATCTACCCTTTATCCATTCCAGAGACTAAGGCCATGGAGGAGTACATCCAGGAAACGCTTGCGCATGGCTACATCCATCCTTCAACCTCCCCTGCTGCTTCGAGTTTCTTCTTTGTCACCAAGAAAGATGGTGGACTCCGACCCTGTATCGATTATTGAGCTCTCAATAAGGTGACTATACCATTCAAGTACCCATTACCTCTAGTTCCAGCTGCCTTGGAAAAGTTAAGAGGTGCACTACACTGGATCTCTGAAGTGCTTTGATTAGGATCAGAAAGGGCGACAAATGGAAGACTGCATTCGTCACACCCACGGGCCACTACAAGTATCTTGTGATGCCGTATGGTCTGGCCAATGCTCCTTCCATATTCCAAGATTGCATGCATGACATCTTCAGAAACCACCTCAACCACTTCATGCTCATCTATATCGATGCCATTCTCATATTCTCCTCGAACATCCAGGAACATCACAGCCATGTCAAGCAGGTACTTGAAAAGCTTTGTCAATATCAGTTGTACTTAAAAGCAGAAAAATGTGTCTTCCATCAGACATCCACACAGTTTCTGGGATTTAACATCGACCCGGCTGGAGTAAGCATGGACCAGGGGAAGGTCGAAGCTGTGGTGAACTGGCCGACTCCTGCTACAGTGAAAGAACTACAGAGGTTCCTCAGATTTTCAAACCTTTATAGACGTTTCATCCAGAATTATAGTATGTTGTCCAGTCCTCTTACCTCCCTTCGAAAAGGTAAACCCAAGATTCTCAGCGTCTCAAAGAGGTCTTCACCACAGCCCCCTTCCTAAGCCATCCTGATCCTAGTAAACAGTTCATCGACGAGGTCGATGCATCTACCACCGGGGTCGGAGCTGTCCTCTCGCAGCTGCAGGGGAATCCACTTCAGCTCAAGCCGTGCGCATACTTCTCCCGCAAACTCAACCCGGCAGAAAAAACCTATGACATCGGCAACCGAGAACTGCTGGCCATCAAGTTGGCTTTGAAGGAGTGGAGACATTGGCTGGAGGGGTCTACTCATCCATTTCAGGTATTAACCGATCACAAGAATTTGCTATATCTAAGGGATGCCAAAAGATTGAACCCGCATCAAGCTTGATGGGCCTTGTTTTCAGTTCTCTATCTCATACAGACTGGGATCCAGGAATGTGAGAGCTGACGCTCTGAGTCATCTGTACGCCCATTCTGAGCCCATTCTACGAAATTGTTCGTTAACCCCATACAATGGGTGAACCCTCCAGCCGCCGCAGAACTGGCTCCAGCACCTCCGCCAGGTTACCCTCCAGGGTTAAGATTCGTCCCCAACGCCGAACGTATACCTTTGATCCACACCACTCACACGTCACTGGGCACTGGGCATCCAGGGACCAACAGAACCCTCTCGCTCCTGCAAGAACAGTTCTGGTGGCCCAGGATGGAACTTGATGTGCAAAGGTACGTGAGAGGGTGTAGGGAATGTGCAATTTCCAAGACTCTGAGACACCTACCTGCTGGCAAGCTGATACCACTTCCCACACCTATCCGCCCCTGGTCACACCTAGGGGTCGATTTTATCACCAACTTACCCGCATCTGAAGGTAACACCTGTATCCTAGTTATTGTTGACAGATCTTCTAAGTTTTGTCGTCTTGTGCCTCTCAAGGGTCTGCCCACAGCATGGGATACCTGCCCAGTTACTCTTCCAACATGTGTTTAGATCCTATGGACTCCCGGAGGATATTATCTCGGATAGAGGTCCTCAGTTTATCTCCAGAGTGTGGCCAGGTGGGACAAAAGGTTTGGTCCTTTCACCATCGTGGAGCAGGTTAACCCAGTCACATACCGCCTTCAGTTACCTAGAGAATACAGAATTCACCCTACCTTTCACGTATCCCTTCTCAAACCCTGTCACGATCCTCTGATTCCTCCCACAGAGTCGGGTGCAGAAGAACCCCCTCCTCCTATGGTCGTCGATGATGGAACCATCTACCAAATCAGAGAGATCCTGGATTCCCTCTACTCTCTCCTTGCTACAACGAACACTTACCTGTGTACTCACCTGTTTTCCTCCAGAATTCCTCCTGAATCTCCTTATTCAGCTCCTGGCTCCGACTCTCCTGCTGGAAACTTCTCTTTGCCTCCAAGTGGTGTGTGATTGTGATCGTCATTGGCGTGTTCCGACCCGGATCTGTGACATACAAGAAAGACTATTAGTTCATCCAGTATTCACATCTCAATTAGATTATTTACGTTGTGTTTACCTTTTGAATTACATCAGTGGCGAAGAACCTTTGTTTGATAAATTCCTTTGTTTGATTTATCCTTGTGTCCGTCTGCTTCCGTAACATCGTGAGGTAATTTTTTTTTATATTGTAGTTATACACTGATATAAAATGTTGCTTCTGTTTTGGATATAAGGATATAAATAGTCTTAACTTGAACAAAGTTTTCATAAAATGCTGGTTCATTGCTGAAAAATGATTTTGTTTCCTACTGACTGCAGGTAAACATTCGGTACATGAGCGAAGTGTCCAAATGTATCTAAACAATTTGTTTGATGATTTAGAGCAGCAGTGATTCCTTGTACAAACGTGACATCACTGCTGGTTTCGATTTTAAACAGTTGATAGAAAACTGTTAGAAAGAGGATGTATTGCTAAAAAATGTTTTCAGGTAACTATGGCAATCTCCATCATCAGACAAGGATTTATTTTCAGTAACATTTCGCCGGAGCACAGTGGTATTTCACTTAAATGCAGCACTGAAATATTTTAGTAAGAAGGTACAGAGACACCCTTGGTTCAGAGATTGTTTTATCACAAGATGAAGTGGGATGCAATGGATTGAAAGGCTGGCACTGGGTTTTTGAGTGAATGTTGCAAACATGCTCAGTCAAGAAGAAAATTCTTCTATCTGCTAAAAGAAGCAAAGAGACACTAAACAAACTCAGACTGTGCAGAGATAAGATTGATATTGACAGCTGCAACACTCAAACGGGCACAATAGATATTTCATTTCTAAAGGACTCAACAGACATTTTATGTGGTTTTGCTTATTGAGAGTCTGAGCCCATTTATTTTTTCCCAGAGGACCAGTCTGCCCAAAATATGAATGTTCTGTCATCATTTATTTGCCATCATGTTTCAAACCTGTATGACTTTCTTCTGTGTGTGTAAACACTGATTCATTCTTTAGATGACTTTGGAATATAGTGTACAAGTCATTTGGATCACTTTTGTATCATTAGTTCAGCACTCAAGTCTGCAGAGTTCAATGCACTAGGGAGGAGAACAAATTATTTCTTTGCTTTATGTGACTAACGAATGAAAAAAGGACCATAACTAAAATAGTTACAATAAAAATACAGTAGTTTTAAAAGTCGTCTACATTTAAAAGAATAGCAGATGCCACTTCACAACTAGAACAGCACAGACAAACAATATCATTGAAATCACTTTCACTATAAGAACATTGATAACAAATTAGAATCCATCCGGCTTATCAAAGTGGCAGATGACATAACGGCAGCATGAACATAATAGAACATTATTATTATCATTATTATAAGTTGATGTGGATTCTAATGTAGTTACTGTTATAGTAATTGTTCTTGATGTTAATAGGCCATAATAGCTTTATTCAGATTTTTTTCACTGAAATTTTTAGTAGTGTTGCACATTTGTATCTACAATTAAATAAACAAATCACTCTCTAAAAGAGTTATTCCATATAAAAATCTGTTCAAATCAAAAGAATCGTTTAAAAAAGATTGAAAGATTCCATTCATCATAACTGCATGAGAAATACTACAATCTTCAGAATTTCTTCAACTTAATCCTGTAATACACAACGTGATTTTTGCCCCGATTTTATAGTCTGAACAAGTTAGTTGAGGAAAGTCAGAACTAGTCTGCAGATTAAATGTGACAGATTCCACAGAAATTCAAGTGGTGTATTATGGTCACTGACCTTTAGCTTTTTAGCTTCAGACTTTGATTCCATCCAATTGAGGGATATCAAACATGTTTGATATTTTGAGCTAATTTTAGAACACATTTGTTTTCATTTGTCATGCTTCTCCTAGCAACAAGGTGCATGTTTCTGCGTGAATTTGTTGTGAACGGAACAACTTTAAGGTCTGATATGATGCTTGGTTGTGTGGTGTGTGTTGCTTAGTTTTCTTTTGCCACTGAGTCGGTAAGTGTATGATTCCTATTGTTTTACAAATCTGTTCCGATCTGTTCAAAGTAAAGCATTTTTGAGTAACATAAATATAAATTATTATATTATATTTTGAAAAACATTTAATATTAGACAACTCTCCACTCAGCAAGACTTTATTGAGGTAGAGTGTAAGACGTTTCGTAGTGAGCACGCAGCACTGCATCATGTTCTGAATAAGTCCTGACCACAGCCGTGCTATCATTTACAACCTCAAATCATCACTCAGAAAAACCATGTTGCCAAAAAGCCTTAGCGGAAGAGACTTTGGAGGGCACCTAATTGGGAGCAATGTCTGTCGTGGGTCAGAGCTGAGTGGTACAGATCTCCCTCTCTTTTTAATTAATACCAGTGGGCTGTCACAGCCTCCAAATGAGAAGTCATGAAAGATGAGTGTGCATTCGACCATGCAGCTATCTGAAAAAAGGCACTATGTGTGTTTGTATTGATGCCTTGTTCCCTGTGTTTCTCTGTTCTTGCTTCTGCATTCTCGGTTGTGGATCAAACAATTTAGTCAATAGGGCTGTTTGGTGAGCTGGACACGTTGAGAAATGTTGAGTTATGACACGGGTATAAGACAAGCAATGTGAGTCAACATCACAAAATAACTAAACATTGCCCGCCATGTCACTTTTTCATCACACCTGTGTCATAAAAGATCAATGTATAACAATAAAATGCAAAGGGTTAACAGTGGAAGTCAAAATGAAACCCCAACTGTAACTCTGTATGACATTGTGGTTGTTGAATAATAAACATATGTGTTCATTTTATTTGATCTTATTTTTATTATTATGTGTTAAAAAATAAGCTTTAACATGGTGCACCATGCCAGAGTTTTTTTTAATGCCCAGCAGGATGCAGTTTGATGAAGAAACACGTTTAAATAGTTTATTCAAAGTAATCTGTTCATTATACACTACTTTATTGCCATTTTTATGAGCATCCTAGGGTTGCAAAAAGAAGAAAATGAGTTTGCTACCCTGAGAGAACACCATGCAGTAGAGGGTTAAAACTCAAGGCTGATATGAACTGCAAGCTGTGCTTAACTTATGTAGTTTGATAGAGGCAATGAACAGCTCTTTGGAAATTAATTTCATTTACTTCCTTGGCCAACCAGCCAATGTGTGACACACTAATGATTACATTTTTCTGGTACTCTCAGTATATTTAATCACATTTAGCCTGAACAATTTTGTTTGTTTGTTTTTTATCTAAAGTGAATTCAATTGAAACAATAGAAATTATTTATGAAAAAGTTCATATTACGTGTCATTTTAGGGTTATCATTTTGCAAATGCTACTTCTTTTGTAATAAAATTCCAAATTAGTTTGCCAAAAATTAAAGCTAAACAAATAATCAAATATGTAGGTCAAGTACAGTTTAATTAAAAGTTTCCCACAACAGTTTGATCATGATTGATGATTATGACATTAATGATTGATGACGAGTCATTAAAAGTTTCCCCAACTGTTTGGTTATGATTAATGATGAGCCATGATTGACAGGTCGTTCAGGAGTTCCATTATTAAATATATTTTAAAAGCCAGAAATAATGATTTTCTTGGAATTCAGGGCATTGCAAACAAATTAGGAGACAGAGATTTATGAGTTCATAAATAAATAAAATCAAACTTAAAATATATGGTGCAGTTCCCCTCCTCTGACAAGATTAGCTTTGATTTGAGACTTTATTCACCTCATTTAAACTCAACCCATTTAGAATACAAATTTAAAATCCATTTTAAAACAACGTTTTCCAAAAATATTTATTTAGATTAAGCTATTTAGAATTTAATCAAGATTAGATTAGATTAAGCAACCAATTGGAAAAAAAAGATATAATCAAGGAACACAATTTGGAAGAAAACACATCACAAGAGATAGAAGAACTGCTCATATGTGTCTAAAGAGTGCCCAAGCAAGCCAATGTGAGTTGTCTAGAGAATACAATGAAAGACACGTCATGCTGAATAAGCAGTGAGGTGCCCTTGATTTACTCAAAGCCTATAGGGGAACCAGATGGATCTGTGTCACCTGCCCAGCTTTGAAGTTCACAAACCCCAGCAGGATATCCAGCAAATGAGGGATCAAATTCTGTTTGATGCCATTTTTTCCCTCTGTATTGGAAGATAAAATAATGTGAGAAGATTTGTCTTTATTGCACATAGCCAGCGTCTTATCTTCAAGTCTGGATAATGAAATCTGAGGTTACAGGGCTGCATTTAATAACAATGTTTTCTTGGATGTTTGGGTTGCTGGTTAAGCTAGGAGGCAACAACCTGAAGTTTCATATCTATTAAAAACATTCAAAATGTATGTAAGCATCAAACCATTTACAAAGTAAAACAAATAATTAAATATACATTTCATCCTACCAAACCTTAAAATAATATTCTTTATTTACTCACCCTGAAGTCATTCCAAAGTTGTATGTTTGTATACTTTTCCCATACGAAGAATTGAGTTTTCACACAGCTTTATTCTAACAACAGTTCCTACACCAATTTTTTCAGTGTATGATTTTCTTTGGAATTTTTGTTCTGAAATGACTTAGAACAAAGAAATGGTGCTCAACACTTTGAATTATCCATGAAATTTTGAAGCAGAAAGACTGAAATAGCATTTTCTCAAATGCTATATGATTACAACTACATGTGAAATGTATGCAGTTGGTAAGGAAAAACTGAATTTTCATTTTGGTGAATTATTCTTTTTATATTTACGGTATCAGTTTATGCTCACCTCAAGCTAAATCTTCACTATGAGGTCCAGTGCACATAATTAAATGAAAAAAAAATTACTATTATTTACCAGACATATTTACCAGACATTTCTCAAAGACTTACTGATTCTTAGAAACTGCACTGGGCTTTGACACAGAGTCAAAGAAAATCCAGCCTTCAAAAAGCACAGGTTTTATTGATTGATACTATTAATTGTTTGGTTCACTCTGAAAAATTATATAGATGTATTTTCAATTATCCTTTAAACATTGCATTGGCTTAATTATAACGTAAGTAAATTTAATCAATTTGTTGATGAAAAATAACAGCTTAAAGCTGCATTGTTGTAGCACCTCAGTATAAACAAGAGCAGATATAGACTCAGGTCAGAGACTAAGATCATATTTTCAGGAGCATTTGGACCTGGCCTAGACTTAGACTTGAATGGTATGTAAAATACGAATATGTATGTAGAAAATATGTATGAAACTGGTCTCCTAGCTTTACCAGGTGGCCCCAAACCCTCCAAAATCATCAAACCAGTCTGGGCAGCAGAACTGAGCCAGCTAGAACCAGCAAGCCACCTTAGGCAGGATTTGTATCATTATTATTATTTTCCAGCAGTGTATAGCATTGAAGGACAAAGGTTGTGCAAGGTTTACAAGTGGACCAGTAGCTGTGTTGTGGTGGCATTCAGCAGTAGGGTGTGCTGTTTTGTAGCTGAATTCCAAATGACCTAGAATGGTAGGGTTATCTGAGATTCACTGGTTTGCTAGTCAGTTTAAATTACAGAAGATTTGGGCTAATTGTAACACATGGACGTTTACAAGGGCTATATGTCAGTAGCTATAAGATTTTGAGGCAAAAGTTCTATTACACGAATATATATTTTCTGTAACTGTACAGTATATTTTGAATGCTTGTTTGAAATACCTATAGCTCAAAAATACATCAAATTTAAGGAAATATATCCTCCAAACTAAAAATTAAATAATCATCAAATACAAAATGGCAGCTTACGGGAAGGTTTTCATTTATTTAATTCATTGTCACATGCTGTTTTCCATGTTATTTTTTAAATGCCAAATATTGCTTTAATATACAAATTCAATATACAATTTTTTGATGTTTCACCAACTGTTTTATTATAATGTGACAACGTGTACCATTGGGTTGATTGATGTGTGTTCAGTGAACTGTATCTTTTATTGTTGGGCATGTTTAATTGCTTTTTTGTAGCCTAGACTTTAAAGCTTGTGCCATTAATTGACTTTCAAAAATAAACCTGCCCTGAGAAATATTCACAGGAGTAAAACGTGTGACAACTAGCACTCATCTCCCCCAAGTCGAGCTGAGAACAAACCGCAAGTGCTACAGGGGGAATGCTTTGTGAAACATATGAATCTTCTTACATATTAGGTATCTCAGCATAGCACATACTGGACAGTAGTATGAGCTTTATTCAAATGTATAGGGAATTAGAGCCATTACATGTTATTACAGTTCTAATGTTGCAAGATTGCAAAATAAGGGTACAGTTTATGACAGGCATCCTTTTCTAACGCACAAACCAGAAACAGCAAATCGCACTGCATGCAGGAGAGGGCAGGCATTAGACAAGTGGTGCAAATGATCACTATCACATAAAAATCTTCCCTTAGAGGCAATTTGCTCATTGAATTTGGGGCGTGCTTACAAAGACACTCTCAGCTGGAGGTGCATCAGCATGTAAGGTACCACAGCTGCGCATTTCATCCGCTGAGCTCCTGCTGGAGGAGGAGATACGCATCATATATACCTAACCAACAGTCTTTCTGGATCACTCTGCTGGTAGGAACCGATCACGGGGCACGTGCGTGCAGTGGATACGCCGGAGCGCTGTGAGTCGTGGACTAATTGCAGGGAGCTTGCGGGAATACGAGGAGCATCTCTGCGCACGAGAGGGAATAAAGCTCGTTTTCCCTGTCCGTCTCCACACAGACTTCGATTTAGAGGGCATTTATTTGGTACTTAAAGTGAGAGAACGATATCAGGAAAGATGTTACCGACGACATTAGGGGGTTAGAGGTGCTGAGGTTCATCCTATCACTGAATATGGAGTAAATTCCCACGTCTTCTCTTATTTTTGACTCGGAATACAGTGAACGGGAGCGCGTCACGGTGAGTTATTCTTTATCCGTGCGCTATTAGATTATTTAAAGTTAAGCAGTAAGCGCAAGTTTTATTCGAAATGCCAAATAATTTTATGCTTATACATTATGGATAAATATACAGTGTCTTGTTAATATGAAAAACAAGCGCTGCACTTGAAATTCTGACCAATGCCCCAATATAGCCGAATTAATTAACGTTATGATAGGGATGGGAATTTAATCATTACAAACCCGGTTCCACTTGTGATCTTTTAGTAGCTACTTTTAAGCAAGGCGTATCGTATGGGGAAGATAAGAAATGCGATTCTTAAAGCATTCTTCTACTCTGCAGTCTGTGCGCTCTGTGGGATCATTTGAGATGTCAAAGGACAGCCTGATAACAAATAAAATAAGCCTAAAATAAATGGGAAAATACTTTTCAGAGTGGCAAATATCAATCAAAACTGTGGCCATTTTAATTCATTCAGTCATTTATTCATATGACACCACTAATTAAAACAACTCTTTATCTTTCATGTGTATTAGGAAAACCTGACTCACATAGCCTTTTTTTTAAAAAAACCTTCCAACCTTAGGAGTCATTGGTTCGAGAATTGTTGTGCTTCTGGAATCTGACTACACTAATAGCTCTGTATGTTTTGGATTGATCACAAGTTTGATTCAAGAGCTGTAGTTACTACACCAAGTCTTTTATTATTAGCTAATTCTTTGAGAATCGGACTAAACTAGTCATGCAGACCAAAGACTGCACCCCAAATCTTGTACTTATAAAGTGAAGCGTGTACTGAATTCATTGGAGGACTTGCTTCTGAATTGATGGGCGTTCTTCAGATATTCAGGTGTGTAGTAGTGATATGTTTATGGACATAGTAGGCTACATCAGCCATGTTGGCATGATCTTTGAACCATATGTTCCTTGACCAATGATATTCTGTCAACGACAGTGAAAACCTGCCATTATTAAACGAATCGAGTTTAACCACAAGTGACAACGTTCTTTTGGACATAGCATGTAAAAAATACCATTTTATGTTTTTCAACTTAAAATGTAAAATATATTCTTCAAAAGATATTATGCGAACACTGACAGAGCCATATGCTGTTGTAGTAGGAGCACATGTATGATTTATTATGTGAACTGCACTGATTTCAGTCATGTAGGGCAGAAGGTCACATGGGGCACAAACATCACTCTTACCTTGCAGAAAACCTTGCATTTCCTCAGACTCAAGATATGATGTATAAGGGATTAAAACTGGCAGGTGCTACCTATAGGTCTTCAGCATCTCCATTTGTTCTGATTCAAGTCATCCGTAACAAAATTCCCTTATAATGCATCCCTCAAAGTATTCAAGATGCGTATGGAATCCCATGGAGAGAAATATCAGGGAATTGTGCTTTGCAGGCCTGGAAAAGTGATTTTTCTGGTTTTGCTCTGTTCTAAATATTTAAACGGATAGATATTGCTCTTTTGTAAATGGTTGTGTAGAATAGAAGTTGTCAGTTTGAAACATGGTTCAGTTAAGGGTCTTCTTGGAGCGATCTGAATGCTAAAGAGAACAATTGTGTAATGTAATTCCACAAAGTGGCATTAAAAATTATTCCACAAAGGCATGACTGGAAAAGAATGAAAATGAGTTTTTCGAAATATTTCAGTTGTCAGTAAAAGAGTTAAAGCACATTGTCATACTTTTACGATCTGACATATAGGTTTTCTTTGTTTTATTTTATTTTATTTTATTTTATTTTATTTTATTTTTTAAAGTAAACACCCTCAAAAAAATGTTATGTGGATCAATAAACTATCAGCCTCTCCATATATCAGCCAACACTGCCTCTATGGCTTGGTTTATAATTTCACAAAGGTGTGACTAAGCTTTGGGAACTTTAGTGCCATTATGTGTTGCAGTGAGACTGAGAGAGGGGAAGGACACATGGGAGAAAATACACATTCGGCTCTCTATCTGCACCACATCTGCTATTCAAATAGGAATGGGATCCTTCTCTTGTGTGTTCATGTTTATTTATGGATGCATCTGGGATGCATGGCTCATCTCATTTTGTTGCTAACAAGCACAGCCAAATTAGAGGTGAGAACACTGGGAAACAGCAGTGTGCAGAATTCAGTCGAACCACTCCACAGCACAGCTTGGCTTCCTCCGAGACTATTTATTCCTCTCATTGTGGTGTATAAAGTTTATTTAAAGAGAGACTAAAGATAAATTTGAACATGAGGGAGGAATTCATTAGAGATGAAAGTAATGTTAGTTTATATAACGGTAAGTTTTTTCCCAAATTCTGTCTGGACCACAAACTTTTTTTTTTTCCCCTCGTTATCTAAGTGCATTTTCTCTATCTTTTTTAAATCTCTGGCTGAGGCCTAAAGGAATACTTCACCCCAAGATGAAAGTTGTCATTGTGTTGTTCTAAACCCATAGGACTTCTCACTTCTTTGGAACTAAAAGACATGAATTTTGTAGAATTTGTGGTCCACGCTAAGTTCCAAGTCAAGTCAGTTAAGTAATTTTAAACTAATAATGTAATAACTTTTTTAATCTTTAATCTGTCAAACTGTTTCTTAAAGATCTATTTATAAATTGGTATTAAGTATTATATATTTTGTATGTGTTTTTCATACAGAACATTATAAAACTGTTTTTTCATGCAGTTCAATAAAACAGTGAACAATCTGAATGTCAGCTCTCTATTGGTTATCATCCATAAAATTAAAATAATTATAAAAATGTGAATTTTAATATAGGTTTTTGCTCAACTTTTATATTGCTTTATAATGCTCTAGAAACTTTCAAAGTTTGAGTCCCTATTCATTGTTGTATGGAAAAGAATGAAGTAAAGTAAAGAAGTTTCAGGTTTGGAATGACTCAAGGCTGAATAAATGACAAAAAAAAATAAAATTCCTGGGTGAACTGTCCCTTTAAGGCAGAGGTGTGCGTGTGTGTGTTTATCTGACGCTGTGATTATTGGGTTGTAGGACGGATTGCTGGGTGCCATCTTACTGGTAAGTCCACTTTCTCTTGCTGCCCCATGACACCTCTATAGAACACACCTTTCAAGTTTATAGTCACAAAAAGAGGAAATCTGTTTCTATGTTGGACTGCAAATCTAAATGCTGTGCTGGATAAGAACGAGTAAATTATGTATTCTGCTGTTCAAGTATTCTGCTTTAGTTGTGCTCACCTCTGTATTCATTAATTTTTTGGTAATTTGTACTTAAGTTACAACATTCTACCCTATTCTATTTTGTTATGTTTTGTGTTATTATTTAATTTAAAGGAAACCATGTTTAACCGTTTTAGTTCACAATAACAACAGTGGTTGCAGCAGACACCATCACAGTACTCCTTCCTTCACTGAATTGCCTTGGCTTGATGGTCAGGCATGGGATGTGATTTATTCTAACTGTCTAAAACACAATATACTCTACAGTATTGGCTCCCACGCCAAATGTTTAATGTCAGTCGAAGTACCACCAAGCAGTTGATCTACAATAATTATAGTCTAAAAGTACACGTAATGCTCAGGTTCAGGGCTTTAGTGTAAGAAGTAATTTAGCTGACATTTTTTTTCAAAGAGGTATACTTATTAAAGTGACGATCCCCATGGAATAACCTGGGGTTAAGTAGCTTGCTCAAAAGCTTGACGGGATGGGTTCAGGGGCAATACCCACAAGAACCTCAGTTTGTCAATAGACTAGTTTTGCCAAGTTTAACCAAGTTGCCTCGGCTCAACCTAATCCTAATATCTAATTGCTAAAAAAACAAACAAACCAAAAAAATCTGATTTATAAAGTATTCAGGTACAAAAACACATCTTACTTAACAAAATTGCCTAATAACGTTAAAATTAAATTGATATGTGGGATTTATTTCAACCATAAAATCAAAATCTATTGTGGAATTTATTTTAGCTTCAAGTGTTGGATTTACTAATTGGCTCAATATGCAGTTTTTCTCATCTACCAGTGGGTTGCTGGCATATCATGCATCATAATCATAAGAACTACAGTACTTGGCATGTTCATCAGCACTTCTCATACTGCTGATCATCTTCATAATACAATGTATTATCTATTTGTAAGCACATGTAGACCGTTGCAAATCCTGATCTAGTGTTCAGATGAAATCACAAATGAAATCAGCCTGAATTGCAAAACAGACACCTTCAACCACTTATATTCCAATATGTTTATGCTAACCAAGTAGTAATCTCATTTACTGGTGCAATAGAATCATGCGATGGCTTTTATCGCATAGCACTCTTGCAGAGGTAATGCTGCACTGCCTCATTACATTTAGCTAGTCAAATGCTTATCATTTTGCCTAATAAGATGGTTGGTGAAAGCTGGTGGAAAACGACACCACAGCTCAGTTTTTTTTTGAAGACTCGTGATAGATTGCTTGTAATTGCAATTCATGCCCTGCCTCACGTGTTGCTGGATGTGACATGCACACAATTTGAAATCTACATTCAGTTTGTTAACGCTCATTTTCTTTTTCCAACAGCAGACTGGTCTTGGAAGTCTTGCTATAGGGCGTGAGTTGTCCTTTATTTTGATGCTTTGCCTTTTTTTTTGGGTTGCATGCTGGTTACATGCAGAGGTCAGAACAAGAAACAATGACAACTGTAATGTTTTTCATTGGAGGACTGTAGCTACAGCTTCCCTTCGCTCTTCTCCTGAGTCAAAAGCAAAGCTGTGTAATCCAATCTGACAGAGTTTCCTGCGGCATAATGTGCCCCCAAACTTAAAAGACACCAGTCCAATCCACCCAGTGACCCCCTGTCCCTGCAATTATTACAGACACCAACCTGTTATCCCCACTAGGATACAGCATTAAATAAGGGGTTTCTCTAAAGATTATGCACTTATAATGAAATGATAGCAGATTACCTTTGCCCTAAGCCTGCATGACTTTATTGATTTAAAGGGCCAGTACAGCAGAAATTAGTAAGCTTTATGAAAAAGAACTGTAAAAAGAGTGTACACAATTGGTTTTAAACCTTGGGGTGTTAAATAAAGACTAACTGGTTCTGTGTGAAAGAAAAAAGAAAAAAAAAATCATGTGGCCTCAGGCCATAGAGCTGAAATTGTGACAGCTAGGGATTTTCAAAGCAAAATAAAGCGAGTAAAGGAAAATCTCCAATACTCACATGAGTCAGTCCCTCATGAAATGCTATAAAAATCCCAAAGTGCTTGCCATTCTGTCAAGATAACTTGTAGTGCAGTTTAAAATATAGTAAATGTAGCTTTTTGATCCAGAAACCCATATTATGGCATATAAAAGAAGAACATATGAAGCATTCCTATATATTTATGTAAACAATAAGTGAAATAAATTAGAAATATGCCTTAGATATGACTGCAACATTAAAACAAGTTTGGGATGCCAGTTACTTCGATTGATTATATATAATATTTGCTGTGAAAAGTTTTTGAATATAATTATTGCACCGATTAAACATTATGAACCTTTATTGCATGTTTTTAAATAAAACATTTTCCAAAAATCTTACATTTTTTGCCAACATGTCCTGTAAAAAAATTGGGAAAATTACGGAAATGAGGAATTAGGGAGAATCAGTATATTATGAATAATAATAACTGTAGTTTGATTATGAGTAAAGTGTAATTTAAGGTAAGTCTTGTTATGTATTCTAAATTACATGTAAACCACTGCTTTTTATTCCATTTGGTTGCACTCCATCTGCTTTTGAATGCAAAGATATTTTCTGCAAGATGGCATCACACTATAATTGAGATATGCATAAACCTCATACGTAAATGGCTGCATTTCTGGTAATCAAAATGAAAGGTCCTCTGAGAAGTCATTGCAAATTATTCTGTCAGATTCATCCCTACGCAGGGCCTCAGAAGATGTCATTTTGCCTGTATATGTGGGTGGAATGCTATGTGCTAGTGAAAGCCGCTAACAGTATTTAGGTTGGCTTCTAGCTCCTATTAATAGTCAAGAGAAAGTAGCTTTTGAGGTCAACAAATTCCAGCCCCCTGATTTCTCTGATGTTGCAGGTTTCTGTTTGTTTCTTCACTATCATGAATAATAATGCATAATTTAGAGCGCATCAAGCTTCAGAACAAAAGCAGTTTCTACTCTCTTTAAATGTGCAATGAATATTTTGTACAGAGTTAACAGCTGGGGGTTTCAAACTGTCTGCTTTCTTGTTTTATTCTTCCATCGAAGCATCTCTCCCATCTGTCATTCATACGCAAAACATCATTGCATTGATTTTCTGCACATTTTAACTCCAGTCTCCCAGGGCTTTTATTTGCAGTGCTTTAATATTTTAGTCACCGTCATATTGAAAACATCTCAGTTGTTAACTTTCACTTTGATCCAATAACATTTCACCAGTATTTGTCCTCACAGTAGAGGTGATCACTTCAACAGAGGTGTAATCTCTCAGATCTGTATATAAAGGCAGCACATCTGTCATATTTGACTCAGAATGTCTTATTTTAATTATTTCTGTAATTACTTTCCCCCACAGATTATACGTCTCACATTCAAGGGAGAAATCATTCCATTCACAAGCAATTGAATGAGAGTCATACTTGCCCTTGGCAACTAAAGATGACGTTACTATGGAAACGACTTGTGGTGCTATCAATCATTGGCTGCCTCACAGGTAAATTATTGTCCTGCTGTTTCAAGCTGAATGTGTTTTTTGTTTGGTTTTTTGCATTCTGTTTTTATTTGGGGATGAATGTATATGTTCAACGGACTGTCATAAAGGGAAGAATTTCATTATGATCTTAAGCCTTGGATTCATTCAGTCCACCATTGGAATTAATTAGCATGTTATGTTCAGAAAATAAATAACAATATAATATTGTAAAAAAGTAATGCCTTAATCATATAAATACAAATAATTTTGAACCCTAAGTTATATTTCATTATATATATATATATATATATATACAGTGCCATTCAAAAACGTGTTTTGTAAACAGCTTTTTTATTTTGATGTCCTTGAAAGCCTCAAAATTATTATGGGAAATTCCACCAGTGCTGTATTTATATGATCAATGTACAGTAAAAACATACACACAAAAGAAAAAAAACACAACTTAGGTTAAGATATTTTAACATTTTATTTGTTCCTGTGGTAGAATTTTCTGATTATCCTTCAAAAATAATTATTATTCGGTGCTTAAGTAACATTTTCTATTAATATCTATGTTGAAAACTGATTGTGCCGCTTTTTATTTTGTGGAAACCATGATCATTTTTTTTCTTTATCTGAATAAAAACATTATACATGTAAATGTAGTCATCAAATGTTGTTTCCTTGCTGAATAACAAGATTTCTTTCAAAAAGCAAAAAACTGACCTTAAGCTTTTGAGTGGTGGTGTTTTTTTTCTTTACCCAGTCCTTTTATATCCATTTATGTTTGGTTTCCCCAAGGCTACAGTGAGCTTGTGGCCCAATACCTGTGCTTGTCAAAGATATTATCAGAATTCCTGAGATGGAGGCTTGTCTGTATCTCACTAGAATCCGCTGCCTCTTCGTGCTTCTCTGGATGCAGTGGATTACAAATGCAACTCAGAGAAAACTTATTTTTGTTCATTGATGGCAGTATTTACAAGAGAAAGTTTGATTAATGAGAGTGCAGATGCTATAGTGAAGAGAAATACAGACTAAATCATTTTCTTTTCATCTTGTATTCATAAAACTGAAACACAGAACAATTATACCCTACACATGCATCAAAGATCCTATAGTTATAGTGTGTAATTTCAGAAATGATACTCACAACCTTTCTTCTGTTGACAGTACCACAACAGCAGCTGACACTGGGCTTTATTTTTCTGTAGAATAGCGAGTTTGTGGAATTCTCTCGTATTAATGCTACAAGGAGTATCTCTGTATCATATCAATTAATAAAGAAAAGAGAATGGTTGCAAGTCTCTGGACTCTATTTAGATATATTACATAATATTCCAACAATGGGGGTGTGTTGTCTTCTAAAGCACACTTCTAGAAAAAAAGTGGAAGTGCAGGGAGCTGCAAAATATGTGTAAATAATGGTATTTTTCTGTAGTCCTGGATATTTTTAGTATCAAATAAAAGCAGCTGTCAAAGTATGCACAGTATAAATGAGTGTGTGTGCACACACACACACATACATATACACAGACCATTATTTTAATAATGTGATTAGGACATTTGGATGTAAATGACTTAGTTCAGCTGTGATAACTCCTGGGAACTGATTGATTCCCTGTATTATTGAAACATTTAAATAATTTACTCTGAGATGACTAAACTGGATTTTTTTTAAATGGACAAAACATGTATTTTCTTTGTCTCAATCTCATCAGCACATGCAGAAAACACAAAGTTTTTTGGCCCAAGCTGGAGGAAGGAACCCGAAGATCTGATACTGCCCATCCACTCTTCTGAGCAGGAGGCTATTTTAACCTGTGAGGCATCCGGAGTCCTTTCTCCTCAGTACAGGTATGAGCCCAATCTACATTCTCAGAAATAGAGGTACAAAAGCTGTCACTGGGGCTGTACCATTTCAAAAGGCACACTTTTGTATTTATTAGATTCAAATATGTACACTTTAAGTACTAATATGTACCTTTAAGGTTCCGAAATGGACCCTTTAGGTACAAACATGTCCTTTTTGAAAAGGTACTGCCCCAGTGACAGCTTTTGTACCTTTATTTCTGAGCATGTAGTGATCTGTGCTAGCAATTTATGCATTCTTTCATTGCTATTACAAACCATTTAAGTGGTTGGTTTTGGCAAATTGGCAGCTTATTCCTATAAGTATCAGCTTGAAAAGTAATGGCAATGATTGCTATTGATTTTCCAGGTGAGAGGCAATTTATCTGTCCTTTGTGTTTGCCGTTGCATAAATCCAGTAAAGTGCTGTATTTCTAACAGCTTATCCCAGTGGCGTCCTGCTGTGATCCATTTTCCATTTGCTATCCAGAGTTTTACCAGTGTCAATTTTAAATGTGTGTCAACTGCTTTACTAAAGTTAAAAAACTCTTAGCAATTTAGCCTACTTACGGAGATATGTTCAAGATTCATTACTTCTTTGCTGTGTACACATCTCTGCAAGAGCTTTAGGAATTAGCATGCCAAATTTATCTTTCTGAGAGCGTAATGCTTGCTACTGTAAGGACGGAAATTGGCTTTGAAAATGGGAGGGGTCTAAATGACTAATTTGTGCTAGAGATTCTAAGATACTGTCCCGCATATTCCCTGGTGAGGTGTCTGCTCTGAAAATAGCAGCGTGCTCCAGCTCTGTGGTATATTGTGTTTCGTAGCTTGGGTCAGCATCATGTAAATGCTCAGCCAAGCACAAGGGAGGGAAGTAATAACCTTGTGAGTGACATTCGATTTAAACGCTTACATTTCCCTTTAGTGCATCTTTGTGGGAAACACAGATTTACCTCAACATTACGAGAGTATCAATGTAAAGGAAGAAGAAGAGCACAGTGACAGTTGAAGTCCTGATACTACCTTTACTTTTGCACAGACAATACAGCGATAGTCTTCAAGGTCGAATAAGTTTGACTTTCGACCCAGCTCTTGGCTTATTTATGCAGATATGTAAGCACAAATAAACTCTGGTGGAAAGGAAATGATGTGGCTTATGCATATATTCAACAACATGCAAAATAGTCATTTTCAGCTTTGTCACACTGAAGTACACTGCACTTCCTATAATTCGTTAAGTCCTTTCTCACAGATATTAGGTATATTTGGTTTGTCATAGAAATCATGTTCCCAATCCAGCTGGCTGTGTGATTGCTTTTAAACATTTTGTATTTTTAGCCATTTGCTTTTTGCACAGTAAAAGGGAGGAAACAGTCTAGTGACAGCAAACGTTTTTTTAAAATGTAAAATTTAGTTTTGTTTTTAAATACTAATTCATTTAAACATAAATTGTATGAAAATAGATTTTAAAATATGATAATTTTTAAATTATTTTCAACTCTTACTTTTTTAAATAGAATGTATTATTATTATTATAAGTAGAGTTTTTTTTTTGTTCACTGCTGTCTTTTGGACTCTCTGCATGTAACTTTTTTTAGTTCTCCTTATAGGTTAGGCCTATGTATTGTTGTGTAAAAATAGTTATGTATATTATTATGTATTTTTGTAAAAATAGTTATTGTCACGCGTCGGTGCTGTGAGGCGTGCTGTTGCGCCTCTCAGTGGAGCAAGGAAGTGAGCGAACACGGAGCTGAAGGCAAAGACATTTATTTAAACTGAAAAAACAAACACGAAAAACATAAAGCTGACGAGGCA
>JAUMHI010000041.1:15033442-15072548 GCA_032359435.1 Enteromius unitaeniatus | reverse complement strand
AAACCAAAATGTCACAAAAGACAGGGGAGACAAGGACAGACAAAAAACACAAGTCCAGAACGCCACCGGCGTTACAGTTATGTATATTAGTTATGTATCTAAGGTAGCATTTAGTTCATCTTTTTTGGGTAAAAGACAGTATTACTACAGTTAAACCACTGAACATATGAATTAAATTTACTATATTAATAATTTGGTATGCTACTATTTCAGAGTAGTTCCCTCAACACCGGTACCAGCTTTCTATTTTCTTGCTTTAAAGACCATCATAGATTTTATCTCTTATTCTGGAGACATTTTCTCTTTGTGTGTTTGATAAAACCTATACCCATCATTCAGTGAACTTTACAACAATACATCCAGACACTGATAAGATCGATGACACTTTAAAGATAATTTCTTGAACTGAAAAAGAGACATTTGCTAAGTTATCACTGACAGTAAATTCTTCAAGGCTGGTCTTATAAGATCCAATCTGGTCAAAAGTCACCCGAAAGGTTCAGTCCACCCCAACATTCATTTTGAGTGTGTCAAGCCAACCAGTGTTGACTGAAGGGTGGCTAGTTCTACTGCAAAACAGTAAGAGGAGGACTAGTCTCCAAAGAACATCCAGTTACTTTCTTTGTCAAGTGAAATTGTCAGTATTCCAGCAGAGTCTGGTGGTATTTCAGTGTCTGCAGGGGCCGATGTGAACTTTGAGAACAACGCGCCAGGCTATTTTGCATCTTGGTTTCAGATTCCATAGAACAGTAACTCAGAGCTGAGTCAGAGAAGAGCAGTTGGCTGGCTTTGGCTTTTCTCTCAAAAAAGTTGTTTTTAAAGAAATAATGATGTTTCTGTGTTTTGTTACATTCATAGGATTATATAAATCAATAAACATATTTTTGCTTATATATTTCTAAAGAAAGAATAACCAATTTATCCTATATCATAACATTTAATTCATATTCACTACCACGCAAAAAATGAGTATGTTAAAAGAAGTCTTTTATGCTTGCTAATGCTGGTATATATTAAATGTAATCTATTTAATTAGCACCAAATCAAAGAAAAGAAAAAAATAGCAGTTAATGAAAATAAGTAGACTTCCTCCTTCTGACATTTCTGTAAAAACAGCACAGCAACTGTTACTAAAGTTAAACCATGATAAACTGTTGTAAGGGTGTTGACATGTTGTTTGAAAAGCCTTAATTTCTGTTGGTGTTTCTCCGCTTGTTTTGTCAGAACTGTTTGCTGAGGCTGTCTAGCTGTTTGTGGTGTTTAGCAGAGTTGTTTGACTTCCCCAATAGTGCTTTTAAAGTAGAACAAGTTCAAATGCGTCACACAGGTTTATTGGTGTTCATTACTGTGTAGTGTTGTCCAGAACCTCGCTTGTGCAATTATATTTTAACACATCTACAGAACATGCTGATGTGCTTCATGTGACACTCACACGTAACAAGGCTTCATTCACCTTACTTGCTGTAGATAGTCTGCACTTTTTAAAGAATATTTGGTGCTTAACATGTAAAAGCATAGAGTAAAAGATCTTCAGCATGCTGCAGTACTAAAATCACAGTGCTGTAACATCCCTGACCCTAGCATCTCTCTAGTAATCTGTGGTTTGTTCTTTTTGGAAAAGTAAAAGCGAAGTTGCATTTAATGTGGAAGTATGAGTCTACAGGGATGAATGAGATAGACAATTTAAGACCATGACTCCTACCCACAATCCTTGTGGTCACCAGACACTACTAGAGCAAGAATTTCAATACACATTTATGCATTTAGCAGATGGCATTATCCAAAATGACTTACAAAAGAGGAACAAAAGCAATTCGTCAAGGAGCCAACAATATTCGTAATGTAAAATGGCAGGTTTATTTGACAACTAGATTAGAAAGCAAGCTAGAGAGTTACATAAAAGAACACTTTGTGTGTGCAAGTGCACTGGTTTACTGCTTTTGCTCTCTGAAGAGATACGTTCTTGAATCAGTTTCCAACAGTGCAGGTTTGTGGCTCATTCCGCCAGAGACTATAAGGTTTTAAGATTTAAATCCATGGCGTTTTTAGTGCCAAAGAAGTTCTGTTTTACTCACTTTGCTGTTTAAAGTCCTTCGGAAAAAAAAAAACCCTCGGAATCTGCTTTCCCAACCTACATTTAACCTGACAGGATTTTCAACCTGCCTGGCATGCTTTCGAGATTGTAAGGATTTGAACCCTGGTCCGTGGAGCAGGCATTCATCAGAGACAACAATGTGAAGGAGAGCTGGTTAAAATGCAGAGATTACACAGAGAAAGTCAGGGGTGCTCTCGTGTCGGCCCTCATTAACTCGACTCCAGTGTGATCTTTGTTGAACGCAGGTTGCTTTCTCGGTTGCACGAAGCAGTGCGGAGAATTCTTTTGGAAAGATAATTGGAGCTGACTGTTTTGTACATCACTGTTTTTATTTTTTGCACTTTCCATGTCTGCTTACTGATATTTTTCTAATGAGCAGGTGTATGCTTTATGTCTGGGCAGGTTGTTAATGTAGTCTGAAGGAACATAGAAATTCTAATAAAGATTATGGTGATGGAGATGTTAATCATGACAGTAATAATAGCGTGAGGATCGTAACATCAATGATACAGATGGAGGCATGGACAGTTTGGTGTGCGGGGGCAGCATAATTGTCCATTAAACTTTTCAGAGAACTTTTTGTCTTGGATAGAAAAACACCGGAGGCCCTAGTCCGTCTACTCATTATCTGAAAATACTTTGGCACCCTGTCACGTCTAAGCCTTTTTGATTCTTGTTAAGGGGCTCCTTGGAGACTGGATTGTTTGTAATTCATCGTCTAGCCTTTAAAAACGATCATTCATGCACCAATTACCATCAGGATATATGAATTCTGTTACCTTTAACTACTGCTGTGCATGTGACAGTTGCTGTTCTGTATGATTTCAAATAGGACGCAGAACCAGTTAAACAACAGACTTCTCTCTGGTGATGTATGCTGGAGCTATCAAATTATTTTGTCTGAATAAATCCCACCCCTTTCTTATACAGTAAATTCAGCTCTGCCTCCATCCAGTCTACAACTGATGGATTGAACCAAGTTCCTGCCATACTTTTTTCCGATTAATCATTTCACTTAGATGCAAGTTACAATATTGCGACTATTTTGTCTCATAGTAAACATGCACAATGTAATGTTCCCTCTCATTAAAAAGTATAGGCTATAGTTAATAAAAATGAGTAGCACATTTGAGGAAAAAAAAAAGGAAGTATGACATTCACTTAACATGAAGAAATGGGGGGAAGAGGGCATGATATTTTCATTAGCATTAAATTATTTCCCCCTGAATACTCGTACAGCATCTCAGCACATGTGCTGAAAATCAATATTTCCCATTTCCATATTATTCTAAGGGTATTGATCCATCAGAAGCAGCTCGCCTCTGAGTGCTGCGATATATTCAATCTTCTGCTCTAAACTGAAAAAAATAAATACATTTCCAAACAAGCAGAGAGCGAAATATGCATATTAACACATGCAAATATATTATAATCCTTCTCTAAATGTCAATATTATCGCATGCAGTGTGTTTCAGATTTTATTCTCGTAGGGATCTTCCATATATCTGCATTGGCTTCTAAAGTGACAAATGACGTGTCTTAAAGCATTATGATTCATCTTAACCACAGCAATATTTCTATTAACTTGTATGAGGTGTTATAGTAACCATATTTCTTTAGCTTTCAATCTCATATATTTAGTTTTCATTAAAAAAACAAAAAATGATAAAGGCCTGTTGTGATTAGGTGGTCTGTTTTGATTTGATCCACACTAAAAAAAATAGATGACAACATTATTTTGTGCAAGTGTGTATGTACCAACACAGATGATATTAGATCCTTTCAGTATAATAGACTGGTTATTTCATTTATTTTATACAGAGAGCCTCGCTTTACGTGGGATGCAGAAGCTTTGTTGATTTATCACGCTATTGAAAGTGTATTAGGAAACTAGATTAGTTTGATGCTATAATATTATACTTGACTACTTTCTGAGAACACACATATTGTCTGTATTTACAACAAACAGCCTTGCAGTAATCAACTGTGTAAGCCTGCAGTTTGAATGTCACTGTAAATGATATCAAATACAGTGGCTATGATATTAGACTCACAAATGATGACTAAAGGAGTCAGATTAACTTGACTGCCACACTGAGATCAATAAATAATGCAGCAGAAATGGGCTTCAGAGAGCTGCAGTAGATCTACACTTTGTTGTGTCAGATTCGGAAGAGGCTAGAGTTACTTTTTAAAACCACGTTGTCCACAACACTCATTAGTTTTTCACACCAGTAGAAATATGTAAATCGTGCCAACACCTTTATTTCCTCATTGTTTCTATCATTCCCAAGGTTTTCTGCCAAGTTTTGACTCTCAAATGTCTGATTCAGCACAACTATAGTAGGGTTTTTAGCAGAGTGCTAGATATCTAATGATTTGAAAAGGTCTGAGTTGATGCATTTTTCACCATTACAGAATTTGGCATACAGTGATTACAGTTATTGATTACGCTGGTTTCTGATGGAAAACATTCCACTTTTATAATATGATTTTCCTCCTGTGTAATGGCATCAGCAAGAATATAAACCCGCAAATTAGGAGGAATGTTATTGCATTACATTACAAAATATTAAACCGGTTGTCATTTATTGTAAAGAAAAACAGCAAAAGCACACTTTTTAAACACAATATTCCACAAATATGTTTTTTTTTTTTTTTTGGGGGGGGGTAACCACAAAAAAAAGATAAATAAAGGTTCTGAGAAAAGTTCTTGCGCTATTTGTTTGCAGATGCCACATTGGTTTAATATGAGTAAAATGTAATTTAAAAACAAGCAACAAGCAGATTTTTTTGTTAAGCAGTCTAGGTTTCTGTGTTTAATTTGCTCTGTTTCTTCACACTCCATGTTTAATCTTTTGTGTAGCTAAATAATTAAAAACACACTGAAAAATAATGAACCTTTTTATAGTTTTTCATAGCAATTTTATTGGAAAATAAAATCAACCTACTCACGACTAAACACTGCACATCTTTAAGATCAATAAATAATTAGACATTTCTTATACTTCAGCACTGTTTTGCTTGCTTTCATCAGTTATTAGTCAGATTGTACTGCAGAAGAACAAAGAAGGAAAACAAATGTCAGCAATGAGCTTTGTTTCATGCTAAATCTGGCGGTATAATGAAGCAGGCTTCATCAGATCGATGCATGTGATGAATATTGGTGAGTTAGCTTCTCTGGAGACCACACTCCTGATTGTGTTTGCGTCTCTCCAGATGGTCTCTAAACGGAACGCTCATTGATCTTCGTGGTGACGAGAGGCGTCGCCTGTCTGGGGGTAACCTGATCATTACCGGCCTGGATCGGGACCAAGACAGTGGTGTCTACCAATGCACTGCCTCCAACACCCAGGGAACCATTCTCAGCCAGAGAGCCACACTACAGTTTGCATGTAAGTAATGTGAAAGCACATATATAATTATTATATATATATATATATATAAAAAAATTTTTTAAGTAGGGTTAATTTATCAATGTACTGTATGTATTCTATGCTTAAAATAAATCAAATAAATGCATTTATATATCATTTTTATTATTATTATTCTTAATTTAATTCATTTACTAATATGTAATATTTTCATGTATACACACTATCAGCTCAGTGTATTTTTTGTTTTATTTTGAACTTTTATTCAGCAAGGATGATCAAAGGTTGGTCAAAGTAATCAACAAATTTTACAGAAATCAACATTGGTACAGAAAATGTATATTTGAAAAATACAGTTCTTTTGAATTTTTTATAAAGCAAATACATTCCCATTGAGCGTCGAAGTCTTACTAAAATATTTAAATCCAACATAGTAACATAAGCTCATAAGTTTGTGGCTCGATTTTTCCAAACAGCCGCAAACTGCAGGAGCGTATACAAGCAATATTGTAAAAGCACCAGCTTTGGTGTTTGGTATTCACATGGCATTGCTGAAGAAAGAGCAATCAAACGAGCTGTCAAATGTGACAATTTCCCTGGGTGAAGCACCATTTCATCGACTTCAAACTCCATCACTCATTCTCATTAGTCACCAGCTTCAACTGCATCTTTGTACGCTGCGCATTGACTCGCCATATTAATGTCCATACTATCTGCTTCACAAAGTAAACTGCCAAGTATGAGAATAGCCATCTAGCCACATGAAGATGATCTGTAACGCTGTCCTTGTGTATGCTCAAAGAAATCAGAAGCTCAAATCATTTTTTTTTTAAGATGGAAGAAGAATTGCTTGGGATGCGAGCGAGCTATATATTCCTTTTCTCTGACAGCAAAGACTCTTCACTTTTGTGCCATCTTATTATTGATCCAACCATAGGAATACACAGAGAGTCCCACGTCCCCCTTAGGAGACAGATTCCCATCTTGATTGGTGGGATAATGAATCTCACTTCAGGGGACTGGTTAACAGGACTTGCTTGACATTTATTTCCTATATTGATCATTGGTTAGTCAAAGGGGAATTATGATTTTAATAGGATGATAATGCCGCTGACTTTGATAATATGTCATTGTGGCATTTCTTATCTCTCAGACAGCTGTTGAAAACTGCATCCTACATCTGCAAGCCAGTTTGAAATACATGCTTAACTGTAAAATTTGTCATAGGAAGATTTATTCCATGGTGGCTTTCTATTGGCTGTGTATCAGGGTAATCCTCTCCTGGGGCGAGTTTGGAATGAGTACCTTTCTCGAGGGTGCAATAGCAGCAGATCAGATTTGTGACCTGACAAACCATGGCTCACACAAGCTCCCTAGAATTCAAAACCTATTCAGATCTTTAACCAGCAGAACCTGTATAAAAATAAAATTGTAGTAACATGAACAAAAGCATGTTCAATTTGTATTTTTGTATATTACAGCTTGGAACTGTTTAGCAACCATATAGCAATGCCTTAGAAATCATGGTTTTAATGTATTTTAAATAAGTAATTTTCAAAATTTTGTATATATAAATATTTTTCAGTTAGCATTTTAATTTTTGTTTGTTGTTAGTTGTTATTAAACCTGCCCTGAGTGAGCTGCCATCAGTCCTCCATTGATTAAAGGAATAGTTCACCCAAAAAAAAAAAATTCTATCATCATTTACTCACCCTCAAGTAATTCCAAACCTGTATGAATTTTTTTGTTCACAAAGGAGAATATTGTGAAAAAAGTTAATAACCAGGTTCTGGGTCACCATTGACTTCCATAATATTTTTTTCCCTTACTATAGAAGTCAATGTGACCCAAAACTGTTTTTTATTTTTGGGTGAACTATTCCTTTAAGCATTTGAGGCTGTTTGTTGCTGGATGTACATGTAATAATAAATATAGTAGTCGTCATTTACTCCTGATATCTGAGGCACTGAAGATGCAGAGGATTAGCATTTTTTTTTTGTTTTTAATGGAGTGCGCCGATCCCTGATCTGCCTCAATGCGTCTATGTTTGCGCAAATCATCCAGCTTCATCTACAGAAGGAGTGTACTGTATGTAATTTTGCTAGATTTTACTAGAATAGCTTGAGGAACACAGAGCTGATTTAGGCTGGGTAAAGATGCACCTGCCGTGAAGATTCAAGTATACCAAGCAAGACCTTAATTAGTTGGTTCAGGTGTTTTAATTAGGGTTGGGGCAAAACTCTGCAGGACACCAGCCCTCCAGGAACAAGTTTGGTGACCCCTGCCCTAAAGAATCATATCAACTTGTGGAAAATTGGCATTCGACAGCCCCTTTAATGGTTAAGTATGTTTGTAAAAGTTTAAAGTTTCATATCAAACCATATATTAAAATAATTTAAAAAAAGGTTCTGTTTTTTCTTTTTATTAAAGGACATATGAAATTGAACACAAATTGTTTGCCAAGCTTCAGGCCTTTAAAGAATAGGATCTTGAATGTTCCACCGTCTCATGAGAAGAAAGAGTCAATAAGAGTTATGGAAATGAATCCATAAACACTCATGTCTTTGTCCTTCACATTCATATGTGAATGTTTTCCATTCATAAGCACCGCCATTCACTGTAAAGATGTTTGCCTTACCACACGGCCTACAGCCATCGCATGAGTCCAGCCTTATAGATTTTAACACAAGAGACCATTAATCAGCACCCGTGGCTCTGCTGCTCCGGCTTTTAATCCATTCATCCTGATACTATGAGCCAAGCAAGTCCTGTTCTTTCCACTTCCACCAAGGCTCAGTATGACCCGACTGTGTGGGACTTCTTTTTTGGTCAGCGGGGAATCTCTCATTAATCTTTCCCACTGTTTTCCACCATTTCTTGCTAATCCTGATGTTTTTTTTCTGCTTCTTTCGTTTTTCTGGTTTTCCCCTGCTCGTAATTTGTCTTATCGGTCACATTGACTCTATATTGTTTGTGTTGGGGAGCTTGGCTCTTGGCTTGTTTGCTTAAGGGTGTGGAATTGGCACAGCAGGCTATGGTTACAGAAGGCCTTCTCTGTCACGAAACAAGAAGCAGGTTTTTATCATGCCAGGTATGCGAGCCGGCTGCCAACTTCCTCTCCTCCTGTTAATTTGTGAGGATGAATCGTGTGGACATGTATTGACAGGGAGGCTACTGGCTCAGTGGGTGAGATTAAGATATCACTGGTAATGATGCAGCTTACTGCTGGTAGGTGGAGGCGATGTTAGCATCCCTTTTTTCATACACCCTCATAATGTTTCACTAGACTGCATTGTTGGACACCCACTGTTTGCTTTGGATTATTCTCTGGATATCACTGATTCTGCTTCCTTCCTTCCTTTTTGCTTCCTCAAATATCGAGCACTACTAAACGATTACAGTCGGCGTTACTTCATATCTAGAATACGAAATGTTTTCTTTCAAAATTTGCATGCAAAATAATTGCATCATGCAAATGTGTTTTATTTCATGTTTAATCTGTTTCAGATCTGGAAAGCTTCAAAACTCAGACAAGAAGTGCTGTGAATGTGAGGGAAGGCCAAGGGGTTGTTTTGTTATGTGGCACACCTTTGCATTCCGGTGGTAAGTTAGCATATATATATATTTTTTTTTTTTAGTCGCCATTTATTGATGTGTTATTGTGCATGCTTCATTGGATACTCAAATGGAACATTTGTCTTCATCAAAATACTATTTCTCTGCATTGCTTAATCATTTGATGTCACTTATGCCTCAGCAGTGTTATTTTAGTATTATGTCTATACCACTGTAGTTGTTTATTAATGTTTCCATTTATCTTATATTTTATATTAGCACTTTTAAGTTATGTTACATTGAGTTACATTACATTGCATTACATTACGGAGCGTTGCTTCACTTAAAGTTGCGCTGTACTGCGTTACGTTAAGTTTTAGTAATTGTGTTATCAGCTTTTTTTATTGCTTTGTATTTCAGTTTTATTTGTAGTCATTTTAGACAGCTAATTTCACTTCGCTGCAAAAGCAACATTTCAAATGTTTTTAAGTTTACAGTTTTTGAAACTAATGTTTATTTATTTCAGCTTGATGTCATACACTGAAATTTAATTTAATTGTGTACTTTTAGTTAACACTGGTTTATGCAAGTTTATGGTTTAATTGTTAATTTATGTTTGGCTACATTTCACAATTCAATCAATTCCTACTTTTTTTCTTCTTAGCGAATATCCTGCATCACAATGTCAAAAGATGTAACTAAAATGGGTTGCAAATGGAAATTTTCTTTCAATTTCAATAAAATAAGTAGTCAGAATCTGTGAAGTGCTGCCTACACACATATGTAAAGGCACTTGCACTTCAATCCATAAAATGCTTCCTTTTGTTCCACTAAATAACATGAAACCATTTTTTTCTTTTTCACTATCCCTGAGAAATTATATGAAACTGATCAACGTGATTAAATTGTAATGAAAAAACAGAATTGCCACCTCCATTGATACAGGCTGGGTTTTTTTTTTACTGTTGTACTGTTGGAGAAGTGTGATAAAGGTAGAAATTCACACCACAATGCTGTTTCACAAGCTGGAACTAGAAGTGGCGGAAATGCATGTTTGCATGTTAATTGTTCTTCTCTTAGGCATATAGCATCTATCCTTAGACAAGACTGAGGTTGTAATTCAACCAGCAGTAATTGGACAAAAGTCATTAGACCCCAAGTGCAAACAAGAACCAGGCAGTGAGAGACATCAATATCAATTAGAGGTCGTGACTATTACTGCGACAAATGAGATGTCAGAAATCAGAAGATGTGAATTTGTTTATAGGCTGGGCAATTATAGTTTGCTGAGATAAATCTGTAATTAAGCATTTGTTTAATTAGAGAACCCAGAAGAGGAGCTTTTCATATGAGAATACTTTAAAGTTTAGCTTAAATGTCACCAGTGATTGAAAAGGTGGGTTAAGTCTAAATAAATAATTCAAAAGTGCTGGAAAAGGCAGAAATTTAATCAATAGACTTTGTGGTTAAGCGACACGTTTCTGAAACACTGATGGTCACTTTGCTCAAAGTAAGCATGCTGGTTAGCATTAGACCTTCTAAAGAAACTCATTTACTATGGATCGCAGATCCTGCCATCTTTTCTTTGGCTTTAATTTGTTTTCTCATTTGGTTCACTTTCTTTTCAATCAGACCTGAATCTGGAGGCAAATGGAAATAAAGACCCGAAATTGAAGTCTCAACCCAATTAGTGAGAAATATGTGGGGTTTTTTTTTGTTTGTTTGTATTTTCTGCTGAATGCATTTTCTGTGCCGAGTAGGTAATCAATTGTTTATCACTGCAAAAAGCAAACAAGAATGCTAAGCTTTGCAAATTTTCAACTGATTCTATTATAAAAGTTTTTACCGTGGATAAGTTTAAGTGTTACAATATACAGTAGTTGCTTTTATCTGTTTAGATTTAGGCTGCATATTGAACAAGAAGACAAATGGGTGATTATTACCAACCTGTTTTATCATTGTGGAAGAAGCTGTATTGTTTTACACTAGTAATATTTGAGACATCTAAACTATTTTTCCCCCAGGGCAATGCTGAATGTTCTTTGTTGTAAAATGGCATGTGATAAAATGTTTTAAAAGTAAGTTTTCTATGCTCCACATTTGCAGTTTCACGCTAGATAAAGAAAGCTTTATCATGATCTAGCTGTCTACTGAGATTGCTGAATTTAAAAAACAAATTTGCTATTATTACCAACCTGTTTTTATCATAGTAGAGGAAGCTATATTGTTCTACTAGTAATATTCAAAACACTGTTTCCCAGGGTAATGCTATGTTTTATGTTTAAAAAAAATATGCGATCAAATTTATTCTCTGCTCCAAATCTGCTAAAATCCACTATACCCTACCATTCAGATGTCTGGCATCAGTAAGATTTCTTCTTCTTCTTATTATTATTATTATTACATTTTATTTATTATTATTTAAATTAAATTGATAAAAATGACAGTAATGACATTTATAATGTTACGAAAAAAAAATTCAGTTTTTTCCCAGTACACTTATTTATTAAAAATCCTAAAAAAAAAGCTTATGTCACAAAAGGTTGAAGGTTACCACAATTTTTTTCAACATTAATAAAAAAAAAAAAACTGCATATTTTAATGATTTAAGAAGGATTTTTAATGATTAACGTCTAGGTTACGAACGTAACCCACATTCCCTGACAGAGGGAACGGAACCGTTACATATGGGAACTCGCCAGAGAGACCAATTGCCTTTGAGCTTTATACAAAAGGCCAAAGAATATTGGCGTGCACTTGATTACGCTCAGGTGCACCTCATCAGTATAAGAGGGCACATGCAAGTTTTAGCTAAAGAGCCGAGCTGGCGTCAGCGCGACCTTAGAGTCGTGGCATGAAAGTGTAACGTCTCCATTCCCTCCCTACATTCGTAACCTAGACGTTACCCTTTCAGTCGAATCACTTCGACGTTACATATGGGAACACCCATGGAACAAGCCACGACTCTATATACAGTGCCATACAGTGAGAGCGCAGTATTTGTAGCTCAATGACCGCTGTATTGTTGGTTCGGGACAGTTGGAGAAGTGTGGCTAACAACTCGAGGCAATATACTACGCCAAAGCAGCTGGACGCCTGGCTGCTTGCCCGATACAGCACCCAAGCCGTGTCATGTATTTCTTTTTTTTCTAGACTACAACTAAAAGAAAAGGCAGCGACACTGCGGGAAAACACCAATCCGGAGTGGTGCTGTACATCTCGGGACCCGATCGTATAACCAGTGCTGAAGCGGTTCATATGCAACAAGCCCAGGGCGTGACACGGCTGTCATATGCCCCAGGAGCCTCTGAAAGTTTAAAGAGGAACCACTAAATTATGCCTAGCTCCCACCGAGAAAAGAGATCCTCTCCTTTTTTTCCTTCTTTGGAGAGTTTACTCTAACTCGGCTAGACCTGAAGACCCAGATGGCTGTTTGGTGCCGAAGCAAGTCGCTGTGCATGCACAACAGACCCGTGAGTGAGCTATTATCAGCCAGTTGCATAGAGAGATAGTGAATGCTGATGCCCCTCTGCCACCTCAGCGGGGAGAGAGCATCTACTGAGAGGGACAGCCAAGGGTAAAGTACTGATGAACTCGACCCTCAAACACAACCAGCTTATCGAAAGGGATTGACGTTGAGGCAAAAATCGAGACATGACAGTACGTGTCCTCAGGTCATGACTGCGAATCCAACCTGGCTCCGGAAGCATGTATATATTATTCTCTACATGCGCTTCGGAGTGAGCAGTTTTGAACTGCAGCTTCACTTCAGGAAGGGGTGGATCAAGCTCGTAAATCTGGGAGGGTTAACCCACCGTTCTTTCTAGGCACGATGAAGTGAGGGCTGTAACCCCGACCTCATCTCGACTGGACGGACAGGCTCAATTGTATAAGTGCACCACGGCACGGAGGAGCATAGCCGACAGCTAGGTATCCACCGCAGGTGGGGCAGACACCTGACTCACCCTCTGATGCTGCCGAAGACATGTCATCCTCTCAGGGCACTCTGAAGGACGCACTCAGCCCTGTTACGGGGAGAGTGGTATCCTCCAGAAGGACCACGGGACTACGTGGCGCGGCAGAAGTCCGTGCGGCTGTTACACTGGACGGAGCATTCTGCACGGACACCTGGAGGTCCCCCAGGTGCTTCGCCGTTTCACGGGAAGGACGCGAGGGGAGCCGTCTCACAGACGAGAGGAGTGACCTCAACATAGCCATAGTCATACGCTTGAGAGAGCAGGATAGCAGGAACTCTAAAAATCAGGACTCTTCCTCGATTGTTCTCCAAAACTCGCAGAGGGGTCCCCTGTAGAAATCTGCATGTACACTCCGCTCATGCCCTTTTATACTCATGCAGTGATGAGGTGCACCTGAGCGCAATCAAGTGCACGCCAATATTCATTGGCCTTTTGTATAAAGCTCAAAGGCAATTGGTCTCTCTGCCGAGTTCCCATGGAACGTCGAAGTGATTCAACTGAAAGGGTAAATGTATTTTTTTGTCAAAATAGTTTTTGATTAAATTTATTTGTGATAAAAAATGTGCCATTTCAATTTTGTGGCTGTTTCTGTTGCTGAGTTCTACAATTTACATTTATATAAACATGAATATATTAAATAAAAAGACTGAATGGTGGCACATTTAGTACATTCAGAACAAGCATCTCTTGACTTTGACCTTATCAGCCATTATTTTCCAGCTGTAGGCCATTTTTCAGCATTTCTATTTTGTCTCACTTCTTTAAAATCCCATAATAGAATATACTTATATTGTATTATCACAATGCGGAGGTTATGTCAAGTATCCTATGATTGCCCTATTTTTCTCAGTGGAGGCCTCTAACATCAGACACCTCATAAAGATCCTCTATTGTATTTCTGAGCAGCATGTTTGTTTGTGCTTTCAGTAACCATCGCAGTTTCTCTCTCCGATTTCTCTACATTCAGTGCATTTGACAAAAGCTTTCACTTCTTATTAAGCTAACAAAGCTCTGATGCAGGAATTCCCGGGCCAACCTGATCATAAAGAATTGCTTTCAACTTCACGACAACCAGCCTGCCAGCGTGTTTCCCTGTCTTAGGATGGGCGGCGCAGTCTCGGGGGACACTTTTTGAGTGGCAGCCATCCTGTACACCTTTCCAACAGTTGCATCATGTTCACAAGCCTCTCTTTTGTGTTCCCTTCCCCCCTCTCAGTCTCCTGTAGATGACACGCTAATGCGCTGTGGCAGGGCCTTCGGTCTTCTTTGGTTCAGCCCTTTTCAGTAAGAGCTAGCCATGCATGAATGACGCCAACAGAGAAGCCTCCGTCCCCAGCCACGGTGAAGCCGGACAGGGCATGTGTCATAAGAGTGCCAGTGAGGCACTTTAATCTAGTTTGTTTCGCTCCCTTTCCTGCCTCCTCACAAAGGAAGAGTCGCTCTGTTTACTGAGCCTTACCTGCCCTAAGGAGGTCAGCCCGAGGCAAAGCGAATGCAGACGCTTTGTACGCGCTTTTGAGCCGAGATTATAGTTTACCGAACACCTTTCTGAAAGTATAAATGTCTGTGTCAGGATCTAATGCTCTGTTTCTGTCATCTTTCTAGAGCTCACTTTCACCTGGGTCTTCAATGAGTACCCTCACTTCGTCCAGCAAGACAGTCGCCGCTTTGTATCCCAAGAGACAGGGAATCTCTACATAGCTAAAGTGGAACCGTCTGATGTTGGGAATTACACCTGCGTGGTTAATAACACTATTACCAAGGAGAGGGTGTTCAGTTCGCCAACACCTTTAGTTCTGAGAAATGACGGTAAGAAGTAAATATAGGAGCATACACTGTAAAAAAATTACTGTATTTTAATGGTAAAAGCCTGCAAAGATTCTATTCTAAAAACCTGTTCAGTTGCTAACAGTAAGTTCCCTCAGATGTATAGTTCAACCCAAAATAACATTTTCTGTAAAGTTAATAATTCTCAGGCCATCTAAGATGTTAGTGACTTTTTAGCTGAGGATTTTTTTAGAGAAAACCGTGGTTCTTACCATTTCATAAATGTCAGCAGAAGCACATTTTTGAGAGTTAATTTAAAACAAAGGGACACACAATTAATTTATTTACTGATTTACTGAGGTCTTCTGAAATTAAATAATCGGTCTGTGCAAGAAACTGACTGCCAAGTTTTTGGGTGAACTATCTCTTTAAGGCTGTTAACACCAAGAATGATAATTATCTGGTCTGGTCGGGTCCTCTAGTTTGTAGTGCAAACTGTTTTACTGTTTACTTAACATTGTTATTCTCTTTGTTATTTACCTATAGCACCTAATGAACCGGAATCCTCACCCATAGACTTTCTTTGAGGAAAAAGGTGGTTAATGATAAAGATATGGTTTTAAAAATCATTGTACATTTCAAAGAATATTTCAGATGACACCTGACATTCCAGAAAGCTTGGTTAACTTACCATTTGGTAAAACATAACCTCTGGGTTGATTGACCTCAAACCCGCATACCCACACGCCATGCTCAGTAACCTTCTGAAACAAACTTACCCTTGAACATAACCTGCTACCGAGCCAGAAAGTTACCTCCGTTTTTGGAACCGAAAGTTGAGGTTATCCACTAACTTACCCTTAAACTTACCCGGGTATGTCACATAACCTGCTTTCTGGAATAGACCCTTGCAGTGTATGTGTGAACACTAGTTATCGTTATAGTTACCTTTATGGTTGTCATTCCTGATGTGAACAGCCCTTTTTACCAAAAACTGTTATAGATGTAATGGAACATTTAATGTAATATTATGGTAAAGTACTGTTACATTTACATTTACTATGTTTATGTTACAGCAGTTTATTCTTAGGGATTTTTTTTTGGTTGTTTTTTTGCTTTCTCTTATCGTCTCTGTAATGTCTACATTAGGTACTACACTTTCAAAATAATAATATGCATCATAGATATTAATCATTACTTTAATTATGTGGCTTTATATTTCCCACCTGTTTTTAAGATGATTGTCAATACATTATAAAAGGTCATTTTAATTTTATTTTTTTTAATAAGTAGCTTTATATTAGCTTTTTTCAGTTAATATTTTTTTATATATATGCACATTAAATCTCTATAGCATAAAATGTTGGCACCATATATATATTTATTTATGTATTTTTTTATTTTTTTTTACAGTAAAGTTCTGGCAACCATAGCTGTCTGTTTTGTTGGTTTGTTTTATTTACCAGAGATTTCACAGACTTTTTAACAGTATATCTCACTTGGGTCAAAGAAGCTTGTGACATTTTTAGGGAGATATTCATTCGTAAATGTCAGAGATGTATTTTATGCCACTGTCTTGAAAGCTAAACTGCCTCTTTTAAGAACACTAACCTGCACCCTTGACAATGCCTCAAAGGAGGTCACATTTCCATTTGAGATGGATCCTGTTTTTTATTATGTGTGTTCCATAAATCTTTAAAACATGTCTCTGTATTTTTGGCACAATCTTCTCAGCTTCCCTGCTCATTGACAGGTCTTTGTGTTTTGCCATTTGTTGTTGTTTTGCTTGTATTCTGGAGTACAAAGCTTGTATATCATAAATCATGAATGACAATGCTGTATGCATCTGTGCTGTATTGTCTGCCCATGGCAGGAGTGATGGGAGAGTACGAGCCCAAAATAGAACTTCATTTCCCCGACACCATTCCAGCTGCTAAAGGATCCACGCTGAAGCTAGAATGCTTTGCCTTGGGAAAGTAAGTTCAACATGCATGCACCTGCGTCTGTCTGCATTCTACCGCCGCAAACTGTTGCCTGAGTTCACACCCTTGCTTAGCGTTATTTATTTTTATCCTGCATTACAAAATACACCAAATTTGCGATCAGCACTTCAGGTTCATTCTTAATACGATTTGCAATCTGTCACAGAAGCTTTTTACAGAGCAATGACCCGCAAGATTTACTCCTTAAATAGTGTGGAAATAGAGCTGCAAGCTTCTTTTCAAACGAAGAGGAGAAGGGTTGTCGTTTAAAGAGGGGGGTAATGCAGGTTTTCTGAAAGCGGGAGATGATAGCTTTTCACACTATACAAGGAGCGCACCACCCCAGATTCTAACGTGAATCACACCCATTCACACTCAGATTTTCTTAATAGGGTACAGCTTTGAAGAAATGAGGGGAAATGGATTTTCTTTCCAAACATTATGGAATTTCACTTCCTCAGACAAAGTTGCTGTAGCTGGTAGAGCATTAAGCTAGAAGTGCCAGGATGGTGTGTCATGGATTCAGTCCTAGGAATGCATGAACAGATCAAAATGCATGCATGGATAAGTATTTTATGTTCTCCTAAGCTGCAATTATTTGATTAAAAATACAGACAAACTCTAAAACAGTATCACCGGTTCAAAATAATTGCTTTTTATTTTTACATATTTTACATTTTTACAATTTTCAGCAGTCATTACTTCAGTCTTCGGTGTTACACAATCTTTCATAAATCATTCTAATATGCTGATTTTGTGCTATAGAATCTTTTGTTATTATATTCAGTGTTGACACTTGCCGCCTAATATCTTCGTTTTTTCTGTACATTCTGACAATTTTGATTAATGAAATGCATCCTTGCTGGATAACTACAGAATAAACTGTACTGAGTCTAAAATTGTATACTGGTGATTGGTAATAATTATTATTAATAATAATATGCATAGCTTGAACACAATATATGTCACTACAGATAAAAGCAACTGCCAAATTAATTTCTTCTTACCAATAATTACATTAATTCTGCAAATGAAACTGTGTAAATGAAAAAAGTAAAAGTGGACGTGCCAAGATTATGAAGGGAATGCATGCATGATTAATAAAATACCTTGAATTCTTTGCATAAAAGTGTCTGCCAATGGATAAATGTAAAAAGATCTGCACATAATCATAAAAAGCATAACCTGGATGAAGTGTATGCCACTTTGGGTAAAAGCTTCTGCCAAACTGATTTCCTCTCACCTTATAATTCCTAAAACCTTATAATTCCACAGATGGAATTCCGAGAATGAGGAAAAAGTTCCTGTAGCTGGTAGAATATTGTGGCAGCATCACCAAGGCCATGAATTTGGTTCTACGAAATGAGTGAATGATTAAAGACATTGAATTATTTGAATGAAAGTGTCAAATATATAAAATGTAAAAGCAAGACCAGATGTACACATAATAATAAAATGTATAACTTGAATGCAGTGTATGGTGTTTTATTGTTTTTTTGTTTTTTTAAAGCAATGTCAAGGTAATGATTTGATTTTGAGAGAAAACATTCTGAGTTAAAAAGTATTTTTGCTGGAAATAAACTTGTCTTTCAAATTAGTTTGTATGTTCTAATAGTGGCTTTGTTTTGGATTCACAGTCCAGTTCCCAAGATCAGCTGGAGAAGAACCAGTGATGTTTCGTTTCCAAACAAAGTCAAACTGAAAAATTCTAACGCCATTCTAGAGATTCCAAGTTTTCAACAAGAGGACACAGGGACATATGAGTGCATAGCTGAAAACAGCCGTGGAAAGAATGCTGCAAGGGGTCGTGTGTCTTTTCATGGTAAGTTGTTCTTATTCACTTATATATATATATATATACACAATTTTATGCAAAAGTTTGGATACCCCTTGCAGAATCTGTGAAAATGTGAAAAATGTTAACAAAATAAGATGTTCACATATAGTACACAAGACGAAAAAATTATAAAATAACCCCCCTCAAAAGTTTGGGAACCCTTGGTTCTTAATACTGTGTGCGGTTACCGGGATGAACTACAACTGTTTTTTTTTTATTTTGTGGCGGTTGTTTGTGAGTCCCTTGTTTGTTCTGAACAGTTTAATTAAGCACTGTTCTTTAGAAAAATCCTCCAAGTCCCTCAGATTCTTCAGTTTTCCAGCATCTTTTGCATATTTGAACCCTTTCCAATGGGTACTGTATAATTTTGTGATCCATCTTTTCACACTGAGGACAGTTTAGGGACTGAAACACAACTATTAAAAAACTATCAAACTTTCACATATGCTCCAGAAGGAAATTTTAAGATCTAGGTAAAATGTACTTCATTTGTCTTCTGAAAACATACAAATATCTTCTGTTGCTTCCAAAAAGCACTACTATATGAAAAAAAAGAAAAAGAAAACTTTGAACATATTCATCCTGTTCAAAAGGATGAATATGCCCCCCCCACAAGATGGATCACAAAATCATACAGTCACCATTGGAAAGGGTTCAAATATGCAAAAGATGCTGGAAAACTGAAGAATCTGCAGGAGCTGGAGGATTTGTATTAAGAACATTGCTCAGTTAAACTGTTCAGAACAAACAAGGGACTCATGAACAACCGTCACAAAACAAAAGAAACAGTCGTAGTTCATCCAGGTAACCCCAAACTTTTGAGGGGGGTTATTTTAATGTTTTTTTTTTTTTTGCTGACAACTCACTTTTGTCTCATAAAGCTTTACAGTAACTTGAAAAATACATGACTGTTGCCATATGGCATTTCTGCACTGCGTTGGAACTGCAGTAATAAATCAGTAGATGTTATGTTGCTGCAGTTATTTATTCATTTGGAGGTGTTTTGTAGTATTCAAATTGTATTTATGGAAAAGAACATTATGATTCACTATGATAAAAATTTTATAAATGTCAGTTTATTAAAAACAATGAATACAATAAGAGACAGTAAGTATTTTATTTGATTGTAATTTTGATATGATTCTATAGATGCTTAAATTCTAAACTACCTTGAGGGGCATAATTATGACACTGTCATTATGACAGGTAAAACAACACTCAACCTCGCTATGCCATTGTGTCATAACTCAGAGTGAGAACATGTCACAACCAGTGTCTCATTTGACTTGTGTCCTTGAGAGACATGACATTTCATGATCCATGTGATTCTGACCTTCTGCAATGAGCACCTCATTGTAGAAGGTCACAGTGGTGTTCCATAAAAAGTCAAGCTTAGTTTAAAATGTATGGCATTGTTGTATTAATAATTTTATACCCTTTGTGCCCTATAATAAAATCTAATATGCACTTGGCATTCTTTTAGGGCTTTCTGTATTTGCACTGACTGCCTAAATGCAATTTGTGTGTCTGTATTCTGTGAAACTGTAATACAATTCTGTAGGATAAATGAAAAAGGGAGTTTGCCTTGCCAGAGTAGATTTTCTATTCCACTATTTGACTTCCTGCAGAAAACAAGCAGTTTAAAAAGCACTGGATTGGTGTCGGTCTTAAAGGATTCATAGGTCTTATCCTAGGCGTTTTAAATTAACATTTGTGGGGAGAAATGCAATCGTATGAATTTGTTAATTGAACTCAAGACTCTGTATGTGGCAGTGGAGTGTTTGCCAGCCGAAAGGATAATAAAGCTTCTAGAAGGAGGTCAAAGGATTTGTAGCATGGAACGGAGCATGTGCCTGTAGTGTGATAGAATTGACAGCGTCTCACTTCAGCTGCTGGATTCATATTCACATGGCTCTTGTGAAATGGGTCGTCTATTGTTTGTTTTATAGGAACATCAAGCATGCTCTCAGTATTATACAGACTAGCAAGTGGGTGTATGGCAAGCCGGGGAAAGCAGCTTATGTGATTCTAATATTGTAACCTTTTCTAATAATGATAATTAATAATCAGAATCAGAAAGGGGTTCAGGGGTCACAGCAAATTAAGTGGGTTTGATGTGGTTTAGGATTTGCTGCAAAAGCATGTTACCTGTTTACAAAGTAAATTTAAAATAATAGTTCAACTAATATATATATATATATATTAAGGCTGTCAAAAATAACTTAAGATAATAAAAATATTTAATTATTTTTTGTTGTTAATTACGTTAATTTTTTTAACGCATGCGCAGTGTGACAAATTATTTGTCAGGAAAGTGGGAGTAACTGCACTTTGCATCAGTGACAAGTGAAGTCTTTTACTCTGACTATATTCAAAACTAAAGAGCATCATTTTGTGGTTCACTGTTCACACTGTTACTGTCGTCCTTCATTATTCTTAAGCCTCGACCCACCCCCAAACAGATGAGAATTAGAAACACACACATTAGAAACGATCCCTGCAGCATTCAGGTAACGTTAGGCATTTCCCTTTGCCATTTCAACCCAGCATCCAGATGTTTAACCAGAGCTGCATCTTTCTGCTCTGACACACTGAAATAATGTTTGTATTGGCATTAACGATACTTTAGCATTAAATGTAACATAAGGGTACGTTCACGAAGCGTCTAAAAATGAGTGGAAAAAGTGAGGTGCGTCGCTTCCTCCATCAATTTCAAAGCACTTCGGCGCTCACTCGTCTGTAGCGTCTGCTGTTACTAGGCAACCATGAAAGTGCTGTCAGTTACAAAATCATTTCTGCTTTGGATTTTAAACTGCGCGGCTCTGTTAAAAATAAAGAGCTTGTGCGCGCAAAACACGCTGCATGTGAACGGCCCCTAAGCCTTTGGTGACACATACACCACGAAATTAAATAGTGGATCTCTCCCCCGTCTTCTCCCCTCATTACTGATTGTCCCGCAGGAAGAAACGGCACCCTGGATGTCAGTGATTCATAGCTTTCATGATTTTAAATGGCTCAAATCTAGTTTTAATTAATCAATAAATACCATCCAAGGCTGACTTTTCCAAAACACTTCTTTATTTGCTGCTAAGAAGAAACCCCAAAAGATATGTGAAGCATAGCTCCATGGTTGTTCAAAGTAAAAGAAAAAGGGGGGAAAACAAGGTTATGTTAGTTTTAATAAATAAAAATGTTAAAAGAAAAAGTTAAAAAACATTTTTTTGTATTTTTGCCGTATCGAAAACATACCAAACTGTGACACTACTGTATCGTACCGAACCATGATTTTTGTGAACCGTTACGCCCCTAATATATAGTGAAGTGAAATGTTGTAAAAATGTATACATAAACATAAATGTAACGATCCAGCTGGAAGTGCCAGCGAGATATGCTAGTAACTCCAGCTCCATGTGAAGTCATTGTGTGTTTGTCTCCGCTATATATACCTAGACTTTTATTATGAACTTGTGTCTCCACCCATCTTGTCTGTTGCCATGAACACTCATTCATTCCTCGACCCCCTAGCCTTGTTTGTGTATGTATAAAAGTCCCGTCTGCATCTTTTGTATTCGCTGGTCATTGCGTTCGTAAACCTCTTGTAAAGCCTTCCGTGTTTCACTGTGTTTCGTTTGTTCCTGGATTACCGTTGTTGACCCCTCTCCCTTCCGGCCCCCTGGATGCTGGTAGCCGTTTGCCTGACCCACACTACGTTTATTGGATTATTCTGCTGTCTTTGCCTTTGATGTTCCCATTTGCCGTTCCAAGACCATGCTTGCTTGTACTTTGTGTGTGTCACGGCCGGTGTTTGCAGAGGAGACAGAGATCGACGGAGGCAAGAGCTCAATTTCAAAATAAAGTCTTCTTTTAATAATAACAAAGGAAAGGTTTCCAACATTAACTAGAATTGTCCAAAGCAAGTGCAAACAAGGGTGACATACACATTGACTGACAAAATCAAACTCAAAAGACAGGGGATTTATACACTGAAGACTAATCATTAGACACGACACAGCTGGGGGAACACAGATGATAGGGAATCAACTAATAATCACATCACACCACAGGAAAGACCATATATGGGCAACCAGGGAGGAAGACAGGAAGACATAAACTGAAACTAACACAATGAAAACGAAACCAAACCAAGAATACAAAAACACAGAGAATAAACCGAACTAAAAAGACATAGAACGTTACAGTGTGTTACTAATAAATGTCTGCACATGGATCCGCACGCCTCTACATCTCCTTGTTACAATAAAAATCTAAACATGAACATACATATTCAAATATATATTTACTTTCACTGTAAAAAGCAACTAGATAGAACCTAACTCAGTCATTTTTAAACAGATAAAAGTCATACAGGTTTGAAATGACCCTTAGGGTGAGAAAAGGATGACAGATTTTTCATTATTGGGTGATCTTTTACTTTAATTGTTTCTGTTATCAAGGCCTTTGAATTCATCAACCTTGGGTAATATGGCTGGTCTTAATTTGCAAGTAACATTTCATTTACAGTATGTTTATTCTTGGACCTGTCAATCATCGACCCTTCATTCATGTTTTGGTTTATTAATGTACTCTCTTTCCATAGCCACTCCTCATTGGCTGCAGACGATGACGGACATATCATTGTCCATTGAGGAGAATCTGTTTTGGGAGTGCAAAGCCAATGGGAAACCAAAACCCTCATACAGCTGGCTGAAGAATGGAGAAACTCTTATATCAGAGGTACAGTGGTTTCTAAAAGGTCCCTAATGAGACTGAAAGCTTTATCTCCACTTACTTTGGTTCAAGGTCAATGCAAACATAAATTCTCATTGCTGACATAAAAGCAAGGCAAAAAAGAAGCCAACAGCTGTTTAAGTAGGAGAGACTCCCATCAACAAACATCAGCAGTTATAAGGCAGCAGAAAGACTCCATTAGATGTGACCTGCATTCAAGCCGAGAGTGACCCGTACCTCCTCCCTACCCCGCCATCAAACATCACGTCACTCTCTCCTTGTGACTCTTTGTGCTGAGTTCAGCCCTTAAGAACTGCCGATAGGCTTAAATGTCTGCTATTCCATTAGCAGGACCATCAGCTCAACACCTCCCTACCTGTCTCACATACTTTTCCAATTGGGCGCCCATGCCAAATGAATTGGCCATTAGTATTTCACTGTTATGTTCAACATTTCTTTTCTGTTCATTGGAGCAGAGGGTCAGCGTTTTTCTTTATTCTCTTTTATAACCTTTTCCACCCTCTTTTAACCCATCCTTAGATATTTGACTCTACATACTTTAAGTATTAGAATCCAGCTGTGTTATAAAACAAAAAAAGGCATCATTCATGGTGAGAAAATTGTAAGAGTGCACAATAAATTGGTTGTTTGCCAATACTTCAGTTTTTATGGTTGTTATTGGATATATATATTGGATTTTAAAAATGTTTCTGCTCAGTTACAATATTTTTAAACTTTTGTATAATTTTTTAAGGTTACCATCCTCTCATTTTCTAATTTTAAAAGTTAATCTTTTAAAACACAATTTAGATATATTTAACAAACCTAAAAATATCAATTTTCATACTGTACATTATAAATGTAATAGATATAAGGGCTAAATTCTAGGGGTGGGCATTGGTTTTATTTTATTTTTATCTAGATTAATCTAGAATCATTTTGGAAATTAATCTAGATTAATCTTTAATAAATTATCCTTTCGGCTGGCAAACACTCCACTGCCACACTGCCTCTGTGATAATTCTAGAGTCTGAATACGATGTCTGTGATATTCTTTTTCACAACGCGTTTCCTTGTGTGTTTTAGCCAACGTGATATGCCGTAGATGCTCTTACCACACGTACATTTAATTTATTTTGATATATAAAACAAATAAATTTGATTTATGTCATTGCCAGCGTACCTTGTTATGCGACTATCTATATTATTCTACATACTTCTGCTCTGGTCCTGCTACACGCCGCCCCTGCGTGCTATGTGAAAGCTCTCATCCGTTAACATGGCGTCGAAAAAAATATGCGCTGCTTATGCGTACAGTGTGAATCCGGTGAAAGTCATCATATCATGCGTAGTATAGACCCAGCTCCCAACCCAAATTTGTGAATAGATTAACGGCAATTTTTTTTTTTTTTTTTAATAGTCATTTAGGTACTATTTAATTTTAGATTGATAAGTTGATTTTTTTAAATTCCTTATTTGTTTAAGTTGTAGTACAGTCATGTTTTTTAGTTGCAGTCTTTTTACAGTCATCAGCTTAAATTATATCAAAACATATTTCCGTGGCAACTAGCTAAAATCACAATAAATACCATGGTTATGGCTAGTACAGCAAAACCATGATTAACAATTTTATTCAAATTTTATTGGTAGTAAAACCATATGTAATTTGTACATATGTATTACATTAAAATATTATGTTATCTGAGTGCAAATTACAAACATTGAAAACACATGCATTAGTTAGAGCATCTGGTCAAAATACACAAGGGAATGCATTATGAGAAATAATGGCAGCAATCACAGACATTTGCGTTCGGACGGGATTCGATTTCTCAGAGGATCACTGAGTTTGCCAAAAAGTCCAATAGGGCTTAAGTTTAACTTAAAACTAATGCATTTTTATTAATATTTATTTTATTTCAAGTAATTTCAAGTAACCATCTTTTTTATATATAGTTTTAGTTAATTGAATGAAGGCTCCAGTCCTTATCTAGCAACCAGAATATCATTGAAACTTGGCTGTGGTCTCTCTTGACTTGGGCCAGTAAGCAACCATGTAATCAAGCACCCCAGCAATGCCTTAGCAACAGCATAGCAACCATTTTACTTTGCTTGTTTTTATGTCTACAGGGCCGAGTGCAAATAGAGAATGGCGCTCTCTCCATCTCCTCGCTAAACCTCTCAGATGGCGGGATGTATCAGTGTGTGGCAGAGAACAAGCACGGCATTATTTATTCCAGCGCCGAACTGATGGTGCTTGGTACGACCTCTTGTGTTTTCACTGCCTGCTTTCCATCCTTCATTTGAATGCTAAAACTTTATTGTGTAGTCACAGCCCAGGCTCAAATTACAAGGCAGCACTGAAAACATCCGTCTGATTGAGTGCTCCATTGTAACACTGATCTTTCCCCAGTATTGATTGTGAAATTATGTCTGCGCTTGCTGAAATTCATTCATTGGCCAGTATTGTGCGTACGAGGCCAGTTTCAAATAAATGGCGTCTATTGAAGACACAGCACAGAGCGGCACACTAAAATGTAAGTTTTAGTTTAAGACAAATGGCCTGGAAGAAGCCAGTGGAAGCGGACAGCTCTATTTGTTAAGTCCTTTAGACTTTTCTAAAAGGCTTTCTTCCTTTTTTTTGCCAGAGGCCGTTCGAACGTCAATTGCTGTTCATCACAGATTCCATTGAGGCTTTAAGTGTGAGTCTGAGGACCAAATCTCTCTGTCTCCTACAGCCTCTGCTCCCAGCTTCTCCCAGAATCCTTTGAGCCGTGTGCTTAAGGCTCGCTCGGGTAGTGACGTTTGCCTAGATTGCAGGCCACATGCTTCGCCTAGAGCCATTAGCCTGTGGAAAAGAGGGACTGAGATACTGCAAAGAAGCGAAAGGTATTTAGCTTTGGAGTTTATATTTTATCACACTGAAGCCATGTGGGTCTTGGTGATGCTAATACATTATCCATCAACTTTAGGATTTCTCTCTTCCCGAATGGGACTCTTAAGATTGCCAACGTAACTAAGCGAGATGGAGGTACTTACACGTGCATCGCTAAAAATCAGTTTGGCACAGCTAGCACAACAGGACGACTGATAGTCACAGGTAAGTCACTGTGTTTTTTAGATCAACATTCAAAGGTTCGAATACGGCTTGCAACATTTTCAAGAACCGGTTTCTCTCGCCTCGTTATTTACAGCCACTTTCTTTTCTCTATTAATATAAAAGAAATAGCAAAAATCCAGACAAAAGACATGTTTTACTATCCAAACAAAGACATAATAAAGTTTATTTTTTGTAAAAAGCATAAAAAGCTGATTCATCTCTCTCTAAATACTCTTGGTTTCTTTTGATCATCGTTTAGCTTTAGGACCTAAAGTAGTTTTGGATGAATAACAGCTTTATTTATTTATTTTTATGTGCAGACAATGCTCCGTCCGGTCCACTTTTGTTGTTGACTCAGATACTGTATTGATGGTTTAAATTCGATTAGCTTTGAATGAAATGCCACATCTAGCACATATCATGATGCATTGCTTCAGCTGTTTCAAGAAATGTATTAGCCAACTGACAACTCCATTCTTCTAAGTTTCTGTTGTCACTGCTGTCAGCCTTTCAAGTCAAAAAATCACAAAGCGTAAGATTTGTTTTATATAACCAAGCACATTGAGAAGTCCTACACAATGGCGCCACGCTATTTCAAGACAAATTGAGCTTTTGTTATCTACTCTCTATGTTTAAAAGTTTTAAGACAACTTTTCAAACTCCTATTTAAGGAATGGTTCACCCAAAAATGTTAATTCTGTCATCTTTTAGTCATCCTCATGTTGTTTCAAAAGCACATGATTTTTTTATTTTTCTGTGGAACACAAAATAAATAAATTAAAACAATTTCATTAAGGGAAAAAGATCATGTACATTATTCTTAATGCTATTACAGTGAGTTCTGACTGGAGCATTAAAGCTTCAGAAAAGGACAAAACAACCACATTTAAGTAACGTGCCTCACCACAATACAATAGAATTAAATTTAAATTGAATTGAATTGAATTAATAACAACACATTAAAATTAAATAAAATAATTGTAAAAAAAATAATTTAAAACTAGCTACAGTTTTCATTATATTATGTTGTATTCTAATCTTATTAGTAAGCCACCAAAAGTTTAGATATCAATCAAATTTTACAATTCTAACTTCCACTTTTACAAATACAGCAAACACTACTAGCTTAATATAAGCTATAATCATTACAGAAGTGTTACAAGGCGTTCCTCTGTGGCGCTGTCCGAACATATTAGTTCCTACCCCGTACCTCTTTCGCCCACGTACCCCGGAAGCTTCCGCGCTGTGTTCGCGCTCTTTTGCCCTTTATAAGGCGACGCTTGAGCCAAACACAGTGCAAAGTTTTGTTCCTGCTAACAACTCTAAGCGTTTACCCTTGCAGATTATTTCGGACTGATCTTGACACCTGGACTGCCTTTGGATACTGTTTATTGTCTGATACCCCAACCTACGCCTGGATTTACGGACTCTGATTACTGCTTGATACCCCAACCTCCTGCCTGAATCTGGTACTGTCTTGCTCTGCCTTTATCACTTCTGTTTCCACTGCCACCTGCTCGCACCCATCGTCACCAGCCACGCCACTCGGGCCTCACTTCCGGAGATATACGACGGCGCGGGAAATGCAAGGGGTTCTTGCAATGCAACATCTACATCAATCAGCAACCTACCAACTTCCCCAACGATGACAGTAAGGTTTTGCTAATCTGTTTTCTCCTGGTGGGCAAGGTGCTAGACTGGGCCACAGCACTCTGGGAGGGACAAAGCATGGCCTTCCCCAGCTACCAGGCGTTCCTACGTCAGTTCCGCGAGGTCTTTGATCACGCCACCAGAGGGAGGGAACCCAGCCAAGAAATCCTCACACTCAAACAGGGCCCAGTTAAAGCAGCAGAGTAAACCCTACGATTTCGCACCCTCGAGGCCCAGACCGGCTGGCTGCCGGAACCCCTCAAGGCCATCCACCACCAGGGTCTATGCCATGAACTACAATCAGAGCTGGCCTGTCGGGATGAGGGGAAAACGCTTGAGCAAATCATGCAGTTAGCCATACAAGTGGACAACCTCATGCGATCTCACCGTGGAGGGCGTCCATCACCCTCGACTTCCTCCAGCGGCATCTCACTACAGCATCCCAGAGCCCATGCAGATCGGAAGGACTCACTTGACTGACGAGAGGTGTGAGAGGTGGTTTTGTGGCAACAGCCAGGACAAGTCAGTGTCAACTGTCCAGTAAGACCACCAAGAGCCACACCTCGGGTGAGTGCGGACAATCATTCTATGACTATACCCGTCACCCTAATAGTCAAGGGGCAGAAAATAGACTCTAACACATTTATTGATTCTGGGACAGAGGGGAATTTTATTGATGAATCGTTTGCCAAGCTAATTCATGTTCCTCTGCTTCCATGTGGTGCCTGTGGGGCTGTGGCAGCCCTAGACTGTAGATCTCTGGGTTTCGGAGAAGTCCCCTTCATCACCGAGGATCTGACACTTCTCATGGGGCCCATGCACTTGGAAACCATCTGGTTATTCACTCTGCACTCACCTGAGCACCCCATCATTCTAGGACTCCCCTGGCTCGAACTCTATGACCCAGACATTTCCTAGACCAACCGACAAATCACCAAGTGGTCAACGCACTGTCACAATCAATGTCTGAAGAGCCTCCAAACCCCTAACACACTTACTGCCACGAAAAACCTCAGCCCCAAAGAGCTCAAGAACCTACCAGGAGTGTATCACGACCTACAGGAGGCCTTCAGCAAGGAAAAGCCACCTGTTTACCACCACACCGAGCCACAGACTGCGCTATCGAGCTCATGCCTGGAGCCACGCCACCGAAGGGCCAGGTCTTCCCTCTGTCGCCGTCTGAAACTGAAAGCATGAGAACTTATATCAAGGAAGAATTAAGCAAGGGTTCCCTCAACGTCACCAGCTTCAGCGGGGTTCTTCTTTGTCAAGAAAAAGGATGGAGGGCTGAGACCATGCATTGACTACAGGGGCCTCAACGAAGTACTCTTGGCCCTAGAACAACTTCGTAAGGCCCAGTAATTCACCAAACTGGACCTGAGGAGCACGTACAACCTCATCCAGATCAAGGAGGGGGATGAATGTAAAACCGCCTTCTCCACAACGACTGGGCACTATGAATACCGGGTGATGCCGTTCGGCCTTTCCAACAGTCCATACATCTTCCAGGCACTGGTGAAAGACGTATTCCGGGAGGAACTTAACTGCTACATCATCTTATACATAGATCACATCCTCATTTATTCAGAGGACCTCCAGACCCATGTGAAACATGTCAGAAATGTCCTGCAATGCCTGATCCAACACCAACTGTATGCCAAACTGACTAAATGGAGTTTCATCAGACCAGCACAGCCTTCCTCGGATAAATCATCAGCCACGAGGGGGTTACTATGGATGAGCAAAAAGTGACCTCCGTGCTCAACTGGCCTCGCCCTCGTACCATCAAAGACCTACAAAGATTCCTTGGCTTTGCCAACTTCTACCGCAGATTCATTCGAAATTTTAGCCTGATAACTTTAACTATTAACTTTACTGATCTCCAGGCCAGGTTCACCACAGCCCCCATACTCCGTCATCCAGACCCAGAGAAAGAGTTCATGGTCGAGGTGGACGCCTCCAGCACCAGTATCGGGGCAGAACTGTCTCAGCGGCATGGAGAACCAGGCAAACTCTATTCCTGTGCCTTCAATTCCCGCAAACTCACGGCGGCGGAACAAAATTATGATGTCGGAGACCGTGAGCTGCTGGCTATGAAATCAGCCCTGGAGGAGTGGCGCCACTGTCTGGAGGGATCCCTGAAGCCCTTTCTGGTACTCACAGATCATCATAAACTGGAGTACATTCGCAGTGCAAAACGCCTCAATTCTATTTCAGGATTACTTAACGACCCGGTTCCAAGAATGGTAAGGCTGACACCCTGTCTCGCCAGTTCGACCTCTAAGTCACCACCCATCCACCCGAGTTCATCATACCACCACCACACATCGTAGCTTCCATTTGGTGGGACATTATGGCAGAGATAACTGAGGCCCAGGGAACTGACCCATCGCCCCCCGAATGCCCTCCTGACCGTACATATGTACCGGAGCCACTCCGTTTACGACTCCTCCATCACATACACGACTCCCCCAGTGCAGGCCATCCTGGGATCACAGCCACAACAGAACTAACCACCAACCGGTTCTGGTGGGACATCGTGCCTCCAATGTGATTCAGTTTGTTCGCCAGTGTCCTACCTGTAACATCACCAAGTCATCCCATCTGAAACCCGCTGGCCTCCTGCATCCTCTACCAATCCCACAAAGGCCCTGGTCTCACATAGCGATGGACTTTGTCACCGACTCACCTTGTCTCCTCCAACGGATTCACCACCATACTTACCATAGTAGACCATTTTTCCAAAGCCTGTCGACTCATTCCTCTTGCCAAACTACCCACCGCCTGGGAAACCGCTACTGTGGTTATGGAACAGGTCTTTCGATTCTACGGAATCCCCGAGAATATAGTTACGGACCGAGGACCACAATTCACCTCCTGTCTCTGGCAGGCGTTCTGCAATCAGATGAACATTTATATCAGCCTGACCTCCGGCTACCACCCCCAAGCTAACAGACAAGCAGAACGGCTCAACCAGGAGCTCACACGCTTCCTCAGAACATACTGCCTCGCCAATCAGCAGGATTGGAGCCACTACCTCCTGTGGGCCGAGTATGCCCAGAACTCGCTGCAGAAACCCTCTACCAGCATGACCCCCCTCAAACCAACCACCCATGTTTCCCTGGACAGGAGAACCATCGAGTCTGCCCACCCTGGATCACTGGCTACAAAGGAGCGAGGAGGCGTGGAACCAGGCTCATGTGCACCTTCAGAGGGCTGTCCGGCGTCTCACGGAACCCGGGCAGTGGGTATGGCTGTCCACTAAGAACCTCCGGCTTCGTCAGCCCTGCAGAAAGCTTATTCTGAGGTACGTGGGTCCCTTCCAGATAACTAGACAAATCACACCTGTATCTTTCCGTTTATCTTTACCTGCATCATACAAGATCTCACCCACCTTTCATGTCTCCCTGTTAAAACCTGCTGACGCCCCAGAAGGACAGAGGGGCCTACACGAGGCCGCCTCTCATGAGACACCCCCCCTGATCATCAATGGCGAGGAAGCTTACCAGGTCCGGGAGATCCTGGACTCACGGCGTCCGGTATTACAATATCTCATCGACTGGGAGGGTTACGGGCCTGAGGAGAGGTCCTGGGTCAACGCCCGGGACATCATTGACCAGACGCTCACCGAAAGTTATTACCAAGACCACCCCGAGAGACCAGCACCTCGTCCTCGTGGGAGACCCCTCGCCGCCCCCCCCTCACTTAAGGAGCCGCTCACAGGGGGAGGGCTCTGTTACGAGGGGGTCCTCTGTGGCGCTGTCCAACCGGCGTCAGCGGGAACCTTCCCCAGAATATTAGTTCCTACCCTGACCTCTTTCGCCTATGTACCCCGGAAGCTTCCGCGCTGTGTTTGCCCTCTTTTGCCCTTTATAAGGCGGCACTTGAGCCAAACACAGTGCAAAGTTTTGTTCCTGCTAACAACTCTAAGCGTTTACCCTTGTGGATTATTTAGGACTGATCTTGATACTTACTTGGACTGCCTTTGGATATTGTTTACTGCCTGATACCCCGACCTACGCCTCGATTTATGGACTCTGATTACTGTTTGAGACCCAGACCTCCTGCCTGAATCTGGTACTGTCTTGCTCTGCCTTTATCACTTCTGTTTCACAGTGTTTGACCACAAGTTTAATAAACTGCATGCAAATGGATCCACTGTCTGATGAGTCTATATCACAAGAAGAAGTTGAAAAGTCATTTAAAAAAAAGAAAAAAAAAAAATTTTTGTTGATTTGTTGCAAGAAATGGTACAAGTCAGTACAATAGAACAGTGATCGAAATGTATTAAGAAAGCTTTCAGTTTTCAGGTAAGTTTAACATAAGTATTCAGGCACAGAAATGTAATAATTAAATGTAAAATAACACTTTGTTGTGTTGTTTTACATGCCTGGTCCATTAGGCAGTTTTTACTTTCGAACTCTAATAATGCTTTTGTGGCTATTTCTTGTTTATTGTAATTGCATAAAAAATCTCCTTTTGTGATTTAAGAAATAAAGGCATACGGATTTGAAACAACGTGAAATTGAGTAAATAATATAATTTCCTTTTTTTGGGTGAGCTGTCACTTTAAGAAGGCCTTCTATGTTGTGGAAGGCATAACATTCTCTTCTCTAGTGTTCTGTGTAGTTCATGTTTCAGTCTTCCACACACGCCGGTCCATGTTTCATTAATTACTCATTGTTAAGGTCATCCATAATTGCTGTGGCCATTATCCATGTGGATTGTTATCTCCTTATTAAGCTATAGGATGAATGTTATTCCTCATTCTTATTCTTCACTATGTAGGTTGCGGGTTTAATCAGCAGTATTTCATGGTAAATCAGAAGAAACTCATTAGCTTTATACCACTGAGGCCTCTGTGTGAGCCCATACGTCTTTTATAGGGTTTCTTTTTCTTTTCCTTCCATGTATTTTTCTCTCATTATGTTTTTGTCATGCACCACCAGTTGACCCCCTTAATGTAATTTAATTAAAATGACCTTTCCATTACAAAGTGTTTTCAGTCAACTGTATTCTGCTCACAGAAGACATGCTGCCAATTCATTTGGCTCTTATTAAAATCCACTTTATGTTCTTCTCAAATTAATAGCCCCCATATGGAAAGTGTAGTACTGTAAGTATATTACAGCAATAAACCACCATAGAATCGCTAAACCACAGCCTACTGCTCATCAGGACAACAGTAACATTTTGATACATTTATTTTAGAATTTTTACAATTTCATTTCTGAGAAACACGGGTGCCAGCATATTTACATTTCTAAATAAATTTATTCCGAATTTTTCAGTTTTTCTTTTTTCTCTAAATGTGTCTGTACCATATATATTTAAATACACATGCATTTATATTTAAAAAAATATTTACATGCAATTAAATGGGTTTAATTATGGGTATATTTAAAAGGGTAGCTTTTCATTATTTTGGAACTATAGTTTGTTGATAGATTTTGTTAAGTATATTTATATATTGCATTCTAAGCATATTTCTATTTGTAATTCTAATTAATTATATGCATATTTATATATATATATATATATATATATATAATAAGTAAGGGATAGTCCATGAAGCCATGTGTCAGGATCATGCCTATGATGCCTTTAAATGCTTTTTCTGGTGGCAGCTCACTAGATTTTTTAAATTAGAAAGAAAAATTGTCTTGTTATTTGCCTGGCTACAGAAGTGGTTCTCTCACCTAAGTTTGTGTCGCAGAGCTAAACTGACAGACTGTGTTGATACTGTAACTAACAGAGCCCACGAGGATCAGCCAGGGCCCAAGCAGCACAGAGATCACGGTGGGTGAGAGCATAGTGCTGCCCTGCCAGGTGACTGCCGATCCAGCCTTGGACGTGGCCTTCTCCTGGGCCTTCAACGGTCAGCCCATTGATTTCCATCAGGACGCCGACCACTTTGAGCGAGTAGGAGGGGTGAGTATTGTGGTTTTAGGGCTGTATTGCAACCTCAGCACCCTCATCCCACACCACCACCTCCAGGCATAAAAAATTTATAGAGAACATATCTAGGAAAACAGGATTTTCCTTGCTGTTTTAAAATAAGGATTTAATGTACTGTGTAGACATAATCTAACCTTCATAAACCGTTTATAAAAACTGCAAATGTCTGTTTATTTATAAAAAAAAAATGAATGACTAAATTACAATGTAAAGTATAACAATTGCTTTCATCGTAAACAAATGAATGCTTAAGAAATGTAGAATATGGTCATTTTAATAAATTATAAGAAATCTGGCATGAGAATTATGTAAAACAAAATTCATGTTGTTAGAGCATTTATTTTATCTGAGTAGGAGATTCAGATTAATTAGTTTTAGTTATAAGTGCTCATCATTTAAATCAAACCAAAGAACCCGGCATGTAATAAAGACTATCTTATTGAATAGATCTCAAACACAAGCACTTGAAGTACTGTAACTGGGTTTTAATCTAATCATTGCGCTGGACAGGAACAAGCCGTTGGGACTTTGAATGCTCTCTCTCAAAGAGACTTGCCTTCCATTATGTCTGTAGTTTAAAATTGGATTCTTGGGATAAATTTTTCCATCTTGTTCTGGGTCATTCCATCGTTGACCTACATTGACTGTGAATCATTCAACATGTATACCAAACAGCTGCGCTCTACAGAGTGAACCAGGGAAACAGGCCAGATCAATTAAGAGTCTTGTTCCCGTTTTACCCTTCCAGTTTCACAGGACATTTTACATCTCAGGGGAGACAATTCCTTATTGCCACAGTACTCCAATGAATTGAAATGTTGCCTTGAGAAACGCTTTGTGTTGTGTCGCATTCCATTTAGCTGTTTTGGTTTAGATTTTCCTTTGGTTGGCTGGGGGTTTGAGCAGAATAATAAACAGCTGTTGATAATTTTCTTTCCAGAATTTGAAACCTTGCTAAGGTTCTTTTTGAAAAGAACAGGAGTAGATGGTTCGTCTGCTGGGCATAACTTCTTGCATTTAATTCAGCAGAAAAATGATTTAAATTATATTATACTGTGTATTTAAATTCTCTAACTGATAAAAGAAGTGATATATATTATAAAAGTAGTGTATTATATAATTTATTATAAAGTAAATGCGTTTTGCTCATTTTCATGATCTTGATTCAGACCCCATAAACCTACAGCCAGGCTTTTTACTGTAATGTGGCAGTGGCTACGTTAAGTTAATACATGGGGTTTCTCTCAAGGACAATTACAAATGACATTGACATATGCAGATGGGGGTTATAATGAGATATGGTTTTCACGGATTCACACTTCCTCTGCACCCAAAGACTATGCCTTCCTTCTCAACAACCTCTGATGGGTCCATTACAATAATTAAACATCACCCGCTCTGCAGTCTTCTCATGCAATCCCGAAAATTTGGAATCTATCCATAGGCTTTTTTGAATGGCCTTTTTAAAATATATTGGGTTTAAGGTATTTTTTATAGGAATTGAACTTGATAGAGAGGAAACCACAGTCAAACATAAGAGCTTGTCTTGTTTGAGAGCTTAGAGTGCATCAGATACTTACATGTACTATTACAGTAGAGTAGTGCTCTGTGGTTTGGGGCTGGTATAGACCACTAGAGACTTCAATGAGATATACAGGATTCAGGCTTGTATTAACTTCTGGGTATTCTTATTTAAAAGCCAGGGAGAAACAGTGAGATATACTGTGGCAGCAAACCTTTTAAAAAAAGGTCAAAGTTTTTAAATTTGAAAATACTTTAATGGAAAAGTAGTATAAGTAATTGGTATTTTATTTCATTACTGATTATTTATTTTTAGAAAGTGATCAGTTAAAATGAGATGTCAATTAATCAGAACCACAGAATGTTTTCTGTGTAAGCTAATGTATTTTCTTCTTTTACATGTTTTGCTGTCTTATACTTAGTAGTGTCTTCGTTTAGAATATGAAATGCTCATGTTTTTGAAATATGTACTAGAAATGCAGATTTGTTATGATTTTAATGTGCTGTATGCTTGTGCTTTGCTCATTTACCTGTTCCTGGCTTATGTAATTGTGGAATAATTAGTATCGTCTTGCCAATTAGCTACAGTGTGTGTGTTTTACTGAACTCCTGCGTGGTTGAGAAAGCTGGATCTGAGTTAATCCTGGAGGCTAGTCACTGAGACTGTTTATTTAGGTCCACAGCAGCCATTTTAAAGGGTGGGATGAGTGTCTATGTTTGCAGAAATGTGCATGAGACACTATACTTGACAGATTGCTGTTGAAAACATGACCTTTGTTATTCAAGTTAATTGCAGTTGCAAGTGTCCAAAATCTGATTTATTTTGTGTAAAACAGATAGTTTTATTTGTTTATTTTATGTATTTATATATTATTTTGATGACCACGTAAACTAGTCCTATTTGAGTACCAGAGATATTTACATAGCTTTGATGTTGAATAAATCTTTGTAAATTGTTCATGATTTGTGTGTGTGTGTGGGTGTTTGTTTAATATACTGTATGTTTATATATATATATATATATATATTATTATTATTTTTTTTTTTTAAGTTAGTAGTATCATTTACAGTGTAGGATACTTAAGTATTACTTTAATGCTTTTTATTTAGTTTTAGTTCACAATAACCATGGAGTAAACCGTACAAATAATAAAATTACATTTAAATAAAATATCAATGCATATGGCATTTACAATTCTGATTTGAAAATCTGACTTATATATATATATATATATATATATATATATATATGTCTGTTTGTTTGTTTTAACTTTATTTCAAGCTCGATTTTTCTTTAGTGTGGAATATAAAATAATTAAATTCCACTATGAAGTATTACACAGAAAGACGCAAAAATGTATTCGCATTGCCCTTAAATGTGAACAGAAAAATGTGAAATGTGAATAAAAAAATCTTAATCAGCCTCTGAATTCTGTTGGGTTTCTAGTACCTGTTCTCTCATTTTTGAAATAGTGCCAGAATTTCATGGCACCAGCCAAAAAATACAGAGCATGCCTCGAGGTTATCTTTTGATTCATGAAAGATGTTATGAATGATAATGCATCACTCTTTGAGAAACAACAGTTTATCAGTAAAGAGTGGATGCGGTGTCTTGTGCTGTAACATAAATTAGTATTAATTATTAAGATTTGGAATTTAATTGTAATTTCCACTTTTCTTGCAGAGCTTTTCCGGTGATCTAATGATTAGGAACATTCAGCTTAATCACGGAGGGAAGTACGTTTGTCTTGTCGACACAGACGTCGAGAGTTTGTCTGCTGATGCAATATTGGTTGTTAAAGGTAGGAACTAATTGTTTTCGGGTTTATATGTCCACATGCACAACATTTGCCTTCTGTGCCCATTGTTTTATATATATATATATATATATATATATATATATATAACCACCTTCCACAGTGAAGAGCTTCTTGCGAGGTGTGTATTTCAATGAAAGGGCACTGCTAAAGTAGCAAGAGTTCAGAGAGTGCTAAATGTGTCACTTGGGATATTTTATGGGGCCTCGTCTTCGCTGCTGTTTTTGTGAGTCACATTGGTATTCATGGCCATTACACATCACGGTTCTGTCCCAGGTGTTTGGAGAGGAGCTGTTTATCATAGAGGATGTCTTTAATTGGCTCATTTACACATCGGCTAAGCAGCACGACGGCCCCCAGAATGCAGTGCAAATGAAGAGAAAACATTTAAATGGCAGAGAGTTATTTCGAGCAGAAATGTGAATCATTTAGTTGCGCATATACAAGCATACACACATACACCCAAACTCACACAAGCATGCCTAAGCACAAACCGCTTGCCATGTCTAACACCTTAGAACACACACTCCCAGACAAATAGTTGTCTTCTTATCAGAGTGAGACAGTTTAAAAGTCATCAATATGCACAATGCATGGGGCCAGTTTAACGTTTGAGCAGGTGCGGTGTATAATCAAACACTCCTAATTAATTTAATTCCATATGGGCTGTGTGATCGAGTCAGGTCCCCCCAGCCCCCCAGACTTGGTTGTGGTGGAGGAGGTCACAGACAGCACGGCTCAGCTGTCCTGGAGCCCAGGCCAGGACAATGGAAGTCCCATTACTGGATATGTCATCCAGGCCAGGACTCCTTTTACTGTCGGCTGGCAAGCTGTCGACACAGGTACATCATCACCCATCACAGACATATGCCATTGTGTGTCAGCAGATGGGAGCCCATCAGATTTATATATATGTATATATATTTTTTATATATATATATATATATATATATATATAAAATATTTGTGTGTAGTGATTTGAACTAGAATGAACTTTTTATTATTTTTTATTTTTATTTAGTTTATTAGTTTTATGTATTTTACACACACACACACACATATATATATATATTTCCAACAAATTCGAACAGGGAAAAACAATCGATCGGTCACAGTGCTCGATGTTATTGAGCCCTCCTAGCACTCCTAGCAAAGAACAGAAAGATCGTGACCTTCTTTAGATGAAGCACAACAGTGGCCCGTGTGTTGAAGACACGTTCTGTGCTGTTTGAAGAAAATTTGGACACTCTCATCTTTCTGAACTTAAAAAAAAAAACCTTTACAAAATGATTGAAATGTTCTTTTCTTTCTATTAGTTTATAAAAGAAAAAAAACAAGATCATAGTTTTATGTTAATTTTTATTTTTGCTGTATCGAAAACATACCTAACCATGACACCCATATGTCGTATCGAACCGAACCGTGATTTTTGTGAACCGTTACACCCCTAATATATATATTTATAATTTATTTAATTTTCATGCACTTTTAAGTACTAAAGAAAGAGACAGAGAGAGATCTGAATTAGAATTTTTGTTTCACTTTTTATGTGCTTTTATAATTAATATTATTTTACATTTACACTTTCATTATAATTAGTTTATTAATTTCATGTAAGTTTAATTATGATATAGAATTTGTAATTTATTGTATATTTTATAATTATTTTAAAATAAGAATTTTATGTTTTGTCATTTTATTAATTTAAATTTTATTTAGCTATTTTGTTTAATATTTTGTTATTT
>JAUMHI010000041.1:15021097-15033342 GCA_032359435.1 Enteromius unitaeniatus | reverse complement strand
TTTGTTATTTTGCTATTTTGTTATAATTTATTTTAATTTGAGTCATTTTAGTGTATAAACCTTTAGTGCTTTAACTGTTTTATTTCAGATAGTTGCTATTGTGTTTTACTGTTCCTTTTATCCTCAGTTCCTGAGGTGATCAATGGGAACACTCTGACTGCAACCGTGGTGGGTTTGAACGCTTGGGTGGAATATGAGTTCAGAGTCCTGGCCAGTAACAGTGTCGGGATGGGAGAGCCCAGTCCCCCGTCTACCAAGATCAGAACAGAAGATGCTAGTGAGTATGCTAGTGTGAGACTTATTCCAGACAGGCACTGAAATTGAAAGCACTGGAGCAGACCCTACATCCTCAATTTTCCCATCATCTGTCACATCCATCACTTTTATTCCACATGTAACACTCAAACCTATTCTGAAAATGAGTTTTTATTCACAAATTTCTGCGGGATGGTTTAAAGAAGGTAGAATCTCTGTGAAAGAGATAGTTTAGAGTCTTTTTGTGATGAAAAATTAAATACACTTTTGATGCTAAAAACATACAATGAAAAATCCCAATCAGTGCTCTGCCGGCAGCATTTTAATCTCTTCTTTGGGTTTTTGCCCGCAGTGCCTGACACAGCTCCCACTGATGTCGGAGGCGGAGGAGGTACCAAATCGGAATTAGTGATAACATGGGAGGTAAGTCATTTGTCAGATTTTACTGCTCCCTCGGCCAGCCTGGGCTAAATGCCGGTGCTTAATTGTGTAGAATGAAATGTAGCCATTTTATGATCGTAGCCCACTCCAAGACCCCTCCCTCTTGGCCTCCAGACTCCAGCCTTTACTACTTCTCCTCCAAATGGAAGTTAACTCAGGGCCAGAGAGTTTCTTTGAAGTGTATTTCCTTCAGGATTTCTGTTACAGGAAATAAGGCATTTAGCAAGCGAAAGTCTAATATTCATAGGAAATTGCCTTCTTTTGAAAAGCTTTCATTTGAACTTTCAAAGCCTTTTATGAACTGTATTATTGATTTAATCTATTCTAAGTAACCTAAATGCTAAAACATGTTGGAGAACCATACTATTCTGTAACTAGTGGCACAATAGCAACTTCAGTAAAAAGCAGAGTGATGCAAACAGATACAACACTTTTGGAAAACAAGTTTAAAATTATTATATGGGTAGTTGACATACCAATGTATCGTATGGTGTGACAGAAAAATTAAAAATAACACTCACAGCATAGGACACAGTCCAATTTTTATTTGGATGGGTGTAAGAAATAAATAAAACATTTAAACAATAAACAGTAAAATATAATGATACAAAATGTTTTGATTTAAAATAAGTTATATTTTTTGAACATTCAATTAATCAAATAATCCAACCCAAAAAAACACATATTTCTCACAAAAAAATGTAGTATATGTAATACTTTATATTAATTTTTCTTGCGCACCAGATCAGCTGTTTTTATTTATTTAAAATGCATTAATAATCATTTAATAATTTAAACATATTAAAATAGAAAACTATTATTTTAAATTGTAATTATATTTTACAGTATTACAGTTTTTATTGTTTTTTCATCAAATAAATGTAGCCCTTGGTGAGCATAAATTACTTCTTTCAAAAATAAATAAAAAAAATCCTTACAGACCTCAAACTTGTTGGTCTTGTATGTTTGAGAGGAATTCTATCATTTCACTTTTTTCCTTCAAATGTTTCATCTAGTCTCTACTAATATGAAGTCATGAAACAGCATGCATAATAATTAAAGTGACTTGAGAAAGAAAGTGCTCTTTAAGCTAAGTGCTAATAAAGCCCTCTTTCATGTGGGTCAGTTGGTGTATTGACCTCAATTTGTTTTAATATCACTATAGTTTTGTGTTCCACTCTAAGCCTGTTCCAGAGGAGTTGCAGAATGGAGAGGGCTTTGGTTATATCATTGCTTTCCGGCCGGTGGGAATGGTCACTTGGACCCGCGCCGTGATCTCTGCACCCAGCGTCACCCGCTACGTTTTTCGCAATGACACCATCCCACCTTTCTCGCCATTCAACGTCAAAGTTGGAGCGTTCAACAACCGCGGAGAAGGACCTTTCAGCAGTATCGCAACAGTGTTCTCTGCAGAGGAAGGTAGAGTGCATTTGCGTGCATCAATTCTAGCAATAGCAAACTCATGCACAAAGAACATAATTTTTCTTAACCAGATATTTTCACTTTATATAGTGGCCATGTCATTATTCTTCTGTTTCACAGCAGCTGCCAGTAAGTTGGGCTTTACATATAAATTGTGGTTGGTGTCTAGAATGTTACACTTTATATTAAGTGGACAGGTCCTGAGGAGTTATCATGTAAGTACACTGGTATTACAGTGGTGCACCAACTACAGATTCAAACTCCTCCTACTTTACATATCCCTAAACCTACCCATCTCCGCCCAAAAATTAAGTATTTAAAATATTATAATTATTACAGACAGTATGCTCCAATTATAGAATATACCTCAGACCAGTCATTGAAATATTTACAAAAAGCAATAAACTACGAAAGGTAGGACAATACAGTGATTTTACCACAAATACATTTTTTAGTTAGGTACAATGTTTAAATTGAATGTTGATATCACATTTATTAATTTATTTATTTATTATTTATTAGTTCATATCACATATAGTCCTGATGATTTCTGCTTTCAATTTTTGTCTAATCTTCTGAAAAATACCAATATACGCCAGTGAGTGATACATTGTTTGGGCCCGTGGAGCTAAAACATTAGGAACACACAAACACAGTCAGACTCAGCAGTAGTCCCTTCACGTTCTCAAACACTGTCTTGGTTCTCTCCCTTCACATACAGGTGTGACCTTGAATGAGAATGATGGAATAAGTTGATTGAGACAGCTTACGCCCCTCCTCCCTCGTTCAAGCTGCAAATGACAACCTTATATTAGTTATTGCGGCTATAGGTTACAACAAATCCTGCTAGACACTTACAGGCCTTTTCATGTGCTAGAGTGTTAATTGAATTTTCCCAGCAGATTGTCTCCTTCTCTGTCAGTCACAATTCCCATTAAAATGAAGTAGGGCCTCTCTCAGGTGAGACCGGGGCTTCATTCTCTGACTTAATCCAATTTTACTTCGATGGCTGTGTAAAGCTTTTTGAATAAGAGCCTCAACATCTCTCCATTCCTCCGCAGTGCCGAGCGTAGCGCTGGAGAGAGTCTCAGCAAAAAGTCTGTCGGCGGCTGACATCGAAGTTACCTGGGAGCCGATCGCATCGACCCCTGAAAGAGTTCTCGGATATGAGGTTTGATTTGCATTGTCTTCTCGTTGGCCATATTAAATGTCATGTTTTCCCTGTAATAATGCGATCCGGATCTTGAGCGATTATTAAAAGTGCTTCTCACCTCTCCCATGCCACCCTCAAACATGGAGAATGCCAGTGTTTAGACAGAGCTGCTGCTTTGTTAAATGTCTGCGGCTCTTAGAAGCTTGATAAAAGCTCTCCACTGGCCTTTCAAGAATGCAAAGAGAGTCTCGCTTTCTCACAAGCCACTCTCTCCATCTCTGTCACCCCTGCCCTGCGGCACAAAACAGCCACGTTGCCATGGCAGCGGCCATATTGTCTGGAAAGAATAGAACTATCATGTCACTGGATTCTAGATGAGGCGAAAACTTTTTAGGTTTTATTTTTTGTCTCGTCTTTGGTAAGCGAGGACTGAAAGAATCAAAGCAGCATGGGTCAAGGAACTGTATGCGTATATATATACCATTTATTTTGTGCTCATGGTCCTTTGAAGCACCTGCAGCATTTGAAATGGAAAATTCCTTTTTAAACTATCACTGCATTTCCTTTTGCACAAAACCAAACTGTAAGGTCCAACAGTCTGAGACTGCTAATGCATCGACTTTGGGTTCTAATTTATTGCTACTTTTTAAAATCGATTACATTATCTTTATAATAATTTGGACATCTTGTTGTTCAGTGGAAGCAAGAATATCTGTCTTATTTTCAGTCTAAATGAATTTACATTACATTTGTCACACCTACGGGAAGCTTAATTGAAATTAAATTTGGAATAACAGGACAAATTTACCTTGAATGGTTTGATATATGATATATGGTTTTATTTATTTATATGTTTATTTGAGTAATTATAACATGTATTTAGCATGGATGCTTTGAAGGTTTTTACATTATTACAAAACAATTTCTATTTCAAATATATGCTTTTGTTTTGAACTTTTATGCATCAAAGAATTCTGAATTAAATGGATCAAGCAGCACAACTTTTTTCAATGTTAATATTAATTTAAAATGCACAAAAATAAGCATATCAGAAAGATTGTGACACTGAATACTGAGTAATGACTGCTAAAACATTCAGTGGTGCAACCACAAAAATAAATTCCATTTAAAAATATTTGAAAAGAAAAACCTTATTTTAAACTGAAAAATAATTCACAATATCACTTTTTTACTGTGTTTTTGTTGAAGCCAAGTCTGAATGATGCAGTGTACTACATCCTACAAAAACAGAGAGAGAGAAAAGGGTAGAAAAGAAATAATTCATAAGTATGCCTCCCTTGGGCAGATCTCATTAATGTCTCATTTTGAAATTGGCTTAAATCTTCCTATACTTAATGCCTTAATATTGATATTACGTATGTCCCGGAGTTAATAATTGATTATTTCATTTCCACTGCCTAATTGTTTCTCACCTAGCACACAGCTAAATGTTAATTGAAATTTTATATCCTCAAGAGAATCTGACACAAATGATCAGCTAAATGAGTGAATAATATAAATGAAGTCAAATGCATGTATCAAAATTATCTGAAGAGATCACTTTATGTTAAAAGACTAATAATGTAATAACTTTCATAGAATGTGATAAACTCCATGCAAATCATATCTCACCTTCTTTGGCAGCAGATACAAATTCTTGGCATTTACTATGTTAACCCAATTAACATATTTCCATTAGCAACTATTTAAATTAAGTCAAATGAATGTGCCAAGACATTTTTATTTTCATAGTAGCACTTCTTTTGAGACAAAAATCTGCATATTTAGGGTCACAAAGGGTTGCAAGAGTGATTGTAATTGTTGTGGCATAGAGCTATTTACAACTAAAGTCAAGGATATATAAAATGCCCTTGTTTTTTGTCCTGGCGAACAGGTGGTGTACTGGGAAGATGACACAAAGCCAGATACGGTGGGTAAAGTGAGGATCACTGGAAACTACACAGCAGTGAATGTCAGCGGCCTGCAGGGGAACACTCAATATTACCTAGCAGTGTGTGCCTTCAATACCGCAGGAACTGGCCCCCAGTCTGTACCTGTCAATGTTACCACCAAAAAACCACGTAAGCACAGTCCATTTCAAACCAGTTTCATAGAACATTCTGTGCTTGTGTTGCTGACACGTTTATTCAATGTTTGCACCTGGAAGATATCATTTACTCATCTGCAGTATGTTAGTAGATCTTTTTTTATCTTAATTTACCTTTATTTTTACTCTGCTGAACATTATAGAAATCTATTTCTGCCTCATATTGTGTGTTTTTCTTGGTAAACAACATTTTGCTTGAGGCACCTAGTAGTACATAAAAATTGTACATTCACGCTTTGTGTTTTGAGTTATATCTGTGAAAGATTGAAATCCTATAACTTTTGGACAGATCACTACAGTATGTCTATACGCATGCTTTAAACCTGCTGTGACATGACTTGAAGGTGTTTTTCCAACTGAAGAGTTTTCAACCATCTATTTTTGCAGAAGTCTAGTGAAGTCAAGGCGAGTTTATTTTTAAAGCATTTAATAGCAGCAGAAGTTGAACCAAAGGGCTAAACAATTCTCACTAAACTTAGATGCTAAATTAAAACCAGGAATATTCAATAAAAAACACACAATCACACAATACCAAACTGTGGAAACGAATTGTATCCAATTAGAATGCATCACACTTTCCACGTCTGTCTGTAATAGAAATGGTTGTGAATTAGCAACAGATTTGAGTTAAAATAAACTTCCCCTGCTGACGGTACTAGTCTATTAGTCAAACATTTTGGTGTAATCAAATGCGGTTGCACAATTGATCGTGCATTGTGAACCCTTTATTTCTTTTTCTGCCCATTTCTTTTCATCCACATCAAACCACAGCACCTGGACAGCCTCCTCAGAACGTAGAGTGGAATCTGATTGGCTCTCAGCTCGTGCTGCAGTGGGATCCCGTCATCGCTCTCGAAACTGAATCTGAGGTCACAGGATACATAGTGAGTGACATTATCTCTCTGCACCCAGAAAATGCAATGAGAACTTTTATAAGTTTCATTGTAGGTAATCTATTGTTTTCCCTTTAGCAGTCAGGCATTTCCATTCCTCCATTGTGAGCCGAACAATAACGACAGGAGCTGCAATGCATATTTGCATCTGATACTACTGATGTACATAATAAGGGTTGTTGGGGTGCAGTAATTTAGCTGCAAAGATATGGCAGTTACATGGCTGAAAAAAAACATTAATTTGTGTGTTTTTATAGATAAGAGCACAGCATATGCTATTTCATGTCTCGTTCCACCTCTCTTAATTACACATGCATGCAATTAACAGCTCTCACAGTGCTAATTTCCCCACAAGGGAAAACAATCATGAAGCTCTGGGGAAAAGCACTAGCCATTAGCATCAGTAAACATTATGTAGAAAAACAGTCCGTCACCTGTGTTTAACTCCTTTCATGGTTTTATATATATATATATATATATATATATATATTGATATACTGTATATGTCGTTATATCACTGTTGTTGCTTAAACTAGCTCTAAATATTAAACTACTTCAAACATAAATTCCTTTAATCAGTCCTGTATGTATATTGTATTACCACCAATAATGCTATATCTTAGAATTATCTTCATTTGGGGGATTTTTTTTGTAAAAACGCCACTAATTGTGATGCATTTAATTGATGGACTTAATATTAAAACAAAACAAAACTAAAATTATTGACAGCCCTAGTGTTAATATTCTGAAAGAAGCTTATGATTGATTTGGGTGCCGTCATCTGCAGGTGCTGTACAGAAGACACCGGAATAACGACATGTACTCAATCATCACCAACAAAACCTCGGTTGAGTTGACCCTCAATCCGAATGACAACTACGTCATTCAGATCAAGACCCTCAGTGAAGGAGGCTTGGGGGAAGGAAGTGAGCCCATCCACATCCACCAACTCAGTAAGTCATTTCCTGTTGCCATCTTTTATTTCGTCTTCCGCTGGCATTGATGAGCTCTTAATGGGGATTCAGTCAGTTTGGATGCCTAAATATTTAGCTCTGTTCGCTTCAGTCTTTCAGCGCGGCGCAGAATCCGACCTTTTAAGAAATGCACACTCTTCTGCTATCTATCTCTGTCACTGCGCAGCCGGAGCTGCATATAAATTAGTGAGAATCACCCCCAGTTCCTTCACTCCTTCAAATGGGAGACAATCAAAATGTGCTCGACTTCCCTCCCCATTCATGCACAGATTTGCTTTCAGATTCAACCTGATTCTTTCAGAAGATTTTTTCCTCAGTAATGGTTCTTTCCATGAATAGAGCACATTAGATGCAAAAGTTGATATGTTAGATAAGCTATAACATGAATATATCAAATGTTTCATTTGTAAAACTGAGCCATTCGACTGAACCAATGCATATTTTTAACATAATGTGAGGATATGTATATTATGTGATCAAAAACTTTTATTTTGGATGTGATTAATCACAATGAATCATTTGACAGCACTAATATATATATATATATATATATATATATGTATATATATATATAAACATTTTCCGACCTCATTTTGTTCTAAGAAATTGTAATCTACATTATTAGGCAATTTCTCTTTGATTTAGTAATGAGCTCTCTTAGAATTTAAACCACAACGCTCTCTTTCTCTCCTTTGAGAGTGTTTCTTAACAGTTGTGTTTGCGTTTGCTTACAGGCATGGGTGCCCGTGGATCCAGAGCAGGAAGGCTGTGCACACTTTCTCTCTCTCCGCTCCTCATTTGCGCTCTGTCGACGCTCAGTGCCTCCTGATGTTCGCCTCCCATGAGCACCAGACCCAACCGCACCAAGATAAACACACTTTCTGCTCTTTACTCATTCAAGGCTTATGATTTCCATCAAAATCTGACCAGATGGGATTCCCCAGCTCCGGCAACATGACAGAAAGAGCCGGATATTGAAATGTCATGGGAATGTTGGGGAATTCATCATTAGTAAATATGGCAGAGCCCTGCAAGAGAGTCATTAGGGTTTTTAGGATGAGTACTGCAAACAAACAAAAAAAAAATCTTATTGAGTATTTTTGGTTTCTTTTCCTATAAAAAAAAAACCATCTACAGCAAATTAAGTTAAGAGAAAAACTGCATAAAATATTAAGACTTGTTTTCAGAGTTTATAGCTTGACATTTATTTTCCATATTAATTAATTTATTTATTATAAAAGAAAACAAAAAAAAAACTTTGAAAACAAATCTTATAAATTGGAAAATAAGACAAAAATACAGTTTAAGAAAAGTTTTTGTTGCATATAATGTGACAGTATCTTTGGCACCCCACACACAGGGGGAAAAAACTCAAACTGCTTTTCTTCTTTGTATAATATGCTTCTTTATGCAGTGTGCCGATGTGTGCATCATCTTTTCAAACAATCGATGCCTTAAATTCATGTACGCGCCAAAGTAGATGAAAATAATTTTGCAGTTGAGGACAAGGGCTAAGAAACCAGTGTTGGTGGGAGTTGCTTTTATATAAAATGTGGATCTCTTGTGGATCTCTTGTGGTTTCCTTGCGCTAACTAAGTTCTGGGTCTGGATTAACAAAGCTGAGCATTGATTTGTGCTAATGGAAATCTTCCATTAGTTAAGAAAAGAGTGTCGCCATCCCGCCTCTATTACAGTGCCATCGACTGCAAAGGCTCCCTCTCAGTCTCTTTGATGGGTATTAGCAGTTTGTTAGGCGCTTCATGTCGGTTAAATTATTGATGCGTTACACATTAGACACTCTACACAATTAAGGCCTACTTTTTCTGCGAGTATTTGATCTGTATATGTCATCTATTTGAACAAATTTAAACTTTCATGTTTTCTGCGACCCATTAATGCCTTTTAATATATACTGTAACCATATACAACATACCAAAATGCCACTGAATATGGTTTCTGTCACTTAGAAAAGTACGCTTTTGAAAGGCATTCATATGCCTCACACACTTCCTCCTGTACTTATGTTCGTGATTGTTAGTAAACTGGCAAATAAACAGCAAAACAAGCTGTCAAAAACTAAGTGACAAGATGTGGAACAATGCTGGAAGGATATCAAATTTTTATAGCTCTAATGGCCTTGCAGATGTGAAAAGACTGAAAGCCTTGCAAACAAGTACAAGTCTGATGCATAAAGGTCCCCAGAGTTTCCTAACAGTCTAAAAAATATGAGTTGTTCAAGGTGGTTTTCCATCCTAATCTTGTTGCATTGTTCAAAAGACGCAGCAGGGTTAAATAGTATTTTATTTGTGATCACATTTATTGTCGATTAATTAAGCTCTTGCATCTGCGAAATTTGCCCACTGGTTATTTATCATATCTTGCATCAGTAACAAGCCTCCACAAGCTTTCATGCTTGGGGTTGCCAGATTTCATGAGTTTAAATCCCCCAATTAGAGATTTTCTTTTAAAAGGACACATTTTCTACCCTATGTAATACATAATCTCCCCAATCTGGAAGCCATGTGCATGTGCTATCTGTTTTAATAGAAAACATGAACATAATTTTTAGCATTTTTAAAAGCTAATATTAAGTATTTCACGTTTTATATTTTAGTAGAAGATTTCATTTTTATCAGTATTTACAATGTAATATAAAGTTTTTATATGATAGGGTAACTATACAGTAATAAATCAGGAAAATCGATAAAGCAAATTAAACCCTGTACAGTATATGAGCTGATGTTTTCTTCCCTGTGTGAAAGTGCAATAATCCCAATTAAAGTTAAAAACTAAAAAGTGATTCCTCAAAATACAAGGAGAGCGATAGCAGCATAGAAACTATATTATAGCAATCACCCAGAGCTCATAATAAGCAATCAGATTAGTGCATTAGTGTGGGTTCTAATATAGTTGTTGTTTATAGTTTGTTTATCTTTGTAGTTATCACTCTTGGCGTGAATGGACCTTAATAATCACAAGTATACATTTTAAGCAAAGTATTCAGTTTAACCGTTGTCTTGCAGCCACATGATATAACACGCACCGAATTCTGAATTTCTCATTTGTACCCTCAATGAGACAAGAGGCGAGGCACTTCGGGGGTGACCTTTTAACACAGAGGTTCGCTGCCAAGGAATAGTGCCTTCACTGGACAATATGTTCTGGCTCTGTCATGGCAGTATCAGGCTGTAGAGTCCATAATTTGCACTTGTTCTTCTCAACGTCAGAAGAAAGCACAAGGCAGTGAACCAAGGTGACATAGCCTTCCTGCAAAGTCTCCAGAACAGGTGCGGTAGACACAGCCCATGAAGACATGTTAAAAATGTTAGCAAAGGAGATAAAAAAAAGAGGCTGCAGAGTCCCAATCAGGACAGCCTATCTGTTCTTCTTCAAGCTTTCATAAAGGTCTGGGAACCTTGATTAGGCTGCAGTGGCCCAGTCAATGAGATATCGATTTTTCTGCTCTATATTGCGGCTGTCACAATGCAGACTCTTGATTGACTGATGTCGGTGTTCCTGTCAGCCATCTTGTGTGGAGTTTGTTCTTTGAGTGTCTGAGATGTCCTTGCCCTCCTCCCATTCAGAGAGTTTAGGTTTTTGCAGAAAGATGCAGAGAACAAAGAGAAGTTTCTGAAAGAAGAACAAGTTACATTTTGCTATCTTGCATTTATGTAAAAGCATGCAAAAACATGTACATGTTCCAAGGTCCAGATTTTGGCCCTATTATTTTATTTATGTACTTATTTTTCCTCTTTTAAAATCTCTTATATTCACCAAGTCTGCATTTATTTGATCAAAAAATAAAAGTAATATTGTAAAACAGTATTTAAATGTACTGTTTTCTACTTTAAATGTAAATTTATTCCTGTGATGCAAAGCTGAAATTTTAGCATCAATTAATTTAATGCATTCTTGCTGAAAAGAAAAAGAAACGTAAATTCCATAATATCCCTACATTACATCACAGAAGTGGGTTGCAAACATGACTTTAAAGCCTCTATTATAAAGGCATTCTTAGTTTATTTTATGGTGTTCTTTATAATTCTCTTTGAAATGACAAATTATTTACAGCTCATCTATTATTTTCAGACATTGTTTTTTTTTTCAGCATAGGAAAATGAAAATAGACATTTGCAGTGTAATATAACTAGTTCATATTACAGTAATTACAAAGTTAGTGCTGCTTATCACGCACCTGTCACTAATGATGTGTTCGTTTTTCCATGCACTGTTTTTCCTTCTGCTCTCAGTTTATTCTAATGTGCCGCGACCCTCAGTTACAGTATCTGCGTGATGATGCATATAAACACTGAAACAATAATTGTTGTTTAATAGCAATGATTTCTTTGGTACTCTTAAAATTGTGAAGTCTAATTTGCCTAATTTTGTGTACACCGTATAATCAGTGAGTTTCATTTCTACACATTATGGTTTCCCTTTGGCAAAACTTTGATATGATATGAAAATATGAACTGCTAATGACAGATCTTATCGCTACAATCCAATTATGTTTAATAATCTGAAATGAAAAACGCTGATACCTTTGCCAGATGTAAATAGTGGCTATATATTTTTAGAGTCGGCCAGCATTGATAACCTGATGTTTTCTACTGCACACGGCCCTGAGAATTTAATACTGATGTATTAATGAATAATCTCTGTGAGATGACTTGCATATAACATGACATTTTCATATTGAAAAGTAACTGTTTTGTCTTGTATACTAAAACTGTGCATGTGGAAAAATGTTTGGTGCATATGTGTTGATTTTTATAATCCTGTTAAAAACTTAATAAAAATGTCAAAAGCCTGGCTGCTGTATTTCATTGGGGGCTTTAAACAGATTACATTACAGAGTAGGAAAATGGTAGCCTCATAAGCCACTTGCAATGTCAAATGGTGCTTTGAATCTTTTCCTTTTTTTCTATCTATCTATCTATCTATCTATCTATCTAGGATCTCAGAAAACAACAGGCAACATTTAATGTAACATTACATTC
>JAUMHI010000041.1:14985633-15018096 GCA_032359435.1 Enteromius unitaeniatus | reverse complement strand
GTCACGAGACACGTGGACACACAGAGCACATGGGGATCACAAACAAAACATGACACATAGAACCCTGGATGTTACACTACTATAGTTTGTTAATATTATTTTAATACATTTTTATTTTTCTGTTTTTGTTTTAATTTTAACAAATGCTTTAGTTAGTTTTTGTCATTTTTATTTTTGTCTGTTTTTGTTTGTTTATTTTGTTTAATAGGTATTTTAGTATTTCAACTTGAGAAATGGTAAAATAGCTAAATGACCATGATTTTAACAGAAAATAAAATTTATTGAAAGTGCTACAAATAAAAACCTATTGACTTGTTAACGGAACCCAGAATTAATTCCCTGCATTGCATTTAAAAATTTGTTTGATTTTAATGTTTTTTTCTTTAAAATCACTATGTTTATATAGTTGTGTGTATCAGTAATGTTTATTGGTGTTGTATGTTACATGTAATGTTGTTAAATTAATGATGATTAAGCAATTAATCGAATTTCAGGAGGAGCACGCACGAACGATCGCAGCTGCCACCAATCACCTTATTACTGATTTTTTTGTCTCAGAGCTGTTTCTCCACGAGCCGGGCAGCACCACAGTTTTCACCGCCGCTAAACTTAGTTTGGGCCGTGAGAGCCCAAACGCTCTCACGGCCTCCAGCCATAGCATTTCTTACAGCCTTAAGCCTAGCTCACATGTCCAAGCTCTAATACGTTACCGTCAGCATATCAGCTCTTACTGGCATTCAAAGCAGCGGTCTAATTTGAATGACTTTTCTTTCTATCAAGTTAAGAGGCAACTGTACTAATGTTAACACCATAGATATCTTATACTGACTAGATGCGCCTTGGGGCTTCTCAGCATATGTCAACATCGCCGCCATCTTGTGTCGGGGATCCAAAGTTTCACGGCATTCAGATCATCTCTGAAGAAGGCGGACTTTTGTGCTGCATATGGATATTCAAACGAAAGAAATGAAAAAAACAAACAGCAAGGGATAACATTTCAGAGGTGGAAGTGGAAATGGAAAGTGCTTTTGGATTTATTTTGCTTGTAGATTCCCAAGAGGCGTCAGTCATGGGCAATAGCACTCAGGAGAGAGGGGTTTGAGCCCCGTACTGTGCAGCTGTCATTTTCGGCCTGAAGATTTTTGTTTTGTGCATTGTAGAACAAATTAATTAGTAAGGTAGGTGTGTCTAAGTATTGTATTGTATTGTAACGTATTGTAATATGATTTATCTCATATTTATGATAGAACATAGATTAATTAATTATTTGTAAAATAATTGTTCTATGTTCTATCATGAATATATGTATGATATTTATAATAAACCAAACGGCTTGAAAATCGGTTGAAAATGAAGCAAATAAAGGTGATTTTAATCGTTGATAGTTCTCTTCCAATGTTAACTAATGCAGAGTAGACGCACCTTCCCCCGACACAAGATGGCGGCCGCGTTGACGCATCGTTCCTATGGACAGCAGCATCAAAGGGCCTATCTAGTCAGTTTAAGATATCTATGTGTTAACACAAACTGCCTTACCTTGGTTTGGGATTACAAGAGGTCTCGCGACTTAACCATTGAGGCGAAGGCGCTCCTGCGATACCAGAAGCTGGACCGTGGTAGGCAATCGATAGCGCTCGTATTGTTGTCCAGCATTATGCTGTTGCATTGTTATCGTTCAGAAGTGTGAAGCACGTATAATATTGGCGTATATTTACATGTATTTAAGACTTAGAAGTAACATATCTATTTTAACCAAATGTTCTGCTCCTCTCAGCAGCTGAAATGAACACACGCTGAGAGAGGCGTGCGCACACTGAGCTGAGAAGCAGGAGCTGCGCTCGCGCGACACTTCTGGAGACTCTGCTGAGGTTCGCATAAGCCGCAATTTTGAGTTGATGAAAAATTGTCTGGGAATCATTGAGCACTATTTTGCTTAGTTCGTCTAGTAAATAATTTAAAGCCATTCAACTTGAAGTTTCATCAACATATTTCTTTGTGCATTGGTGTCCATCGCGATCTCAAAGCACAGGGTTATTTATATACGTGAACGCCTCGTCAAGTATTCATGCGCCACTCGTGCGCATAAAGTGTGTATGGCGCACTTGTAGGGGCTTGCATGCGTGCTAGTGTACGTTTGTATGCATGTTCATGCGTATGGGTGTGCGTTTGTCTGTAATATGTATATATGTATTATGTGTGTATGCTGGTGTGTGAGTATGTTTATGTACTTGCGCTCTACGTGTGTGTGTATGTGTTTTCACGCATGTGTATTTGTGTGTGTGTGTGTGTGTGTGTGTGTATTTGTTTATATCTATGTATATGTGTATATTAATAGGTATGTATGTGTGTATGTGTATATTTATATGCGTGTATGTATGTGTGTGTGTATACGTACGTATAATGTCTTTGCACTCGCCACATTTCAAGGCGTACAAGTTTAGAATTTGAAAGTTAATAGCGGTGCCTGTAGATCAATAGCATGCATCATAACGCTTGGCTGGCTAGAAGACTTATGCTCCGTTTACAAACTATAAAAAATTTATATTAGCATACTGTTCTTCTGCCCATTACCTTCTTCTAAAGTAGTAAGTCAAAGCTATGGGCTTTCCAGTCTAGAACCGCATCCTTTTCTGCTTGATAATATTTGCATAGGAACAAGCATTGCAAGTACATACACAAACTTCAGATTCTCCACATTCAGCTCCTACTCTTATCATCTATTTCCTCCACAAAGGTCAACTCAAATCGATTGCTGACACTCTCTCTCGTTTCAGATGGCAACACATCGGCTCCAGATATCGTGGCTTATTCACTCACTATTCATTTCTTAAGTACGATTTGCTTAGGCTGACTTTTTCCTTGCTTACATTAACCTCCTACATATCCTTCCTTAACTGTTCTATCAAAGGGTATTTCGGCAGGTTATAGTTTTTGCTTAAATTAATTTCGTCCGCTCAGCTGAATACCTCGCTCGTTCACAGATCGCTCTCTTACTTAAAGAAATTCAAAGATCTAATCCTCCTAAACCCAATTTCAGATTGCTAATCATTTCAGAAATATTATCAATCTGCTTCCACAAATTCGCTCCAGCTATTATTTTGTGCACACAGATCGTACCCTCGACGCTGTTTATTTTAGCGTTCTTCTGCCTTCTTAGTAGTTCCGAATTTACAGTCAATTCTAATTTCAATCCAAAAACGCATCCGACAGTGTCTGATCTGTCCATGATCGTCAAAGATTCGATTTCCTTTTCATCAAACAAGTAAAACTGACCAGGTTAAAAAAAAAACTATCTTAAAGCTATCCTCGCTCAATCCGGCTTTCTAACTAATAACTTTTCTTATTTTCTTCCATTCCTTCAGAATAGGTGCAGCAACTACAGCAGCAGGAAAAGGCCTCTCGCATCAGGCCTCTTGCAATCATGTATCCAAAAATCTCTGCACACACTCACGGCCCAGCCCAGCCCAGCCCCTCCTCCGGTCCACCTCGTCCCGCTGTTTCGGATCAATGGCACCCGCCGCTAGTAGCGCCCCGGCCACTACCCGGGCTGTATCTCACAACCCGGCGCTCACCCAGCCGCAACTATTCTCTGGCCTTGTACTACCTGTTGGCTGGCCTCTCTCTGGCCTCGCTCCGACTGCTCGCCACATCCTCTCTCTGGCCGTATTTTCTGTGCCTGTCCCTCTCCGGCCTTGTACTACCATTGCCTCCCACGGTCCTGTCTGTCCGTTTTCCCCGCCGCCCGGCCTCTCTCTGGCCTTCATTGCCTGCCATGGTCCTCTCTGGTCGTATTTCTGCTGCCTGGCCTCTCTCCGGCCCTGCCTTACTTCATGCCTTCGCCTCCCCTAGTCTTCACCTCCCTACCCCGCTCCCCTTAACCCCATTTCTTTCCCTAGGGCTCCAGCCCCCGTCCCCTCCGTTGCGGAACAAAGTTCAGCTCATCTCAAGCTATTTTGGGGAGCTTGTTTGGAACTGTCCGCACTCTATGTCTTTTTTGGAGGGCACACGGGGACCAGGCTGGGCTCCGAGCATCTGTTAACCCTAGCCTCCTAGAGGGTTAAACCTCCTAGGGCTCGGAGGCCACCGGGCTCCCTGCCTGTCCCCCGGACAGTTCACCAAACATTTGAACTATTGAAACTATTTTATCACAGAGGAAGTGGGAACTAGTGAAATGACGATTAAGCAATTAATTGAATTTCAGGAGGAGCACGCACGAACGATCACAGCTGCCACCAATCTCCTTATTACTGATTACCCTGCGAATCTCCTCTCCACCGCTTTAAATACCGCTCACTTCCTATCCTCGGCATCTGCGTTTTTTGTCTTCCTCCGCCTCCCCTTCTGCCACCCGAGCCAAAGCCGACCCTCGTGAAGGGTGCCTCGTTTTGCTAAGTTCTCCACTTCCTCCGGGGGGCACACGGGGACCAGGCTGGGCTCCGAGCATCTGTTAACCCTAGCGTCCTAGAGGGTTAAACCTCGTAAGGGCTCGGAGACCGCCAGGCTCCCTGCCTGTCCCCAGGACAATTGGCTAAACAAGCTGTTTTATCACAGAGAAAGTGCGAACTAGTGAAATGTTTATTGCATATTTCAGTTTAATGAGTGATGGTTTTTAATGTTTGTGTGAATGACACTGAGCACCTTCTATATATGAGCATATTTAAAAGCTGCTTCTGATGGGCTCTGGTTCATCATGTGACTTCCTCATCACCACCTGCAAGATACAAAAAGGAACTCGAGCCGCGTCCAGATGACGCTATGGCTATCCAGCGTGACGGCTCTGAATAGTGAGTGAAATCAAACCAATGAAATGGACAGACGTCATATGCGGGTGACGTCACCAGCCAGGAAGCTTATAGCATGTGAAGTGATACCAGCATTCAGCTCTTTGTTATTCAGCAAAGAGTATTCTGAGTGTGTGTGTGTGCAAGCTACTGTGTCTCAAGATGTCTAAAAAATGTCTAAAGCAGATAAAAAGAGTTCAAAGGGCGACAACGAGTCACATTATAGGCCATGTGCTTTCCCGTGCGAAAGATTTATTTCTCCAAGGGATTCACACGATTTATGTGTGGCTTGTATGGGATCCCAGGAGGCTCTCTTTGAGATGGAGCCTTCGCAGTCTGTCCCTCTCACGCTGTACATTTATGAAGTGTGTGGATGCGGCCCTAGCACCTCTGAGGTTACAGGGCATTCGCATACTCAACTATATAGATGACTGGCTAATTTTAGCACAGATGAGGCTGGAAGACATTGAGATGTAGTGCTAGCCCATATGCAACGTCCTGGGCTGAGACTCAACCCCAAGAAAAGTGTTCTTTCTCCAGTACAGAGAACCACATATCTTGGTGTGGTATGGGATTCGACCGCGATGCAGGCTCGTATGACACCTGCCCGTATCATGTCGATCCGCACTGCAGTCTCAAGAGTGAGAGAGGGCCGGTCACTCACTGTCAAGCAGTTTCAGAACCTGCTGGGTCTCCCAGTGACCCCGACAGTGGTGGCTTCGGAACAGGGGTGTTTCCTTGAGGGGTGGTCAAGGTGTCATGCCGAGCTGTACATGCCCTAGACATGTGGAGGGAGCCCGAGTTCCTACGTCAGGGCCTGGTGTTGGGAGTTCTGTGTCGCCGTGTCACACTAGCGATGGATGCATCCCTCACCGGTTGGGGTCAACGGTCATGAGTGGCCGTTTGGCCCACGGTCTGTGGTGTGGTCATCATCTCATGTGGCACATCAACTGTCTGGAGATGCTGGCCGTGTTTCGGGCATGTGTTGGTTTGCACCGACAACACATCAGTAGTCTCATATATCAACCACCAGGGGGTTCTGAGATCGCGGCTGCTGTACAAACTAGCACACTACATTCTTCTGTGGGCCCAAGACAAACTCCTCTCAGCAGACTTTCTGTTGAGGCAGGTGCCGAGGCCCGGGGAATGGATGCTCCGGAGGTGGTGAAGCAGATCTGGAGAGCATTGTACAGAGCAGAGGTGGACCTTTTTGCGACGAAGGAAAATGCGCAATGTCCCCTCTGGTACTCTCTAGGTCACCCAGCTCCACTGGGGCTGGATGCCATGGTACAGAGGTGGCCGAGGCTTCCTCTGTATGCTTTTCCCCTGATCGCTCTGCTTCCAGGAGTTCTGGAGAGAGTGTGCTGGGACGCGGTCAGTCTACTACTTGTAGCGCCGTTCTGGCCGGGCCCAGTATGGTTCTCGGACCTGATGTCCCTTCTAGATGGTTCCCCTTGGGAGATTCCATTCAGGAGGGACCTCCTCTCACAGGCAGGAGGTGCCATAGTGCACCAGCACCTGGAGTTGTGGCGACTGAGAGTGTGGCCTCTGAGGGAGCGCAACTCATAGCCACAGGTCTCTCAACTGAGGTTGTTGAGACCGTCCTCCAGTCCAGAGCTCCAGCTACGAGGAAATTGTATGCCCTGAAGTGGAAACTTTTCACTTCCTGGTGTGGAGAACACCAGCAGGATCCAGTTAACTGCCCGGTTGGTAAGGTGCTGGAGTTTCTGCAGGTTAGATTCTCCACGGGGGTTACTCACTCCACCCTAAAGGTCTATGTGGCGGCAGTATCAGCGTACCACACCTTAGTGGATGGACATTCAGTGGGTAGACACCCTCTGGTGATACGTTTCCTCCGAGGTGCATTGAGGTTAAGGCCTCCAGGATGCTCTAGAATCCCATTATGGGACCTGACTGTGGTGTTACAGGCCCTCTGTAGGCCAAATCTCGGACTGCAGTTTTGCTTGCTCTATGCTCTCTGAGGAGAGAAGGGGACCTTCAAGTGCTCTCGGTGGCTCCTTCCCACCTCGAGTTCGCCCCGGGCATGACAAAGGCATTTCTATACCCTTGAGCGGGATATAGCCCCAAGGTCCCTACACTCACACCACAGCCAGCCGTGCTGCAGGCCTTTAACCCATCCCCATTTAGGAAGCCTGGCCAACAGGAACAGAACTGTATGTGTTGAGTGCGAGCACAGGACACTTATGTCCACAGGACAGCACTGTGGCGCAGATCCAAGCAGCTCTTGGTCTGTTTTGGTCCGCCTAACAGAGGTTGTCCAGCGATCAAACACTATATTATTGCACTCCATGTGCTATAGGCTTGAATTCCGGCAACCAAAGCTGCTAGTTTTTCACTGTAAATTTTATGGATTTTTTTTTTACAGTGTAAAAAAAATAGATAGACGAATTAAACGTTTACCAGATCCTACAGCTCATTTTGGTTTGATTATCAGCACTGATGAGAGTGTCAGAAGATATAGCATCCCTGTGAGAGAACTCAAACTCCCTTTTTCATATTCAGTATTTTCTTTTCAAAGTGGTGAGCAGTCCCTTTGGGGATTTTTGGGTTAGATTATAGTCAAATCTTAATTCAAAGTAACTCTCCGTCACTTTGAGGAATAATTTACATGTGCCTTGGTTTGTGTGGCTTCGTCGCAATCGTCTTTCTCCCATTTTATTTTCAAGACTTGAATTACTGGATTTTTATTACGTTTTACGTCCTCTCCAATGCAGCTATACCCTGGTGTACAACGACGGCAAAAGCTTAATGCAGATCATAGGTTTTGGTTTGTACCCTTAATAAAATTCATACTGATTTTGCATTGTGCAAGTGATTCTGGCTGACATGAAGGAAGCAGTTTACCATATTGAGTGTTGTAAGACTCCCCACCAGGGTAATTATCTTGCAGATTGCTTCTCGCTAGACATCCTGATATCCTTTCTTGACAACATGCTGGCACCATTAAATCAAGAGAGAGAACAATTCTCTCACACTGAACCCATACTGACAAGGATGAAAACTTGATATTGCTTAAGGTCGATACATGTTATGCATACATCAGATTGAGACCAGAACCAATTTTAGCCATTCAGATGCTGAACGTCTCTTTGAGTTAATTTTATCCCCTCCGAAATCGCTCAGGGTCTGTTACATCTGTTTAAGGGCAAATGTGATTTGAGGATGAAGGTCGCACGTGTTCACCACCTTAAAGAAGTGTACGAAACAGCACTCAAATACTAAAAAAAATAAAAATAAAAACACACATAAAATATTGTTCCCAGGAAATGAGTATGAATGGGCCACACTGGACAAAAAAAACACAAAGGGCAAACCAAGACTGCCTCAAACTTTTTGTCCACATATGTGACATGTGACAACTCAATAAAACAATCAAAGGACATTTCCCTGTTGAAAAAAAAAATGATTTGTTAGGCTTACGAGTCACAGCAACTCGTTGTTCTCTGAGTGCAATTTTGAAGAATGTGATTTTGCTCAGTAAAAAGGGCTGCCTTGTTTTACAAATGGACATGGCTGTTATTCCATTGAGTATTCTGTGAAATTAACTGCTGGGTGTAGTAAGGCACAAGTGTGTAAGTACCGAGGTTGATAGGTAGTGAGAACCTTTTTGTGCACAACTAATGGTTTTATTCTGATGTTTATATAAAATTCTGAATTATGAGTATAAACTAGACAACTGACATTATGGGTGTGAACAGTGCAAAAATGTGCAATTCTGTTAGTAGATCTAGTACGGTACATGGCTGAATAAAATGTAGTTTTTAATATAAAGTAACTTTTATTTTATTTGTAGTTTTTTTTAAATCCTGAGTTGAAAACAATCTTTCACTAATGCATCCTGATTCTTGAAACAAATAACTCTTTTATTTGAGCCTTAAAAAACAAGTTCAGAAAGATTTGAAAGATTAAAACACTGTCTTGTATGCCCGCAAAGCCATTTTCAGCAGCTTGGTAGAATATGGCACAGGTAAAGCCAAGTTCATGGGTTAATTGAACCTTACAGCAAGTTAAGTTTGATAAAAAAAATCATCAGTTAAATGACATGCATACTGAGTCAGGAATAAAACAACCACTACACAGCTATAATTGACTAAGGCAGGTCTGGTTTAGCCAATGCATGAGACATTTTGCATTGTAGTGCTGCTTGTCTCCTGTTATTTGTGTTAAACAAGAAACAACAGAAGTGATGACATTGGATTTTCAGCCAAGGGTCACAGACTACCAATATCTTTTTAAATTCTGTGACCCCAAAGGGACATAAACAAACACTGGATCAATAAAAAAGAAAGAATTCTTGCTGGAGGGAAAGCAAGTGTCAATAAGAAACAAATTGAATCACCTTCATAAGTTTGGTCCCCATGGCGCTGATCATATTTAAAATTCTTTATTCAGCCATTGAGGTAAAAGTAATACCAACTGTGCAGACACATATTCCTCTCCTGCTGCTTAGCTGTACAAGTAAAGATTAGATGGCATAGGCCAAAGAACAAAGGACAGTGTAATAAATTGAGGTGATGCATATAAAGTTTATACATAAAGAAAAGTGTAGTGTTGTTGTTTTTGACCAATAGATAAATTATATACGCTGCTATAGGAAACACATATGCATAGTTTAGCATCTAACAAAAGTGATATGTATGGGCCATTGTATATAGAAACCATTAAAACAAACAAAAACTATTATTTTAGATATTATTAATGGAGATATTCCAAAATAAGATATCTAAATAAGTACAGTATATCAGCCTAGCATCATTTTAGTTCTATTCAGCTTTTTTTTTTTTATAATTTTCTGCATTGCATAGCAGAAGCCTCAAGATTTTCGCAATGGCAGTTCCAGAAATGTTGGAATGTTTTTTTGTAAATTTGAATAAAACAAAAACTAAAAGAATTTTAAATCACCTGAGCCAATATTTTATTTACATTAGAACACATATAACATAACCAATGTTTCAGCAGAGAAATCATAAATTTGTATCCACTAAATGAGCTCATTTCTCTCAGAAATGAATGGACAGAGGCTCTCCAATCAGTGAAAGTTACATAACGTAAAAAGATTGTGAGAGACTTTAAAAACAATGTTCCTCAGTATTAAATTACAAAGGCTTTTTTTCATCTACAGTGTATAACATCCTCAAATTTTCAGAGAAACTAGAGTAATCTCTGTGCGTAAGGGACAAGGCCGAAGACCTTAGTTGGATACCGTGGTCTTTGAGCCCTCAGATGACACTGCATCACTCATCGGCATGATTCTGTCACTGACATTACTAAGTGGGCTCAGGAATACTTCCAGAAACCACTGTCCATAAACACAATCCGCTGTGCCATCTGCAGAATCTGTAACAAAGCTCTACCATATTAAAAGGAAGCAATATGTGAACATAGTCCAAGAGTGCCATCATAACCTATGGGCCAAAGAAAAGGAAATTCTTTGTTCTATGTTTAAAGTCCAAATTTGACATTTTTATTGGAAAACATGGATGCTGTGTCCTTTGGGAGTTAAAGAAGAGGGAGACCCTCCAGCGTGTTATCAATGTTTCATTCAAAAGCCAGCATCTCTGATGGTATGGAGGTGCATAGATGAGTAAAGTACTTGCAGCTTGCATGTTTTGGAAGGCACTATGAATGCTGAAAATTTCAAAAAAGGTTTTAAAGCAATGTATGCACCCTTCCAGACTATGTGTGTTGAACGCAAAACCACAGACTGTAGCTATTTCAACAATATGGCTGCATAGTAAAAAAGTCTTTAACCGAGAATATTTGGTGCATCATTAAACAAAAAATACATCAAAGATGACCACAAACTCTTCAGCAGTTTGAAATACAAGGCAAGAACGGAACCAAATTTCAACACCAAAACTCCAGGAACTCGTAACCTTGATATCAAGACATCTTCATACTGTTTTGAAAACAAAAAGCTATGCCACACCAAGGTAAGCATACACACTGTATAAGAATAATAGTACAAACAATAAATACAATGAAAAAGCACTTATGTAGCATAGCCTACCGGGAAAATACCATACCAAACATATTGCTTTGCAATGGTCATTTTAAAAATAACAGGCAATTCAGATTTAACACAAAAGTAGTATTTAGTAATATTTTAGTAATAATAATATTAGCAAAAATTGTATTTTGAGCAAGTTACCTAATAAATAAACCATCTTTCCATAAAATGTAACCATCTGTATATTTGTACCTTGTAACTTTCCACAACCAGAAGGAAATAACCAGGATTCACAGTATCAGTACTCAACACCGCAGTCACACAAACAATCTTGGCACGGTGGACCAATGAAATATAAATGATAAATCACAAACAAATCCTTTATATGATCCGGGATTGCCATTGTCTGACAAGCACTAAATATGTACTAACACCAACTTTGAGATATGCAACCTATTATTTCATTAAGAAACAACCAAATTGCACCCAAATATAGGATACTGGATAACATTAAAGCGTTAAAATCAACTTTGTTTGTTTGAATGTTTATTTTTCACATGCTTGTTTCAGAGTTCTTGCCAAGCTTGTCTCTGTCAGAGTTTCTTTACTCTCACAGCAGGCGGGCTACATCTACACTGAAGTCTCAACAGTGGGTAAGCCACCACTGAACATATTTAAAGTAATGACATCTTTTCAAAAAACATAACGTCATGTAAAAATAAATCATATTGAGGCCCACCAAAGATCAAAGCACACTGTAACAGTGTTGTGCACTTGTTCTGTTTAAGAAAGCACCCTTAACCCGGCTGCTGACTTGGAACCGGCTGCTTTTCTGGTGCGTAGGATCATGTGGGTGGAGAAAAAAGTTTACATGGAGAAACTGCTGTGCATAAATATTACTTTATATTCCATGTATTTGAGCTGTTATTGAGAACAGAGAATAATGGCGATGGATGGCAATTATGATGATTTAATTATATATTAATGAACAACAAAACAAGTGAAGCTTCTCGTAGCTTTTGATGTTCAACGTCTGTACATGCTGTACCATACATCAAGTCAAACTCTAACAAGCTAGTCTAATTTGGCAGATGTGCAGACTGCATCAAACATGTTTAAAATTCATTAACATAACCAAAAATCAACGTGAACAATTTTAAATGCAGTTTCACTTGCAGCATATAAGCCGTATGGCAAAATAATTCTCAGAAAGACCTAAGATATTTAGGGAAAAAAAAATATATTTTAATGAAATACATCTGAGACCTCCATTAAATCTCCTGCGCTTTGAATGAGCAACCTCTGAGATATTAAGTTTTCTGGTATGCTACAGAAGACTGTTAATTAACTTAACCTGGTCAGATAGATCAATACAGACTTCTGCTCTTGTTTAATTGGTCCACATCTTTTGGCACATGTCCACCATACATGTTAATGTTTCTGGGCATGATTTCAGAGTGTGAAGAAACACCAGCTGTTCGTGCTAATAAAGATGAAGAGAGGAAAAAAATGATGTAGAGAGAAAGGAGAGAGGTAGAGGAAATAGCTGCCATTTTAGAGAAGCTTTTTTAAGATTTTGCAACAAGGGACGTATTTTAATACTGGATGGCATTTCAGCAAATCATTTTGATGAATATTTTCACAGCCTTTCTCATTGTGATAGTCCCTCAGGCACAGATGAGATGTACTTACAGAGTCTTGTCAGAGGGCAGTGTTTTTATACAATGCAATTATTTTCATATTCATTGGTCAGACAAGGGCACTACTTAGGGATCAAATGAGTCTGACAATATGATGAACTCATTATATCTCCTGCATATTTGAATCATGAATTATTTTTTTGAATTTTAATGTGTCCCCATAACCTTTGCATCGTCACCAAACACCTGAATAACCTATAACACTGCTCTACACTCAGCTTTAGGCATATAAAAATGCTCTGACCCCTTCAGATAGTCACTCTTTTCCAAACCTTAGCAAGATCCCTTAGTAGACAGCCTGTTATACATCACAGTCACACTCTTAACTGTTCAAAACGAAGGCAGAAATTTGAGGGCTCCTTACCTTGTATCCTTTGCCTGTGAAGCAGTATGTTGATGGTATTGGGATGAGATCAGATACATTACAAGTTTTGTTTTAAAAGTCTTCTCCCAGAAGAGTGGAAACTGTTACAGTTGCAAAGGAGGAACACTCAGTATTAATGTCTATATATTTAGAAAGTCCCTGTTGGTGTAATGGTTCGATATTCCAATACTTATGACTGTATAATGTATATGATGTTTGTTTCTAAACATTATAAATAAGTGTATGCATTTTGCTGTGCAATGGCTATTCATCAATCATTTTTAAAATACATCAATGCTACATGATTACTAGATATTATTTAAGCTTAACTTTTAAATAGCAGAAAGAGTTACTACCTATATACAGTGTTACAAATCAGCGACCATTTCAGTTTCGATGGTGCCGTAGGGAATGTTCACACAGGATGCGTTCTTGCATTGAAAAAATGCTCGACAGAGTGCGACAGAGTGGAACGGAATGCAGGTGTCACAAGAAAAAGTTTTTTTTTTTTTGTTTTTTTTTTACTTTGTACAGTTTCTGAAAATGTGGCGCTCATGACACAAGGTGTTTAAAAAACAGTCAGACATAAAAATGAGCGAACTCCAACTAGCGCAGTGGTTCTCAACCAGAGGGGTCACAGGTTTTTTTAACATGAAAAATTATTTATTAACCAATTTTTAACCAATATGGGGGGGGGGGAATCAGAAAGGTTAAAAAACACTGATCTAGAGGATAATTACATTGAAAACCCATTAGAAAACAGCACAGACAGACACAAGAACAAATCATCTGTAGTCACAACAAGGCAGCTCGATGGGTTTTTGAACCGAGCTTTTGTGTGAGCTACGATTCTTTTAATCAGGAGCCAAGACACTTTAATATAGGGTGGACAGCTGGCTGTCAAGTTTGGTGGACACACTGATGGTCAGCGGTGTGATTAGTTCCATTGTGTTAATCATGGCTCTCAGAGCATCTGTCTGATGACCATCAAAGCAGAAAAAAATGAAAGCCATTCAGCAAGTCACAGCAACAACACAAAAAAATAACAGGACCTAGTCAAGCATTCTTGGAGTCCCTCTTTTTCATCTCAGAACAGAGCCTTGAATCGTGTGACCAGATATCCAACGGAAATTGCCCTTTTTATTATGCAAACAGTTAGCAAAGTCAAATAATATCTAATAGGCTACTAAAACATATACATTGTTTGCATTGTACTTTGAACAATAAGTTCAAGGCCTGATGTCAGTTAACATATCAAAGCATCAAATGTACTTTACACAAATTTATCCCATTAAATAATGTCACATAAACATGCTTAAGGTAATGCAAAAGTCATTTTATGAGGTTTTGAGTTATAATCATTGATCATCATCTATTAAATGTGTGCACATATTTATCATTAAGCAAAATGATGGGTAAACATATCAGTCATGAACATTTCACAGAATACAAATTTACAAAACGCTGTGGTTTCTCACAGGCTACATAATTATATTGTTTGCTCATAAATTAAAAATGGCTTTTAACATTTAAGAGGGGCACTGGCAGCAGTTTGCATTGAAATGAATGGCACAAACCCAGATCCCATGGGTTGACATATGTTAATATGTTCTTTGGCTACACTCTAATTCGCTGTTCTGCACATAAGCCTCAAGCGAACAAAACTCAAGACGTGAATTATACATGAATTATACATATTCAACACAAAAAACCAAAGTCATTGGCATTCAAGTCACAAAGACTGAAATGCTGGATTTTATGAATATGCTTGAATTCTGAGACAAAAATGTTAGAGTGTACACAGAGCGCGTTTTATTGGAGTGATCGCAAAAGGTCACACATGTCCACTACAAAATACCACCCTGCCAGCATGCTACGAATTTAATCAAATTCAATATTTAGTTGTTACTGTGGATGGTGAAATAAAGGAGCAGAAAACACACTTTGCAATGATTCATTGAATTTTTTAGAACATGATAACTTAACTGTATCCAAGTGTTTTGAAGTTCTCACAACACTTTTTTACTTCTAAATAATACTAAAGTGTTTAGAATGTAGGAATGTGTAGTTTCTAATGTTTGACACAAACATTTCATGGTCTTGTGGCTTAAAAATATATTGTATAAATTATATATAATATATGAAGACAAAACTATGGTAATTATCACTTTCAGTTGTAAATCATTTTCGATCATGATTTATTCAGCAAATTCTTCCATATACATGATATATATGTACACAGTGAGGTCAAAACATTGTGAGGTCACAGTGAGCAAAATAAGTATTTGATCATCCTTGATTTTGCAAGTTCTCTGAACTTTAGAAATCATGGAGGGGTCTACAATTTTCAGCAAAGGTGCATTTCCACTGTGAGAGACAGAATCTAAAAAAAAATAATAACCCTACTCTTTCTTTCCCTTTCTAGCCTGCACTTACTTGAAGATTGCCTGTTGCACGGTATTATGAGCACTTCCTAAGTTGTTTTTGCCTCTGTATGACTAATTGCTTGTTGTTTTCCCCACCTGTAAGTCGCTTTGGATAAAAGCGTCTGCTAAATGAATAAATGTAAATGTAAATGTAAAAAGAAATATACGGAAATCACCTTGCATGATTTTTTAACAATTTATTTGGGAATTACTGTATCAAATAAGTATTTGATCACCTGCTTATCAGCCAGATTTCTGACCCTCAAAGACCTGTTATTTTGCTTTTAAATAGTCCTGCTATGCTCATGATTATAAATTAGTAGCACCTGTTTGAGGATGTTAGCTGTCATAAAGATGTCATCAAGCAGCTTGGTGAAAAAAGAACAACTGTTGGAGCAATTATCAGAAAATGAAAGAGGCTAATGATGACCCTGGGGCCCCATGGGACTGGAGAAGATCTTTACTTGTGGGGTATCAATGATGCTAAGAATGGTGAAGAATCAGCCCAGAACTACACGGGAGGAGCTGATCAATGCCGTGAAGAGAGCTGGGACCATCGTTTCCAAGGCTAAGGAGCTTGTGGTCATCTTTGACGTATTTTTCATTTAATGTTGCACCAAATGTATAGGTAAAAGATCTGGACTGTAGGCAGGCCAATTTAGCACCTGGACTCTTCTACTACAAAGGCATGCCATGCTGTTCTAACACCTGCAGTGTGTGATTTGGCATTGTCCTGCTGAATACACGTCGCCTGGAGGGAAGCATATGTTACTTTAAAAAACGTTTATGTACCTTTCAGCATTTATGGTGCCTTCCAAAACATGCAACCCATACCACGTACACTTTTGCACCCTCATACCATCAGACAAGCTGGCTTTTGAATGTAAGACTGATCACACGCTGGAAGTTTTCCCTCCTCTTTAGCCTAGAGGACACAACTTCCGTGAATTCCAACAAGAATGTCACATTTGGAGATGATGCAGTGTCATCTGACGGCCCAAAGACCACGGTATCCAACGAAGGTCTTTGGCCTAGTCCCTTGTTATATGCTGTAGATGATGAGATTTGATTTTTCTTGTTGTTGTTTTTAAAGTATTCCACAATCTTTAATCAGTCTTTCACAGCTTAGAGAGCCTCTGTTTCAGAGACTCTGCATCTCTAACACATTCTTTTTATATTCCAGACCTGATGTCAATTAACTTCATATGTTGTTAGATGTTCTTCCAGCTTAATCATTTTAAAATTTCTTGCTTTTTCAGAACTTTTTTGCCCCTATACCAACTTTTCTAAGACCTGTCGAATTTGAAATGAGCATAAAGTTTTATACATTTCTGAGTTTAAACATTTGTTACATTATCTACTGTATGTTCCATAGTGAATAAAATATTGGCTCAAGTAATATTTTAGTTTTCATTTAATTAGTTTCTGAAAATTCAGGTTGTATTGTTATGTCTGTCAGTGTTTTCCTTGTTTAGTGTTTCCAAGTCCACCCCCAGAATCACTAGTGGTGTCGGTTCAGGCTATAGAATCTCTGGAGGTTCTGCCAGTGGCTGCACACTCCACAGAGGTTTCGGCTAAAGCTTTAGCTCCTCTGGAGGTTCCGTCGGTGGCTGCCCTGACCCCTGAGGTGTGGGCTGACATTGTAGAATCCCCGGAGGTTCCGCCGGTGGCTGCACAAATCCCAGAGATGTCAGCTTCGGTCGTAGATTCTCTCTCCAGGACTGTCTGTTTGCCCCACAGAACCCTCGCCTTGCCCTGTCACGGCTATGGGCTTCTGAGTCCTCGTTCGGCTCTGTCATGACCACGGAGGCCATCGAAGGGCCCCAATAGAACCCTGGCTTCACCTTGCTATGGCTAGGGAAGCTGCCCATGAGTCTTCGTCTTGCCCAGTTATGGTCACAGAAGCTGTTGACTCCTCGTCCTGCCCTGCTACAGGTATGGAAGCCACCCATGAGCTCCTGTCATTGCCAAGTCACGGCCACGGAGGTCGCTGAACTCCCGTCCTGAGTTTCAGTCATAAGGAGTTAATTTTCAGCCATTAGCTTTTCAACATTATTGCAAAATTTTGTGAAGTGCATCAAACAGATAAATTTAATTGATGTTGAAAGTTTTCATTTATATATAGACATTGTAAGTTGACAAGTTATATACACTATAGTAAGATTTAGAAAATGTTTTGAGCAGCCTGAAGTCCACAGGGCCAAAAGTCCTCATCACTGAAACACTAATAAATGGGTTTTCTCTACATCCTCATTAAAGCTTGTTAGTATCATTCTCATGCCAATCAGAAACGAGGAAATCAGCCTTCTTGATACATGATACAGCAGTGCAGCTGAGGTGCACAGGGTATAAAAATCTCAGTTGAAGAGATGTGCTTTTATTCATAAAATTACAATGAAACTTCATGCTGCATATCTTGAGCAGTCAATGTCTTGTGCTGCAAGTCTTATGCTGTAAACGTCATTCTGTTAAAGATTCATCATGACCTCAGCATGTGTAACCATGCATATTGACTCTAATGATGTCTTGCCTGTTGCCTGGGAAAAACAGCAATCCCATGAGCCCAAAAGGGGGAAGGCATGTGCATCATCATTATCAACATTCACATTCGCTGCTGCTTGGAGTGGGTTAATTAGTATGTTATGAACAGGCCGCAGTGCTACAGTGAGCTTAGGGTACTGTTTTTTTTTTTTTGTCACAGTGTGTTTGGTGCCCTGGAGCTATGGATCATGATAGACACTTTTGATCCCGAGCTTTCTTGTGCTTTACTCCGGGTAATGATGCCACTTTGAGTGAACAATGACTGCATTCAATCTGTGAGATGTTATAATGGTGTTTTGAATGGATAGCATTAAATTTTTTCCCTGTCAGTTATGCTATTTGGTAATAGGTTCCCTTCACTGCTTGCTGGGAATTTTCTTCTCGTCTGTCAGCTTTTATCATCTACCTGCTACAGAATTCAAACTTAAACGACTGCAATGCCAGCTCTAATTGGAGCAAAATGCACATGGGTTGATGTGGACAAAGGGATTTAAATGACAGGGTTTTGGTAGTACAAGGTTTATTGCCAAACTACGTTCTTTTTGCTTAGGAGTTTTGCCGCCTATGCAACTTTCCAAACAAACAGACATCACAGGTCATCTTGTCACCCAATAAACAGCAGGTCTGTCAGGAGAAGTCTCAGCCTTTTTCTGTTGCTATAGCTACCCATGCATACCTTTTAAAAGCTATCTTGTTCCATGCTTTCTGGCAGTTCACTTGCTAAATTTCTTGCCTTGTGTCAGAGACTTTGGTCAAAAAAAAAAAGAAACAAAAAAGAAAAGACATGCACATTGACCACCCACACTGTATATACATTTTTATGAAGAGTTTATTTGCAAAAACAGATAACTAGTTGTATTTATTGCGTAGTAGCTGTATTTTTGTTATTGTTTAACCCAATCAAAATAACCCAACTACAGTTTGATTGAGATTAACTGTAATGCACAATGAAAAAACATATTTTTTGACAATTGTTATCTTGTTATCAAAAGTTATCTTTTCACTTTTCTTTTTTTTTTTCGTAAATGAACTCTGTATATGTATGTATAACTGTGGTTCTTGAGGTTATGTGGTTCTTGGCCTCCAAGTCATGCACTAAAATCATTTAATGCACAACTAGACATGCTTTATCCCTTACTTACTGCATACTTGCCAGCCAATCAGAATTGAGTATTCCGATCATGGTGTATTATGTATTTATATGACACCTAGGTCTTTGAACCAAGAAAAGATATCTCATTTAAAGTGGGCAGAATGTTAGCCCTAACAGGCCACAGGTGACGAAAATAGCAAAATGCGTACCCTTCCTGTCAAATATTGTGCATGCGAACAAATGACCATGGAATAAGTGGGATAATACATGGCATGTGGTTTTTGGCATCCACATTGTGCGTTAAAATTTTTCACGCTGCATTACAATGTTCTATGGCCTTCACCAATTGACAAACGGTCAGCTGGTTAAATTGCAGTGTGCTTGGGTGTACTTGTGCAGTATGGTGGATTCATCCCCAGTGGCAGGTGTTTGATTGTAGGCAGGGTTAGAAGCAGCTCTGCTTTTGAGAGCGCTTTCCCTTCCCAGCTGACAATATGAATTAGGAAGTCCAGCATTTCTGAGACTCTGAACGCACACACATAAGGCCGAGCTTAAGTGGGAACACAGCAGCATGCAGATTCATATGCATTCAGAGACTTTTCACCATCACTGTCAAGGCTATCAACACCCCGATTACGAGCTGAACTTATGAGGAGTGGCTGGAGGTTTTTACTCAAGTCACGACTTTTGCTTTGAATTTGAGCAATGTAAAGTATTAAGGAGCATTTGTTAATACAAAAATGTAATATTTACATTGTTATCTACAGTTTCAAGTTTACTTATATGTGACGAGTGTTGTAGAAGCTACTCAAAAATGTAACTAGCTTAAAATAAAATATTAGTTTACAGAAAGTAGCAAGTACCTTGTTGTGAAATCTTTTGAAATCTTCAGCGCTGTGTGACTGATTTGTTAAAAGTACTCGAATGAGTGATTCATTAGCGCGTCAAGCAACGCTAGCTGTGATTGTAAACTGCTGACAAAAATTACCATAAATGCTGCCTGGTTACTGAAAAAAATGTCTGGAAAAAGTTCTTGTTACAAAATCATGATTTCCTATTGCTAGAAACGGCACGGTAATCAGGGAAAGAATATTCTCATTCTAGAACGTTTTTATTAGCGCATATCTTTGATACAAGATGAGTCATCAATATTTTTGGTTCATTTTCCAGGAAAAGAAAGAATGTAAGTTTTAAATGCAGCTCTACTTAAATAGCTTTTAGGAATGGTGAATTGATTGCAAACCACAGCACTCCAATGTTGATTTAATGAGGTTTTGAAATCATTGTGCAATTCACTTCAAATTTATTTGAATAGCACTTTGCAATGCAAATGATTCCAAAGCAGATTTATAAAGAACCAAATCCAAACCCCAAGTGAGCAAAGTCAAGGAGAAAGATTTTTGTGAGGAACAACTTTACAATCAGTGAAACAAATGTTCTACTTTATATTGGTTTTCATATTTTTAATGTCACTTACAGGTTTTGTATATAATGGGACTCCCAGCAGGTTGAGACTTTTTTTTCCCAAATTCTGGTCAATAGTTTGTGCACAATAGTGTCCTCCTCCAACCTCCTGCAGTTATATTTTTTGCTTTCAAGGCATCCTCAATTTGCCTCCGAAGACACTGATGAATTCTGACATGTTTATGTTTGTGGTTCAGTGTCAGGCAGGCAGCTTTTTACCTCCACCTGACAGTGTTGCATCACTTGTCTTCCAAAAACACTTCTGAGAATATTCCTTTGGGAGACACCGCTCCATCAAAACATGGAACAACATTTCAGATGTTTGGTGGAAGCAAGTAACGCTCCCCTGCCACTCTGATACAGTACACTGCTGATGCTCTGTTAAAAGAAATTGGCAAGAAAAATGAACAGCTTCTATTTACAATGACACTCTCAGTACAGTTTTGACAACATCTGAGGGGAAATCTTCATTTCATACACTGATTGAGAGATGACTGCTGCAATCCTTACAGAAAAAAAACTTGGCAGTACCATGGTAAAGTAATGGTCTTGGTAAAAAAAAAAAAGTAAAGGTTATAAACTAAACAAAGTATTACTGTAGTTTTCAACTTTTGTCAGTGATGAATATCCTATTCAAGTGTTATGTGTGTGATGTTTTTAAAGAATACCATGATATCACCATACTCAAACACACAAAAGTGGCCAATGATATTAATGTGGTACATTGGAACACCATGTAAAGGTCAAAGAAGTGTACTAATACGCCTTTAATTTAATTGTAATTTACATGGTAGTCTCCATATACTGTGCTTTGGTGTATTTCAATATATTCCCTGATATTATTGATATTATTTCCTAATCCTGTACATGCACGTTATTTTTTATATATTCTCAAAAACATGAAAAAGTCTAAAATAAGACCTCTGAAAAGCATGAAAAACAAAGATGTTGTTTTTGAAATGTTCCAGCAGAAAACAGATTTAATTAGTTTTTATTTATTTATTTATTATGGGGGATAAAAGGGGTGTTTTCTGGTCCAGCCTTGCTGCCTACTCTCTTGTTTAATTGCCCTTTGATCATGATGTCTTCAGATTTAAAATATCACAAAGATCCATCATGCAATGAGCCATGTGAGCGATACTTAATATTTCCATTGATGTGAGAGATTTGGATGAGTGGGGTATTAATTATAAGCTCAATGTCATTCAAGAGCCTGTGATAATACAGCTATTAATAAACAATAAATTACAACTATATTTTAGATGATTGCACTTCAGAGTAAACATTGTTGAAATCAACATCCAAACAGCTCATTTCTTTCTTTCTTTTTGAATTGGTTTATTCGCCAGTATCATTCCTTGAATATTAATGGGTTTTTTTAAATGCAAAGATTCAGAACAAAACAAATAAACCAAACAACAAGACTCGATATGGCTAAATGCTTTTATAGTCAGAGGCTGCGCATTAATTTGCATACCACGCATCCTAAATGTGCATTTGTAAAAGAATCTGTGGTATAAAGACATTGCAGCATGTAATATGTATGCAAATTTAGATGTAGCCAGTGTCTAACTGGGGTCAGATACCATGTCAAACACTTATATACTTGAGGAAATGTTTTGTAACATCTTCCAGTCACATCAGGAAGAAATAGACCTCAAACCGCTAAATATGAGTGAGGACATGCTGGCTCTGACTGAAAGATATTTTTGATTCAGAGATGCTGTTGCATTTTTTCATGTAATCTTTGAACATGCTTTTTGAAAGACTCTGAATTTAGAGTCCAACCCTTTTCTTTTTTCACGGTACGCTATCTTTCCCTCACTCAGTGTTTCTGGGACACAGCAGACAGCTCAGATGAATGACCTCGGCCACGGCATTGATCCACATGCTGTAATGCCAAGGCTAGCATGCCAGTATACACACACAGACTTGCCATGCCGGTATTTGAGAAGGCCTCAAAATTGCAGCCAAACTGAGACCCTGAGGCAGGACTTCAGCAGAGCAAAAGCTCATAACAAGCCGGGGGAGGACATTACCAAACAGACGGCAGAGCAATTGCTGTTTATTGCATGTAGCTATAAAAAAATACCACTTCAGCATCTTTCCAAGCACACTGCAACACGGTCACTGATATACTGTGAAGGATACTTATAGCAAGTCAAATAGCTGGAGAAAGAAATCTGACAGAAAATGATCCCACTCATGACACGGTTGTTTATTTGGATAAATTCTTGTCTACTTCGTCAGATGTGCATGATACCTATCATATAATGTATAAACATATTATATATAATATAACTTCAGATAAAGAACCTGAATCTATAGGAAAAGAGAGAGAAAGAGCACTTCTCAACTGGGTGGACTCTCTTACTGTGGGAGAAAAAAATTCAGAGATACCTAATTCTGCCCCAAATTATAGTTAGAATAAGACATTGCAATCTATTTCTAAATCTAAAGCTTGCTGGAGGTTGATTACTTTATTGAACTTCTAAACTGTTTAACTCCCCCACATTTGACAAAGCAATTTACAATAAAACACACAGTCTTAAAAGTAGAGGAAATAAATCACAAACATTTCAATTCAACCATTCCATGTTTTGCAGGCAATGTGGTTTGTATTATCCTCGAGCATTATGTTATCAGCATAATTCATCATATTTTGCCTGTGGGAACAGTTGGCTGATTGTGATCGATATTTATTGAAGTTGTTTTCAATTGATTCTCATAGTTACAGTCAGCACCCTGTCATACATGGAGGATTTGGTTTACTGTGGTGGAAAACAATTCCATTAGACTGAATTTAGCTGTTTTATTTTTGGCAGAATTAATTTCAACTATTAGTAAATCTGCAAAATATTCGAACACACAAATGGACATACAAACACAGCACTGCTTTTTTCTTTCTGTTTTTAATATAGCAAAAACATGTTATTACAAATATTACAAAAAACTATTTTCTCTTTTAATATTTTTAATGTAATTTATTCCTGTAGTGCCAAAGCTGAAATTTCAGTAGTCATTATTAAATTCTTCAGTGCCTCATGATCGTTCAGAAATCTTTCTAATATATTGATTTGGGGCTCAAAACATTTATTATTATTATAAATAATGTTGAAAACAACTGTATTTTTGTGAACAACTGGTACTTTTTGTTAATTCTTTGAATATAACGTTCAAAGGAACAGCATTTAATGATTTAGTAACAATATAGATGTTTTCACAGTGACATTATATCAATTTAATATGCCCTTGCTGAATAAAAGAATAAATATAATTTATTAAAAAAAAAAACATAATATTTAAAGGTTTCATTTCACAGATGTCTCATCACCTTGAATTGCAGCCTTGTTACATCTTACAGCTTTTGCTCGTTACATAAAACTGTACATTTTTTTCTTCATATAAACTAGAAAGAAAGAAAAAGAAAGAAAGAAAGAAAGAAAACCACATAACATTTTTTAAACATGACTTATTTAAAGGAACCAAATCAGTTAGAAATTTCTCATGTTTCCCATAGAATGGTTAACTGATGGTAAACATGATTTCATTTCCATTTTAAACACAACCCTCCATCATAAGATACATTGCCAACAAAATTCACAGCATTGTATTTGTTATTTCTATCTCCATTAAAGTTCTAAAGCTATTTATGTAGATCACTACCCACGTAGACATTAGACAGCAGCAACACTTGGGTAGCTGCAATTCAAATGATGTTTAATAAAAAGAAAAAGAGTGAGCACTAGCAGTCTAAGTATGTACAGAGCATGACATGTACCTCTCAGGCTGATATGCCTTAATCTCATTAGTTAGAAAATGAAGTCTCGATTATTGGCATGTTGTCAAGCATAACCACCCCCATTACTGGTGGCAGGCAGCCTGTTCATCTGTGCCTTTGACAGATTCAGTGTGCACATCCAGAAGGCAGAGCTAGCTAATAAACGTCAACATGAATACCTAATATATCTTATCCACATCACAGAAAGAAAAGAGTAAAAGAGTGCATTTGTAATACACAGATAAGCTGCTCTATCTATGCATATCACATCACAGGTTATTAACCACCTAATGACAGAATCACACGGGGAAAGAAAACATTAGCTCAGTTTGTTATGATGCAATGTCATAACCAGTGTGAAAATATTTCTATACATATGATAGTTTAATTTATTAAAGATTGATTTGAAAACAGTTAGCAGAGTATTAAACACTTGCTTAAATAGCCTGATATGCATTTTTAATGAGCTTTCATACAGTGTGTAACACAGCTCTAAGTGAATAAAAACAGTTGATCTGAATGAAAATGCACATTCATTCTTTGCCACTAGGTGGCACTTTTGTAGCATTAAAATAGCTGTTTTCCCGGTAAGGAAAGAAGTGGTTAAGTACCATTTAGAAGAAATCGTATGAATTTGTACGAGAGAGGTCATACGAGTGAGGTCGTACGAATTAGTACGAATTAGCCACCTCATAAAATATAGTTTGAATTGCTGTGAGATCAATTTGGAACAACCTGAAGGTAAGTAATTGGCCATTTTATTTTTTTCCCGAACTATCCCTTTAAGTCTACAGTGCACCTCTTTGCAACAAGCCACATAATTTGAGCGTTCTATAGCACTATTAAAAAAAAGGAATTCAGTCATTGAGGGTGCATTCAGTCGATCCTTAGCAAGATATAAACATGTTACATACATTCACATTGAGATTGAGAATGAAATTGGGCATGCTTTTTTTCCTTGCTCCAGGCATTCCTTCCAGGATTTTCTGCGCTTTAAACACACGTTTTAAGTCATGTTTTCTCCCTCATGGGTCATTTCCTCACTCATGCTGTCATCATTTGCATGGCTGTCAGTTGAAACGCCGCTATGAAGCTGCCACCTGGGAGTTCAGAATAATTCTTATAGCCAGACACCGAATTGCCTCGGCTTACATCAGTCTTTCAATCCTAGAAAGTGAGCACCTGTGAGAAAAATCTTAATTATGATCTAGACCAGCACTTCCTTCAAAATATCAATCTTGCTAATTCTTCTTTAATTCTTTGCCGTCAGAGTCAGGTTTATTCATTAAAAGAAGTCTTGAAAGAGGATGATGCATGAGCATAATGTCTTCACTAGATTACAGGCCATCCTCGTTCTCAGTCACACCTGATCTTTGAGTACTAGTTTGTCTACCATCAGCAGCCAGCTAACATACCACACTACTGCATTATTAACCACACCAATGGAGAAAGAAAGAGTTATGGTCAAGAATGAGAAATCCACAACTACCTAATGAAAGGATTTCTGTCAAATATCAAATTTACAGATTTGTTTTGGGAAGACAGCAGGCAACCATTTACATCTTTGAGTAATGTTTTGATTGAGGCTAGATTTTCACACAGCGAAAAAAAGAGCTTTGAAATCTGAAGGCACAACGAAAGCATCAGATATCCAGTGAACACTAGATAAGTAAGTCTTAAATTATTCATACTACACACTCTCTTCCATCAAAGACTTTGAATACATACATGCAACAAACAAGAGAGGAAAGGGCCTGGAATTGTCTCTCTTTTAATAGCTCTGATGTGTGGTTCTTAATTGTTTGGGATTTTTAGCGGCGGAAGTACTAGATTTTAAATGTTCATGGCACATTTCCCAGGTGCCACATTCTTTTCTTTCTTTTTTTCGGCCCATTGATTTGTTTGTTTCATCTTCGAATTAATACAATTCCAAACAGCTTCTTCTGTTCAACGTCTTTTGCTACCAGTGAGCATTTACCTTCAGAAATATTAAACCCAAAATACGACATAAGCTGAAAAGAAAAGTATAAATATATATATATATATATATATATATATATATGTATATATGTGTGTGTGTGTGTGTGTGTGTGTGTGTTAAGCTTAAGTAATGTACAAGTAAGTATATTAAGTATAGTTAAATGTGTACAGCTAAAAATATATAATCATTTTGGTCACACTTTTTATTGCAAAACACTTTTGCCGCTCTTGAGGTGGGATACGGGTAAGGTTAGGAACAGGCTTGGATGTATGGGTAGGTTTAAGGGTGTGATGGATGGGTCAATAATGTAACTATGAATGTAATTACAGAAATGTATTACAGATGTAATTACAAATAGGTATTTAAAAATATATACAAGTACAATGTAAAAACATGTATGTACATAATAATTGCATTGTACCAAATGATTCATTTAAATTGGGACCAAACAAACAATAAATAAATAAAGCACCTAATTTAAAGATGGACCATAATTTTAAATAGCATATAATAAAATATTCATATATAAAAATTAAATAATTAATAACGATAACACCTCCTACTGTGTGTCTGTGAGTGTGTGCGGGTTTATGTGGTTTATGAGGACACAAATTTGTGTAATGACATGGGTATGACATAGGTATTACAAAATGTTGGTGTTTTATCATGACATTTTCAGTTTCCCCGTAATTCAAAAGGTTTAAAAAACATACTAAATGTTTTTTTGGTTTTTTTTGAAAATCTAAAAATGCATTTTTCTGTAAGGGGTAGGTTTAGGTGTAGGGTCAGTGTAGGACCATAACACATACAGTTTGTACAATATAAAGACCACTACACCTATGGAGAGTCCCCATAAATCACAAAAACCAACATGAGTGTTTGTGTGTATGTGTGTGTACACAAACACACACACATGTTGTATTATTATTTCCTTTTTTTTTTTTAGAAAATTTGTAATGCATTTGTATTCAGGCCAAACATGTTGAGATGTTGAGACAAATTGTGTGAAACCCACAATATTTCCTCACAGTTTTCTTCATAAGACAGAGTGCACCACACATGGCCCATAATGCTGCTGGCACGTAGACCACACAATCAGTGTCCTGACCCATATCCTAGAGTTTTCAGGAAATGGGTCACCCCTTTCCCCCCCATTCTGATGAAAGCAAATAGAAAGACACGTGTGCTTTGAGGTATAATGTGTACATTGTCACAACAGAGTCTGAAATGTCTGCATCAGCCACTTCCCCAGATCAGCATCCTGGAAGCTGACACAATGGGGCTGCAGAGCCATCACTCCTCTCAGAGACCGTTTAATTAAAACAGAACCACTGGAGGAGACTCTGCCATTGTACCAGCCCATCAGATTTCAACTTCTCTATTTAAGAAGAAACCAAATCAATGGAAAGTCTTTAACAAAATGCTCTGATAATTAGATTTGTATCGTTTTAAGTTTATGGGGGAATTCGCTAAGCTATAGGAGCTCAATAAATAAATAAAGTAAAATGAATACTTATATTTATATAAAAAGAATTGCTGAAATTAAATATTATTATTTAGCATTAATATTAGATCAATTTAGCATGCATGCACTATGCTGCTTTAGAACTTGGATTCCTGTAGATAAATATCTACATTTCTCAATTATTTTGGCTCCAAGCAAAAATCGCAGTTCATGTTCAAGGCAATAGGGAGTGCAGGTTCTTTTTTTCCTTTGGGCATTTGTTATATTTACCATCAAGCTATGTTTTTACCTAAGGTCAAATAGAGCTGCTTTCTAAGGAAGCTGATCTATGGCGGCAGTTCAACCTGTAAGAGTTTCTGTCACAGTCTCACATATATATTTTACTGCTGATGCTCCTTTACCGCAAGACCTTTAAAATTAGATTATCCTCAGACAGGAATGCAATATCCATGGAAAAAGAAGGGTATTTGCTCAAGTGACCTCCCTAACAAGCTCAATTCTCTCTAGCCTGTTGTCCTTGTCTCAAATGTAGCTGAGAGGTTGGTTTAAGCAAAACCCTCACCCACAGTCACTGTTCTCAAGCAATCAGCAGGATGTCAGTTTTTTTTTTTGCTGTCCTCTTTTTCCCCTTTACAAAAAATCCCAGTCACAGGGTTCTCCGATCCCCCTGGAGGCCTGGCCTGGGACTCAGCATGTCCATCACAGCAAAACACTCAGCAGATTCTGGAACGTTTTAACAAGCACATTAAAAAAGTAATTATTTGGCATGTTGAATATAGTGATTACACACAAGAGAAATTATGTATCTTATTATTAAATCAAACCATAAACTGCACTTAAATACCTTACCATGTAGGGGAAAAGTAATGAAGACACAATAGCAATAACTCAACTGAAGCTATTGCAGTTAACTACTAGTTAAATTTAGCATTCATCTGACTTGCAGACCTACCGAATTGAATCAACAATCTTTCAACTGAATAATAACTTTACTATTGTCATTTTAGAGCTGCTTTACACAATTGAATTCTGTTTGTATTATTGAATTATTATTTTCTGTTTATCACTAAAGCTGCTTTGAAACCAATAAAGGTGACTTTACATGCACATTTCAATACAGCATAAGACTTATGCTTAATAGCAAAACAAAAGACATTTCATTATTGCACCTATGGCTGTAAATATATTAAACAAATCTATTTGGTGAACAATTTCATAAAACTTGTTTCACTGTGATGAATGAAAATGAATATTTTGAGAAGTATACAGTGTGGAATAGAAGATCAGTCTGAACACAAGCTCCATGCTTAAAACAACAGAAAATAACAAAACTTCTTCTGAATCCCAATCCAGCAGAACATTAAAAACTAACAAGTTCCCTCCTGTTCTCTTCTTTCTCAAAAACATTAACAGTAACACTTTTCCTCTCCTCGTCCAGTTGCGTGCATAGCATTCTGGGACCTAATATCTCTAAGAGAATGGAATAAGTAAACTTCTAGTTACATTTTTTAAATGACATGCAGTGAAATTAAGTTGTGGAAAGACAAAGAATTGTTTTGCACTGGCTCATTTAAATTAATTGAGCTGGCAGCAAAAATCTATTTATATAAGGGAATTCAAACTGAGCGCTAACTCATTGCATTCTAAAGAAAGCTAAACACATATTAGCTATGTGTGCAAAAATTTTATGTGAATATTCACCAACCATTTAATCAATCAAAAATTATTATTATTTTGTTTTCCTAAAACATGAATGAAGCTAAAATGTTTCATGTATAAAGAAAAGTAAGAATAATATCAATATTTATATTAAAAAACTAAATGCAAAACATTCACTTTCTATTAAGTGGACACTACAAATTATTATAAATAAATATATTATTTTTTATTATTTTATGCATTTGACACAAACGACACAAGGGAAAGTAAGTTACAGAATTTTCATTTTTGGCTAAACCATCTATTAATACATTTAATACATTATTCATTCCACCAAAATCACCACGACCACGAATAACAACGTTTCTTGTAATGTGAAAACTGGAATGTTTCTCTGACAGCACGCTGGTAATACTTCAAAACAACAGGCTCTGTCAGCTTTGAGAATGGCACTTTGAATTAAAGTCCAACTTCATCAGAAATGAGCGGCTGGACCAAAAAGGCATGAAATGCATGCAAAGGTTTTGTTACCAATTTTCCCCCGCCACAGGGCACACACGCTGAAGTGGAGGTAGTCAAATTAGACAGCAAATTGCACACTCAGTTGATTGGGGGGGGGGGTGGTTAAAACATTCCCTCATCAGAAAAGCGTCATGAAATCTGCTGACCTCTAACAAGGCCTGATAATGACATCTACGTCAGTCTTTAGTGTGTGTCGGACTCATGAGATGTGCCATCATGCAAAAGAGGATGTAAAATGAATGTAAAGAAAGCATACAGACGTGCAGTTTCATGTGTCATTTCTACTACTATCATTAGTGAAAATGTGATATAATGCAGAGACGTATGTGAAACAGCACGGCTGGTTCTAGTAAACAACATTACTCACAATTACCCTGCATTGAATTTTAGCCACTAAAATGTCTTCCATTCGCTGAGTAGCATGTGATTTGTGTCTTACTTAAAGATGTGCTAATGGTTTCCACTGTCTATGAAGTCCAGTTGAATCATCACTGCCTTATGCTCGAATCAATATCAGGATGTGAGACTGAAGCCTTTTATTCTCTCACCTGCTGATTTGAGACGGCCTTAATTGCTGAAAGCTATTCAATTGATAAGGCATCACTCCCATTAATGTGCAGCTCATTAACTCACAACTAATTAAAGAGGTGAAATGAGAGACAGAACTGGCTAATTAATTGAGCTAGGCTCGATTATATTCAAACAGCCTTGATGCTGTGATAGTTGTTTTGACCAAGTTGCAACTACTGTATAAACATTCTAGCTGGCAAGATAAGGCTGGCTGCGGAACAAAGAAAAATGTTTTTTGTTTTTTTTCATCAAATTCATTCTCCGAGCATCTCTTTTCCTTACAAACATGTGCTTTAACAAGGTATATCAGCATGACTGTTTGGCATTCTTAAAGGAATAGTCTACCTAGAAAAGAAAATGCTGTTATTATTTAATTGCATTGTTCCAAACCCCTATGTTGTTTATTCAGTGAAACACAATAGTAGAATTTTTTTTAACAAACGTTATGCAGCATGATGACAATTCAAAGTGACAAAAAGCACTATGAAACCGGTCCATGATTATGCAATATATTCTGTCTTCTAAAACCATATGACAATTTTGTGTGAAAAACAGGCTGCAGAAAAAATATATAAATAAATACCATAACTGAATGATTATGATGATGATCAGTTTCATTAACCACACTGTTATTGAATCTAAAGTAAATGTTTATTATGTAAAACATTTATGAGCTTGAACTGCAAATATGTACTGAGAGAGAGAAAGACTGCATGCTGGAAAATAAGATAAGTACATTTGTAATATCCAGAAAATTACAAACTTACTAAAGAACAAACTGAAGAATCATAACTTCTGAAAAACACAAAAAGACACATTTCGTAAGAAACAGAAGAATTGTAGGATTTGTGAAAAAGAGATACATTTTATTTATTTAAATTTAATTGAATCTACTTTAATTTAATTTAATAACATTTTATATTATATTGTATAAATATATATATATACATATATATATATTTTTTTTTTTTTTTCTTTTTCTCCTCTCTCACTGCCCTACTGCCCTCAAACACACGCACACACATACATACTAGGTTTCAATGTGTTTTGGGGACATTTCATCGAGATATTCTATCCCCTTACAACCCTAAACCTACATCTCACAGAAAACTTCTCAACATCCCTATGAGGTCTAAATTTACTGGTATTACTATCACTGTGAGGACATTTGGTCCCCAAAAGATTGGGAAAATCAGGAGCACCACAAACACACACACACACACACACACACACAAAACACACTTGCAGTGCAATTACACTGCTGGAAAGTCATATCTGGGTGCTGCTGTATGGATTATAATAGCAGTCATTTTATAAATATTAGTGCTGGTGCATATTTTCAGCTTGGCTGGTTCCATTCATTCTTAATAGATGACGAACAGGAACAGACACCCTTGTTTTGGAGGCGAAAAGCTATGCCTGTATCACGCCATAGGCGTGTTCTGTGTTTGTTTATCTGTCCATGTGCTTTATGTTTATTTACCTGTCAGCTTCCTTGTGTCTGCTCCTTGTTTGTAACCCCGCCCTCTCATCAGTGTTTCACTCCTTTCCAGTCGTGTTTTGTCCAGGTGTGTTTGATTAGTCTTTGTATAAATTCCATCCCCAATGTTTTGTTCAAATGTCAGTCGTTGATTTAATGTTATGTTGTCCGTTGTGCTGCTCGTTCAGCTTCATTCGTGCCTTTGTTAAATGTTCTTTGATTATATTTCTGCTCCGAGTCGTGTCTCTGCTGGAGAGCGATCGCCGGCATTTCATGACAGCCTTCCTCATGAAAAAAACTATATACTTTTAGAAGCTGATTCTACACTGCCAAAAAATGGAAATGAAAAGAACATTTATGCTTCCAAACAAGCAAAAAATATTGCAACTGAATTGATTCTACATAGATTTTATGCAAATTAGTACTACTTCATTAGACAGACTTACTATGGTAACTATTGAGGTCAAATGATCTCAACTCTGACTATGATTAGAATAGCGAGGTCTGTACTATTATTTATTTCAACTACTATTACCAATTGCTTTTATTATACATTGCTTTTATCATTGTAACTCCAGGGCTCCAGCCCCTCCAGGGCTAGTTTAATGGCGAGAAGTTCCCGGTTACCAATATCGTAATTCCTCTCCGCCGGGTTGAACTTCCTG
>JAUMHI010000041.1:14963540-14985533 GCA_032359435.1 Enteromius unitaeniatus | reverse complement strand
AGGTGACATCAATTAATACTCGGGTGACTGTGAGCGGAGAGTGCCAGTGGGGGTGGAGCCTGGTGTTGATGTTACAATCATATTGGTGTTACCAGCATTTTATAAGCAATAGGATACCTTCACCAACCATACAATGCCATTGGTCCAAAATCTCTCTTCTACATCAAATAGTGGAAGTTGTGTGGTCTGTAAAAAAAGACAAATTGAATGTCTCACTGCACCTTATAATAGCTTTTTGCTTTAGGACGATAAGATATTTTTACTGAAAACAGGACAAGCACATCGATTAACATTGGGGGACTTGGACACATTGTCCTTTTTTGACAACAAAACAGTCCGCAAACAGAATAGCATTCAGTGCATTTAGGTCAGCTCCTTATTGTTCTTTTTCAATGGTTGTGTCAATAATTTAATAACAAATGCTGCTTTTAATGTCAAAAAAACGACCCACTGAATCATTTACAAAGAGTTCTGAGAGTTTTCGCCAAGGCCACACAGTGGCACTTTCATCCCTCTGTTTCTGTGGGTGTTTTCATGCCTCCTTTTCCCTCCTTTTCCCCTTGAGGATGTTTCATCCTCAGTTAATCAGCTCTTTTTTCTCCTCATAAAAAATTTGTGAACAGATGTCCGTTGGAAAAAAAAAAGAGCGCATTGGGAAAGAGCGGAGAGAGGGAAACGGAGATGAAAAATGAAATAAATAAAACAAAAATTAAGTCCTGAACCATGGTTCCATGGACACACATGCCAGCTCAGCTATTTTTAGCTGCTGGTACTGAGCCAGGGGACATGAGCTGTTGCAGCCAAGGTGGCACGGACAGAGAGAGAGAGCCGCTCCTTATCAGGGAGTTGGAGATTACTCCTGGTACTTTTTACTGCAGCCCATCACCTCTGCAGCCCTAGAGGCTGCACTCATTTACAGAGTTCAGACATAAAGGACAGCATGCTGAGAGAGTAAACACATAAACAGACCTGCACTCTCCCTCCCTCACTCCTTCTGTGAGATACTGCATGGTGCTTCCTTTACCCACAGCAACTAATGCCCTTCTGTGTACGGAGAAAAAAAACCCCTCCATACTGCCTGGAGTCTGTTTGTCTAAAGCTTCCACTGTCAAAGATTGTATTTTTTCCCTGCCACATTGTATGACAGTTAGGAACAGAATGTTTTGGGGGTTTTAGAATAAATAAATACCTGTACGAGAGTTGATGCTGAGATGACAGAATAGCTAGTTGTCACACTGTTTGTATGAAAAGTCTACACAAAAAAATTAATGTTACCCTTTAAAGCAAAGGTAAATTAATCATATTTTATTTATAATTTAATGGTGGAAGATGCATTGCAGCCTTATTAAACTGTGTTGCGTTTATTATTCATTGAAGTAAACGTGATAAAATGTTGTCTTTTAAAATACAAAAAAGTGGTACAAAACAAACTTTTAATGATTTAGAAAAAAACAAAATACGTTTTGTTAAACATGCTCTGTTGTGTTGATTAATTTAATTAATTTAAACAATTAATTTAAACTGCATTAATCATTGTCAAAAATTCTGATTATGAAAATAATAAATAAATTGAAGATATATAAAGCTATAATTGCATTTATTTTATAATTTATCATAATAACGAGTCAAAAAATTTGAAAATTATTATTAAAATTATCATTAGTATGTGATATTATCATTATTATGTTATTATGAGGTTGTTAAAGGTTCTCAGTATAATGAGAAACTAAGTTATAATTATCAGAAAGTATGACTCACATAATCTTTTTTTTTTCACCAAGTTCTTATAATTCTGAGATGTAAATTTTGAACTGCGAGAAAGCCAGTCAGAATTTATTTTATTTTTTCCCAGAAGTTTATATATATTTTTTTATCTTTTAGTTATGCTAAAATACAGCCCTTGTTGTGAAAACTAGCCCCAGTCTCCCTTATATAGGTCATAACTGCCCCCACGTCAGGTGTGATGAAACTACCCTGGTACCATTTGACCTTTCCCACCATGCGAACTTGCCTTTTCCTCTATTTCCATTCCTTCACTGATTCCCAAACATCTCATGTGTTTATTTCTCTGTGGCTTTGGCCGACATTTTAGCTTATCTCATTAAGATATGGGAGACTGACATTTTTATGGAAAGCAGGCAGGCATCCTTCTGGCGATTACCACATGAAGAAGTGAAAAACACACACACAAAAATCCCCGGCTCTTGAGACACTCAAATGTTTATGAGATAACGACGAACTGGCTCTGTATTTCAACACACGCCACTGGATTCGCAATCCCCTCTCGAGATGAGATTATATCTGTCTGGATGTGTACACGCGTCTATGTGTGTCAAGGGGCCGAGCTGATGTCGATGTAGGTGGCCGGAGCCGTGTACTCACATGTTATTTGTGTTACGGGTTCAAGCCTTGACAAGACACGTCAAATCATATTCTGTCTAATGAGACACCAGCAAGCATCGGGAGATCAGTTCTCTCTCCCTCACCAGTCATCCATCCCATCAGCCCCAAACTCCCACCCCCATCATGACAGAATGTCGATCCTTTGGGAAGACCTTCTGGTCATTAAAGTCTATGGGTGGATGGACATTATTCACAGAGCATAACTGCGTTCCAACTTAACAAGATAACATCGAGCTTCTTGAAGGGTGAATTTCCCATGAGGCAAGTTCTTGGTCACTGACTTGCACTAATTGATCTTAACAAGTGATAATCTTTAGTTTTATGTTATTTATTCTAAATGACAGGCATCATTAGTCATTCTCACAGACTGTGGTTTGACAGTTCTTCAATACAAAGCCGCTCCAACCAGATGTTACCTTCTGTATAACGTTATCTTCTGCCTAGATGTTTGCTCACATACAAATTGTCAGTTTTGAAAACCGTATTACCCAAAAAGACACATTTCTTTGCTGGTAAAACACTCAAAGTAAAGATAAATTAGATACGGCAGGCGCAACTTTCTCACTTGGGACTAAAACCAAGAAAAGACGCATGTTTATAAGACACTTTGATTGCCAAACCACTGAGGTTTAAGGATTTATTTCATCCATAACTGAAAATCCTGTCATCATTTACCCATCCAAATGTCGTTCGTACAGCTGTTTTTTGATGCCTAGACCCCCTAAATATGATGCCTTTTGAAAAGGACCCCCTTCCTGAAACATAATATTTATTAAGCATAACACATGCGTATCGTGATCAATGTTGAAAATAAATGTGCTGCTATTTTTGTGGAAACTGCAATACATTTGTCAAACACAGAATTCTTCAATGACCAAAAAACTTATTAAATATGTCAATTATAGTATAATTATATCTGATGCTTACAATTTCAATAAAAAATACTTTATATGAAAATATCCAGATCCTAGTTTGAAAGTTGAAGTATATAGTTAGGTTTTCTGAACTGTGATGAACATTTGTATTTGCTGAAAATCTCACTCTTATTTGTTATCAAACTTTAGATGTTACAGTTAAAACATGATAATCAAAGCTGTTTGTGTTCTTTGACATCAAAACAATACATCTTCACACACTGTATTTAAATAGAAGCAAAAGTGTATGAGTTCTGAAAGCCGCCTTAAAAGGAGAACATTGTCACTGAATTATTTGAAGACAGCGCGAAAGTGAGAAAATGATGAGGGAACATTCATTTTTGTGAAAACCAGGGCTTTAAAATACATGAAAACACAATCTTCTTTACAGATAAAGTAGTGAAAGAAGAACTGTGCTTCATTCTGACACCACATTTCAAGCTTAGGTTCTTTAATAGCCCTTGAGGTGATTTGTAATGGACTTGAGTACGTACTCAGCATTCAAAAGCACCTTTGGATGAAATGAAAGAGGATGAGGTTGGTTACAAAATGCAGTTTGTGCTTGAGCCACAAGCTACTTTGGGGAGCTGTCTACTTTTGTCAACATATTCAAGTGAACTGCGCCTTGAAATGATCCAAAGGTTTATTTGCACAATACTGTCATGCGAAGTATGAACACTCCATCAAGCTCTTTCAAGTCCTCTATGCAGAGCCTTACCCATCATCTCTCACACACATACATAACCATAACACACAGTGACATTCATAGTGCTTCTTGCTTTAGAAAAAGTAGGCAGTGTGACCTCCTTTCAGATCTACTGCTTCGTGCTCATTGTGCAGAAATATTGCTTCGACCCTAAGCCACTCTGCGTAAATAAATTTCAAGGAGAACATCAATTCATCAAGTAGCTGATTGCCCTGCTCAGCTTCTTAAACCTCGGCCAGCCACAATTAGCATCTCTTATATGACATCATTTGAAACCTCCAGAATGGAAGAGGAGGAAGTCTGCACAAGAAACCACTAAATGGTGATTAATCGCTGTTGTTTACTGGATGATATATAGACTGTTTGAACAGAGGCTACAAAAAAATATGTACCTCTGTGCACTTTTTGTGCAATAACTTTTTTATGTACCTAACTGCACGTTTCCCTACAGTTTTAAAGAGAAATGCTAAAACACAAGTTTAATATATAAACCCTGGCACATTTTTATTACATTGACATAGGTAAGTAGAGCTATGTTTTTATTACGTTGCTTTAGCTACATATAGCGACGGTTGAGAATTCAAATATCTGGGGACTGTCGCTAAACCTTAATGTTAATGATCTTGATGATAGTATGCCATATACCAAATCCAATACCAAAACCCATCATTTTTTTAAATATCCCTGCATATTAATATTGTTTTGAAGACATAACATGATATCCTTCAAGTAATTGTGCAAAAATTATGCTTTATTAATCAAAGCTGTGTGAAAAGGAGCAAAAGAATTTGCTTCTATTTCTTTTGAAAACTGCACTGATGTAATTTTGGCACGTATTTCATGTCTCGCTATAAAGTGCACCCAGACACAGGTTGAAAAAAGGACAGTTCACATAAAAATGTTCAGTGAACATTTACTTATGTTTTTCCAAATCTGAATCACTTTCTTTTAAATTAAATTAAATTAAATTTAGCAAAACATTTAAACTACATTTTAACTATTATATTTAAAAGTCATGGGTCAAAAAATATTGCACCTCAATGACTTTTATTGCAAGAAGCGTTCAGCAAAAAAATTTTGTTGTATGCATTGGAACAACATGGAGGTGAATATATGATGTCATAATTTTAGTTTTTGGGTGAACTATCCCTTTAAGCATTACAGAATTGTTGATTAAGCTTGTTAAACAGCCTGTTGGGGATTTTCCTGCGGGGTACCGCATCTTCCTTCTTTTTTATCGAACATTAGGAAGATTCCCTCCTGTTCTCATCATCCCTTCCTTTCTCTTTCAAACACCAGGCACATTCTCTCTCTTTCTTCATCTCCTCCCTCCTCTGCCCTGAAAACCCAGCTGTGTCGGTGGAATTGAGACTTCCATGCACACCGAGACACTCTGCTCACCTTGTGCTAGACTCCCGTCTCCTTAATTGGCCTCATTGATGATAGACGGTAAACAACATTGCACACACAAACCTCAACACATAGGCCTGCTTTTACACTTAGTAGTTTATGTCATTATTTACTCATCCTTGTCTCATTCTAAACCACACTGTTATTGTTTCCATTGAACAACCAAATAATTCCTACATTTCTGTATTGACCAAGGGTTGTCAAGCTCCAAAAAGGACAAAAGACACACCACAGAAGCACCCAAAAAAGTAGTCTAAATGGGTTGTCCACTACATTTGAGGATATAGAAAAGCTTTAAGTGATGAAAAGACCTCCAACGTGACTCCTAAATAAGAAACCTATAGAACAGGTTACCCTTTACCCCCTAAAAAAATCCTCCTTTATGTAATTTCAAACCTGTATGACTTTCTTTCTTCTGTGGAACATAAAAGATGATTTTGAGATACAATGAACAATGTGACACATGTTTGTTACAGTGGGTTAGTATAATGTAAGGTAAATGATGACATAATTTTAATTTTGGGTTGAACTATCCCTTTAAACTATTTGTGGAATATACAAGCAATTTCTTCTGAATTGTTTTTAAACTATTTTCCACAGTGTATATATTACATGCATGTGCATGTATCATCAGCAATTTTGTTTGTTTGAAATCATGCATGAGCTTGTTAGGTGGTTAGTTTATACCATATTTTGTTTGTGCTAATTAATCTGAAAGGGATGCAGCGTTACAGTAGATTGAAACCAACCACATGACTTCCAAACCCTATAATAGCTCGTTCAGTTAATGCTACAGCATGTTTCCCAGTCTGCTACCAGGCGTGGCCTTCTCAGAAGTGAACATATCAAACAACATCAGTTAGTGAAATTACTGTGCCATGCTTTAAGCCATTATGTGGCATTGATACGCTTGCAGTGAGGATGATAAAGGCTGTAAGAGAAGAAAAAAAAGGCAAAAGGAAAGAGATGTGTGTGGTGTGTTTCTTGTGAGGGTTGGAGCTCTGGGGGTGGCAGGGAGAAAGAGATCATACAGCATAGAGGATGATGTTTTTGGGAGTGATACAAAGGCTACAGCATTTGAGGATGTCTCCAGAGCTCCAGCATCAGTTTGAGGGAGATAGATAAATATGAACTGATGGAAACCGAGTTCCCAGTGGCATGTGAAATGTGCTATGCTGTTTATAGTGGAAGGATGGTGCCAGTTGAAGAGCCAAGCACTTTTTTTGCTCTTCTTACTTGGGGAGGTAGATCCCAGAAGGGTAAATCCCAAGAATGTGTGAATAACTGTATTGGCTATTTTTAAAATCAACATAGTATTAGGCAATACAGTATGTGCAATAATATATATTTTTGTAAAGTTCAACCAATGTAAAATGTTCCTGAGGTATGAGAAATCAGGTATGGTTGTAATACTCTTTGCTTTAACATATGTAACTCAGTGATTTTGCTCTATTTATCTCATGTTTTAAAATAATTTTCCTACATATATCTGATTAAAATCTCCTACAATCTCCTAAACTGTGCAAATAATCATACATATAAAGCGTGTTATTATAACACTAGAGAAGACATAGATGTCAGTACCATTTTTGTGCTTTACTTTTTACTTTACATTTTTGTACATATTTTACTGAATTTACCAAAAAATACTTTACTAGGACAATATTTTTAATAACCAACTTCTATCAACCCCTTTGCTCGACTCACATTTCAAGCATTTTACTTTAAAAAGGTCAAATTAATAAATAAGCTAACAAATATATAAATACATAAAATACAGGCCAACAGTTAACAACAATAAATAAACAAAAAGAGAAATTAAGTATTACAATCCTCAAGTTAACATTAAATATCAAAATAAACAAGATTATAATCTAGATCTATAATGATTATTTCTCTCTCTCTCTCTCTCTCTCTCCCTCTCATTTTCCTACTACAAATCAGTAAATCTATGAATGATGTATTTCTAACTGATTATAACTGCATTGTACAATCATCCCCATCTCCATTCAGTATTCGCTGTGTGATGCAAACTTACGCAAGAAAGTTTTACTAAACAGAGTGTGTTGTTAATTAGTCAAATCAAACTTCGGATTTATGGTAGATGATGTCCTAGAGATTAATCTAGTGCCACGCCGATCATGATAGATGTTAATATCAGGCAATTATCGTTCATATAATTCAAATACAGCTCCTGAGAAATGCTGACTGTGTGAATCAATCCCTGTGATGAATGATAATGCCTCTTTATTCAACATAGCATCTGCCATTGTTCTCCTTATGAGCTATGAGTTATACCTACGGCTGGGAATATTTTGTACATGTTTAACCGTTTAATCATGCTTGGTTGTATTCTTCTGAAAATGTATCATGCCCCATTTGTACATTATGAAAAGTGTTTGTGAGTAAATTCAGAGCCACTGCCCTATATATATTATACCAAGTAGATTAATACCATCACTGAAAAAGCCAATTCCTCAGTGTTTTATGAATAGGCCCCTCCACCGGATGATATATTATTATTTCTCATTACCGACAGAGTTAACCACCAGGGGATTATATTTGGAAGAGCAGTGCACTTAGGTGATTGGCTTCCTTCGCTCTCTCTTTCACTCTCTTGCTAGAATTGATTACGTTTGTTCTCCCACCATTTCTATTTAATCTCAAACTCAAAATACATTGACCCCAATTTCCATGACAAATGCTCTGTTAATGGATGTGACCATGTGGACGTTTTGGGCCACTTTTAACACAAACGAATACTTAATTTGCAAATTACACCTGCAAAGAGATCATGTGGATACAGCAGTAACAGTGGCTTGTGCTGCAATACAAATATGTAGCTCCACTTAATGAATCCATATTACTGATCTTCTAAATATCTGATTGTCACTGAGGCAAGCTGTGAGATTTTAAAAGAGGAAAATTACCTATACAAAACTAGTGCAAAAATTTAAATTCAGTATTATATTTATGCAAACCACCACCTGAATGAAGGCTGTAATTGTGAATGTGATTTTGCTTTTATTCAAAAGACTAATAACTTACATTTTAGATGCAACATTTTACAGCTGAATAGGTGTTGTGTATCTCGAAAGAAAAAAAATTATGTTTTTTGCAAATCAGTTGGTTCAGTGAATGATTCAGTGACTCACTCAATCATAGGGTGACTAGACGGGCCATTTTTATGATACGCGTCCTTTCTATATTGCATAAAATATCCAGGTTTTGCCTGTTTACACTGTGCAGGTAGATAGTTTTGTGACATTCATGAGAGCTGTATAGTAGTCAACATTTGAAGTGGATCGTAGAAAGTTCTTCAGAATTGTCCTCAGACAAGAGCAGGTATTGTGTGGGTTTTAGGACAACTTTGATGAAACACTTTGATCCACTTCGAATGTTGACTGGTGTAGAGAGCAGAGCAGATGGCTCATGCTTTCGAATCACTCTTGCACCTACCTTGGTGTATTTTTGATCAGTGCACAGCAATGCTTCGAGTCAAACAAATGAAAAAACGCATGCACATGTTTGCATCGCATTGAACATTACCTGTAGATTTCATCTTCTCACGTACAGTGTACATTTTGTGATAAGAAAAAGACTAGTGTAAGCAGCACCATACAGCGGCACGACCAGTGTTTATAATAGCAAATGCAACATATCATATTAATTATGCAAGCAAAGAATCTAGCATTAATTCTGTTCTTGGCTTGTCTTGAAAAATTAAGACAGTTTGATGATTGTCATAGCAGAAGTCACACTGACATCACTTCTGACATCACCAGAATTTTGTCTGAGATAAAATTTGATCTCAACGGCCATTAATTGGCAGTCGGTGAACATGTCAAACTAACGATTAAAGACTACAGATTTTAGCCTAGGATTATAGGAATCTGTTAGTATTTTCAAAATTTGTCTCAGATGGCCAAATTGTGGCTAGTGGCAGTGTAAGACAGGTTTTAGATGGAATTATAGCTTTTTATTGACGTCAATAGATGGTGATTCATTATGCTACATGCATTTTTTTTGTTTGTTTGTTTGAAACGTTTAGTAATGCACATACTTAATGTTTTTCACATATAGAACAGTTTACTGATTGATATCTTGATCTTGATTCATATTTTTCCTGTAGTGCTATAAAGCAAGCTTTTATGAAGTCACAAAACTACTGATCAGGAAAATGTTGATTACATTCACAGAAGGAGATCCCCTGGGGGGAAACTGAGAAGAGTATGGAAAGTGGACTTTTGCATGATTAGAAACCAGGCATTATTGACGTCAGAAGGAATATCAAAGTCTGACAGTAATATAATAGGCCTATTCCACCAGCATTCTTGCACATAGAGAAGCATTTGGAAACCTAAGCCACATTTAAAGGAATTTCACTGCATTAGATAACAAAACCCCAAACCAAATGGGATCTGCAAACAAATTATGCTTGACCTTTTCTTAGAACCACTTTCACTATTCTTAGCCTTTTTGCAATTACTTTTAACCTCATCCCAATGTCATTTATAGTGAATGCGTAAGAATAAAAAGAGCGTGAAATAATTTAAGGTTTCTGACCACACTGCTCCCAATTACATCATCCAGGGCAGGAGACACAGTAACAATTAGGCTCCGGGTTATTTTGCAAGATTAATAGGCGAGTGTTGCCAAACATCAAGACTACAGTATAGGGATTTAGTCTTATAGTCATTTAGAGCCTTTAAGCAATAACTTATGGCAAAGTATTAAAAGTGTCTTATGTGCTGAGCTTTAAACACTTGGCACTCATGTCAAAACTATAGCTAAAACTCATTGCTGTGAAGTTTAACAGCATAAAAAGCAGCAGCACCAGGTGACACAGCATGGTCTGCAGCAGTGAGTATCAAAACCACACCTTTAAAAGGGCAATTTAACACCAACAAGTAAAAACCTCTTAAAAGGAGTGAAGCACCACCATTAAAGTAACACAAGACTACAGAGGAATGCACATTCACTGATGATGTGTCAAAGACTAAGGAAGAAGACTAGTTACAAATGCAGCACAAATGCAAACGAGGCAATGCAATTGAGCATGTTCACAAGGTAATATGCAAATTGGATAATTTTGTAATTACAGCTTATAATTAATAACTATACCTGGTCTCATGGCATAAATGTACCTGTGGGCACTTTTTAGCGAGATGCCAAATACGTACCAATTAGTACATATCAAAAGAAATTAACACAATGGGCAATACAACTTTTATTTGTTTTCACCTTTTATTTGTTTTCACACAAATGTACAGTTTTTATCAATAAAGCATAATTACTTGAAGAATATCATGTTATGACTTCAAAACAATATTAATATGCTGGTAGATTTGAAAACTGTTATTTTTGAATGTTAGCATCCCACATATTCAACTCCATATCTGTAGGTTTTCCTAAAGGTATGTTTGTAGTTCACAGAGTACAGAGACGTACTTTTGAGACGTTATACTTTTGAGACAATGAACTCCGGTTCAACAAAGTAGTTCAAGTCTGCATATAAGGAAGTTGGTTCATTCAGTGTACATTTCTTTTGGAAACTGCAGTGGTATGTACTTAATGGTGCATATTTCACATCGCCATGGAACTATTATGCCATGATACCAGGCTGAAATCACTGTATAAGATGATACAGTTTACCACAGAATACCTCCTAATCCAAACATACAGTACATGCGATCCTGATATTTTGAAATGCAATGACATTCATACATTTTTTAAGTGTAGTTAAATCTATTCTTTAGGACTGACTGTTATTTTGCGAGTGAAGGATTCTAAACATCAGCTGTTATAATGATGTGACCATCAGCACAATAAGAGATTTTCTCATACTAGGACAAAACTGGACATTTGCTGAACTCTGAATTTGCTTACATTCATCATGTTACGGCGGTGCTGAACCCACAAGATGGGTGAGGGAACATGAGCGGCAGAGACATCTTACCCATTCATGCATATACTTTGTCCAATACTGCTGACTCATGCAGTCTTTCGCCATTTGCTACACAGCAGATGTCATATGAAATATAATGTGGAATAAAATAAAACATTACAAATGAGATAATCTTCCAAACATCGGATGATGTTACATACATGTCACATTCTGAGTCATAGAAAAAACCCGAAAGATGCATTCCATAAAATATATTTCAAATGTAATTTAATGCATTCTATTATTATTATTATTATTATATTTATTTTCTGCTGCTGCTGCTCAGTCTGCAAGGAAATAAGCAGAACTGATGTTTAAAAAAAGTATGTTTTTGTGTCCAAATACTTTGTTGTCAGTGTCTTTTGAATCTGCGGACTTGATATTTCTATTTATTTAGAGTTATGAGAAAGCCTACAGACAGAGGCCAGTGTTTAGGGCACAGAGCCTGCAGGTTTGTGTGAGTGAGCTGACAGAGAAACCATGAAAAAGAGAAGAGAAAAGAAGTGGGTGAATGTGGACTTTTCCTCTAAAAGGTAACAGCAGTAGGTGTACGATTAAAGTGGCAGGGGGTGAGCGAGCAAAGGTCGACAGTATGTTCAGGGGCGTCACGTCTCCTGAAGAACCAGGTCAAGTTTGTTTGCCAGCCTTGTGAGGCGAGAGCTTTCAGCAAAATCAAAGGCATGTGAGAGAATACTTGTAGAGCAGAACACTGACGTCTCCTTGAGGAGAAGTGTGGAGTAATCATTGGGGAGTGGCTGAGAAGCACGACTTCATCCAGATAATTGCCCAGTGGACCTGAACGAGGGCACAAAACTACAATATTTTAGCTTAGCAAGGTGGGCTGGTAATTGAAAAGAGAGAATAGAAAGTTCAGATGAGTGTGAGATGAGTAAACCAGTGTTCTCTTGTGACTAGAGGGGCGTGAATGTGCTGAAGAATCTGTAAAGTAATTGAGGTCTCTGTGAGTGCCTGAAGATGAAGCTATCAAACTAGGCTGCGAGTGATTCTATTTTCTTTAAGAGACATTCAATGATGTGACCTGCAATCAGATCACTAGGTTTACTAGCGCACAGAAAGGATGTCTGGACAATGGGTGAGAGAAAACAAGAGAACAGCACATGCTGTGTTTTGATCAGTTAATTAAATAAATAAATTTCTTGGAGTCAACAAAAAGATGTTTCTTTTTTGATTGACAGCACCAAATAGATATTTTGTCCAACAAGGAAACAAAGGCAAAGGCAACTGCTACAAAGCACTCTTGTTTAATCACTAGCAGTACTAATTAGTTAATTTAAAGGCAGATGTGAGTCGTTTTGGCATTTTTTTACAGTGCTCAGCTCTCTCAGAAAAATTACTTAAAGCAAAACACTAGCAAATAAAGCTAATCCAGCATGTTCAAAAATTATAAATAGAGTTTTTTGGATATCAACAGCACATCACAATGACATGAGAAACCTCAAAAAGTCATCTTCATCTTGCTACATGCACTAATCATTATGTTTCTGAGGTGTTGAAACATTTTTCAAACAAAAATAATTTATTTAAAAAGAACCATTTTATTTATTCAAGAGAGCTCATTTGAATTTATCACTCAGTATGGGTGGTTTTGTTTTATCAGAACATCAAAAGATCAAAAGAAGACCTTCTTTCATTTTCTGCAAGATGTGCTTAAAATTGAGCCCAGTCTCATGAAAGTGCATACAAATATTAGGTTACACTTTACTTGAAAGTGTGTGCATAAGACTGACATGAAACCTTCATAATATATGTCATACGACATACATCATGAATGTGAAGGTTTTATGCATGTTTATGACAACTATTAACTGTTAAGTGTCATTCACTCAGTTATGTAATTTTTAATGCAAAGATGACATTGTTTGAGATGCCTTTGTTATGAGACATTGACATACACCAATACTTCATAACCTGTCAGTGTCTATGACACGCCAACTTGACATTACTTAGACAATATAAAATAAATGTAAAAAATAAATAAAATAAACATTCGGTTAATAAATAATTTGACATAGTTTTAACACTTAACATCATTGTAATGGCGAATTCCATCGAACAAGATCCAAGGGGCATGGTTCGATCCAGATCCAACTCCTCCTACCTTACATATACCTTAACCCATCTCTACCTCCTGATTCCTATACCCACATATCTCCACCCCTAAACCTACCAATCTCCACCTCCTAGATGTGGATTCAACCACGCCCCCCTGGATCTTGTGGGCTGCAGAGAACCCAATATGTGCACGACACGACACTGACAGGTTATGATATATTGGTTCATGTCAAGTTGTCATAACAAAGGCATCTCAAACATCTTTGCATTAAAAATGACATAACTGAGCGAATGACACTTAATGACAGTTGTAATAAACATTCATAAAACCTTCATATTCATGACATATGTCATGATTATGAAGGGGTCATGTCAGTCTTATGCACACCCCTTCAATTAAAGTTTTACCAAATATTACACCAAATAAAAACCAAAACGTATGGTATTGATGCGCAAAAACAGATTTTGACATGTATATTATAAGCATGTGTTTGGGTGTGAATATAATATGCAGTTTTTGTCTGAATATGATACGAAATGTGTTGCCATGTATATGAGATGCGAGCCCAATCTCACAGCAATTCTTACATATTTTACCAGGGGGCTAATTTGTATACATTTATATGAGCTCACTCATACAAAATCGTACGTATTTTACCAGTTGCCAATTTGTATGAATTTGTATGAATGACCTACACCTAACCCTGCCCCTAAACCTACCCGTCACTGGGGTTTAGACAAATCGAATTAGCACAAATTTGCCACCTCGTTTTAAGTTTTAAGTGCAAGTTTTTTCTTTTATAATTCTTTATTATTTGTATTATTTGGTGTATTATTTATACACACATCATGAGATCGGGTTGATAAAATTAGTAATCTAGTGTGTGTTGTACCTTCTCTCTACCTAAATTTCTGAACAATCTTGAACAATAGTGATAATCAAAAATCGCTAATTAAAATAATTGTTTTAAAATACTGTCTTGAACACACTTTGGAGAATAACATTATTTAACACAAAACTAAACAATGAGAATAAAACTAAATTCTGTTCTCATTTATTAACCTAAATGGTGTTTCAAACTTTTACGATTTTCTGTCTTTAGTGAAATGGACACAGATTTTTACGGGCCGGCTCCAAAATGCCACAAAAGTGGTTTTTTTTTTTTGTTGTGCAAGATAAAAGTTGCTATGGTGAGTTTTCCTCGAGATGGCCTTGCACTGGTCAGAGACAATGTACGTGGGGTATTTGATCTCAATCTAGCGTGAGTCCGTGTAGTGCGAGTGGGGTTAATAGAGTTCACTTTAATGATACATGCAATTCAAGCTGAAAAGGCATTCTGCAGGAAAAAAATACATTATGCAGTTTATTGACTAAAACCAAAGCAAGAGACGTGTCACAATTTAAAAGGATGAGCAGGTTTTACATTTTAAGAACGTTTAAAGCATCATTGGCATGCCTTTGAACCAAAAGATTTTCCAAAAGGCAGGCATCTAAACTATTCTGCCTTCTAAAATTATTTGTTTCGGCTAAATTCTGAAGCAGTAAAGCATATATGCTTATATATGCATATATATTTATAGAGAGAGAGAGATAAGATGGTGATAAGACAGGGAAGAGTTAAAGATATATTATATATTTGACTTATTAACAAATATTGCGGTTTATTTATTTTACAGTCCTGTTTCTCATCTATTATATACTTATCATAGTAATTACAATTACTATGTAATAACTAGGTACTAACCCTGAACCTTAGACCATTTAGTTACTTTATATTACAGTACTTTCTGAGGTACACTACAGTATAATTACACTGTAAGTAGATACTGTAAAATAAAGTGCAACCAATATTGTAATACCCTATATGCATGTGCTATGCATTATTATTGTTAAATTATATTTTAATTATTAAAGCTTAGCAACATGTTTACCATTTGTGTGGTGCACAGAGTTGCCAACCATGTAGTGTTAAAAATGGAGCACTTATGAGGTTCCATGACAGCGCTGCCTACATAGAGTGCAGGAAATGTGGAAGCTCACTAGAGCTGGCCTGAGATGCATGAATAGATTATTTAATTGGTGGCAAAACAGTGAAAAAAAAAAAGAAACACTACCAATTGGCATTAAAAAACTCTTTAGGTGTCTATCTAGTAATAACACAATCAGGCAATACATATTTTACTCAAGTTGGCTAATTAGGTCAGAAATCTCAGCAAGACCACCCTGCTCCCCCAAATTTGGTGGAAATTTAAAAACACGAAGCAACATTCGGTTTCTGCCAACCGAAACAGGTTCAAGAAATTAGAGCATTGATGACTTGATTAAGTTCATTCCAATACTCTGTGTGGGATGACATCAAATTGATTCTGTCGACACAGAACATTAAACATCATGCATAACAAGCAGTGGGCATGATGTGTTGCATTAGCATTTAATTACTTCTGATTACAATTAAACAGAAACATTGCGACCAAAATGATTCATAGGGCATTTTTTGAAACCTTCTCAGTTTTCCTATTAAGTAAACTGGTAGAGAAAAAAGCATGGACTGAGAGGTAACTCACTTACCCATCAATGTGTAGACGACGTAGCAGAAACCATGTAAAATTGATCATCCCATCTGTGTGGCACCCTCAGGAATAGCACTTCTCTATCAGTGTTGCTGGCAGGCTGCAAGTGCTAAAATATGATGTGTGCCCAGAAGAGCGTTCCATATGGCGTCAATGGGATATGGCGTCAATATCCATATTCCATATGGAGTCAATGGGACAGTCACAAGCCTCCTGGTTTTCAAATCTTACATTGTGTTTCATAGGACGAACTAAGCTTGTACGGGTTTGGAACGTCATGGGGGTACGATTTTTGGGGTGGAGTAACCCTTCAACTGATGGACTAGTGTCATGTGGATTGCTTGTGGATTACTATGATGTTGCTTCTGACAGTTGTTGTCATTTTGGCAGCACCCATTCACTTCAGATGATCACTTGGTAAGCAATACTGAATTTCTTCAAACCATATTGTGACAAGCCACCTGGCTTGTCTGGTGTTAAGTCTCTTGGCAGTGCGTATGTACTCCAGGTTTCTGTGGTCCGTGAGAACTATGAACAGAGCTGCTTTCATAGCTAGTAGCTCACGGTCTCCAATGTCGTAGTTCCGTTCTGCAGGGGTGAGTTTCTGCGAATAGAAGGTACAGGAGTAAAGTTTGGCAGGCTCGCCGTGTCTTTGTGAAAGTACAGCCCCAATGCTTGTGTTGGACGCATCTACCTCTACTGTAAACTGCTTGCTGGGGTCAGGGTGTCGGAGGATGGGTGCCGACGTGAACCAAGCTTTAAGTTCCTGGAAGGATCGTTCCCCCTCTGGTTCCCAGTGAAGAGTGGTGATGGCCCTCTTGGTCATGAAAGTAAGTGGAGCCGCCACCAGACTGAAGTTTCTTATAAAGCGGCGGTAGAAATTGACGAACCCCAGGAAGTGCTGGAGTTCCTTGAGATTCCTGGGGCGCGGCTATTCAAGGACTGGCTTGAAGTTATTCTGATCCATGGCGACCCCCTCATGGCTGATGACGTACCCGAGGAAAGAGACTTTGGTCTGATGGAAGTCGCACTTGGACAACTTGGCATAGAACTGGTTCTGGATCAGGCGGTTTAACACGTGGCGGACGTGCTGAACATGTTCAGAGAGTGTTTCGGAGTACACAAAGATGTCGTCAATGTATACAATCACCGTTCGATCGAGGTCTTCTTGGAATACATCATTAATGAGGGCCTGGAAGACAGAGGGACTGTTGGATAAACCAAACGGCATTACCAGATATTCATAGTGCCCGGATGTCGTCGAGAAGGCAGTCTTCTACTCGTCTCCCTGGCGTATCCTGATCAGATAATAGGCACTTCGAAGATCGAGCTTGGTGAAATACGGGGCCTTTCGTAGCTGTTCCAGGGCTGACTATGTAGTCTAGGTAGTCTATGCAGGGTCGAAGGCCTCCATCCTTCTTGACGAAGAAAAACCTGGCCGAGGCGGGGGACGTGGATGGTCGTATGAACCCCTTCTCGAGCTCCTCCTTGATGTACTTCCTCATACTTTCAGATTCAGGTTTGGACAGGGGGAACACTCTGCCTTTGGGTGGTGTGGACCCTGGCAGGAGGTCTGTAGCACAGTCTGTGGAGCGGTGAGGTGGTAGGTGAGTGGCTCTTAGTCTGCTGAAAGCCTCCTTCAGGTCGTGGTAGGCGGCAGGAAGGACGCTGAAATCCTACTCATCACAGCTGATGGTGGCCGAAGGGAGAGCGGAGTGTTACAGTGTCTTTTAATGATCAATTTTGGTGAAATTCTTAACATAACAAAAAAGTAACAGTACAATACTTTTAATAAGCCACATAGTTATTACTTTGGTTTAGTGGTTCAAGTCCGTAATCCTATGAGCAGCAGTGCTAGTAATTCTAACCCACCACTAATATACCTAACATTCACCACAGGGAGCTGTTCAGTTCATGACTGCAGTATATTTTCCAGTAGACTAATGCTGTAAATTATGAAGCCTGTCAGTCTTGATTTAGTGCATTATCTCCATTTCTAACATAAGCATGTTAAAAATTCATAGGGCAAACTGACTGCATATGACACTGTATCGATATTATGCTGTGAGAGCACATAACAGTGTGACTAGTATACTAATTTCTTGTCATTGTTTTATTATTATTATTATTTTATTCTTTTTAGTTCTTGACTGTATTAAGTATTTGATGCTAACCAGAGGATGGAAATCAGGAAGTATTATATATGGTCAATATTTGCCATAAAAGCCAAAAGCAACGTGTAAAGCTAAACTGACATACTGTAAAGCTAAAAGATAAATACATTTGATCCTGCATAGGAGAATCATTCAGGACAATAAGCTTGCACTTAATGTGCAATTGACCATTTTAATTGTTTAAATTATTTTTTATAAATATATAAAAATATTGCAGACTCCATCTACAAATGATTTTTGATTTAATATCAGTGGTAAAAACATCTGAGCATATAAAAAACTGGCTTGATATTGCAGCTCAGTAACTTAACAGTGACAGGCCAATGCAAAGGTTTGCCTCATGAATATTAATAAGAATGGATTAGATTACCTGACTGGACATTCTTTAAAAGATGAACTGTTTTTAACTTGACACAGCATGTTAAATCTATAGTGTTCATGAACTGCAAAACAACCAGAGACATTTATCTAGTAAATAGAAAAACAATTAAATAACAGCACAAGAATGTATTCTACGTGAAAGACCCCTATAGGAAGATTGCTTAGCAATATCAGTGCCGTGCTGAAACTTCTTCGAACACCAGAGAAAATATGATTCCCATTCTCACATATACTACATGCAAGCATACCAGCAACTGTCCATAGCATACAGAAATGTCTCAAGGATTTAAAAGGCTTGTAAAGTAGCTAACCTGCTCAAGGGTTTTTAATACAGATCCATTTGAAAGTTGTGCAGTTTCACATTCCATGTAGCTGAACACCTGCGAAGGACACTGATTGTCACTTTAGAGGTGAAGAACAGAATCCTTTCAAGGCTGTTACTGAATACTAGGAGCTCAAGTTGCATGCTTAAAACAAGCTTTATGGTTTGATACACCCACCATGTGAAGTATCAGACAGGAGACGCTGTGCTGTATATTCTACAGATCCATTGTGTATTCTGCACACAAGTGTTGAGTGTTGTGAACAGGTGTGAAGTACTGTGGGCTTCACAGCATAATTTGTCTCAATGACATATCTGTCATCCGCAGCTCTTTATTGAGGTGTGTCCGTTATACCTCAGAGTGCATCCAACAGTTTTCCTAAAAAACGGAGACAGAATCTGGAACCAGTTACGTGTGACGAAAACATGGGTGACAGATTGATAGCTCATTGACAAATTAATGAAAATGGGGAAATTAAGGAGGGTACATAAAGTTTTGTGCTGGGACAAAAAAATAATATTAATAATTATTTCAGATCTAAACATCTTTACAACAAGATCAATTTATTAGATTTATATATATATATATATATATATACTGTAAAATAATTAATTAAAATACAATCATAACATAAATATGAAACGATTAAGTCATGTCAAGAAGACGCTGTATCCTGTGAGAGTAAATTTGTTTTATATGCCTTCCAAAAGATAATTCTACAAAGAATGAGTGGTTAACATTAATTTTTTTCAACAACACCTCGGCAGTACAATCTCTTTTTGTATTCGTGTCATTTTACTGACTACTTTTCTAATCTCTGGGATTATAACGCGATATTCACCAAATGCTTGGTCTTAAAAGATGGATCAGAGTCCAGTTTATTTGGACTGGCTTGCTCCTCTGAACTACTGCCTGTAAGTATGATTAATAATTGATGATTGTATTTTCTAGCGATCATATTTGTGTATCTTGTGTTGTCTTGGTAACCGGCTAACTTGCCTTCCTGTAGTTCTGTTGTTCAGCTGTGGGCCTAAATTAGTCTCAACATTGTGATTGATGCAGCTTTACTGTCTGTCTGTCTCATTAGTTTAAGTAACGATAAACGATGTTTAACGCAGTGTTATGCATTTTACAATGCTGAAGTTCACAATGTAGAAGTGCGTCCGATTCGCTTACAAAAGCACTTTCCACGCACTTTTTCCAGTTGACGTATTCTCTCAGAAAGCACCTCTAGTAATGTCAGTAAGTATAGTTTTGGTACAAGCTCTGTGGAGCGCTGTAGCGGTAGACTAACACCGACTAAGACTGCGCCATCTGACCAATCACAGCAGTGAGGGCTCACGGAAAGGAGGGGTTTAGACAGACTGATTCTTCAAACTGCTTCACACAAGTCGTTTACTTGTACTTTGAATCTTAATTCAAAGGGAAATGTTTTTATTCCCCATTTGATGGATATTTGATATTAGCGTTAATTATAAAATTTATTTTGCTCTGGTAACAAGACTTAATATATGTTCATTACATCTCAAGTACATGTATCTTTATTTAAGCAGGTTTAGATATTTGTATCGAAACAAACTAACAAATTTAATGAAGACATTTAATGCCATGACTATGAATTCTGCACTGATTTATAAAAACTTTTTTAGGTGTTCCAATACTGGTGCAAATATTAATAAAAACCACCAAAATTCAATATGAAAACATGGCACAACCTGGGACCTACAGAGGGAATGTTCTTAGAGGAATTAGAAATATCACCTGTTGGTGATCACGGATAATGGTTTTAATTTGTGCTGTACCAAACTTTTAAAAGAAATAATGGAAATGACATTGACACTCTCTAGTGTGTTCCTAAACTTTTTTTGAAATTAGGTGCATTCTCTACTTTTCATAAATGAGGAGGGGTTCCATATTTAAATGTAGTAATTAAAGTACAATTAAGGTCCGCTAATAAAACCTCATCCGATTCCTTGATGATCGGTGAAGTCAATTACTTCGTATCTATGCATTTTATTTTCTCATTACAATTTCCAGCGCTCCCCTATTTGCCACTTTTAAATTAAAGCAAGTACTCAGTGCATCAAGCTCGGGTTTAATCAAGTGGAAACCTCCAAAGCCCCTTCTGACTCTGCGGCATGCAATCAAATCCAGCCTCTCAACCTATCACCAGGAGCTCGAGCCTCATCAGGATCAGCCACACTGTGGCATATCTGCATTACGGCGGGTGGAAATATCAGCGACTTGCTGAAAAGGCCCTTGCTGTGACTAATGTCCAAAAGTAAGCTGAATTCTTGCCTGACTTTCAGAGGAAGACAAGGTGGGGAAGAGGAGATGACCTCTCGACATTGTTTGAAAGCTATAATAACTTAAACGATGGCAGACTGAAGTCTCATTGAATGATTTATGGCTGGCAAAGAGTAACATCTGTGGCGAGATGTCAGCTGTCAGCTGTCAAGAGATGAAAGCTCTCAGACGAGGCTTGCAGCATTCGCCAATATGCCACAGTATCCTGCAGCCCCGGGATAGAGTGAGGGGCATGGGGTGTCTCGAGCAGATGTCATGCTTGAACGCAGCCTCCGTAACACATTATATGGTGGGACGTGGGTGGGAAAATGCTGGAGGACGCTAGCCAGACATAATGTGGCGGCTAGTGCTCTTGTATAACATACCGCTTTTCCCAAAGGTGTGGTAATCCCATATTCACAGGAGAGCCTGCAGGTCATAAAATCACTAAATGCGGTAACAATGTTATGTATACACATTGGGGTGCAAAAAACACCCCCTCTCCACATGCTCATGTGATTAAAGTGAGAGAAAATGATATTAAGACAATCAAAACAACCCCTTTATTACACTGATGTTTTTGCAACAGTTCTTCTTCAAGGGTACTAAGCTAAAAGGTGCACTAACTTATTCATAAATGCTCATTCATCTTCCTAAAAAGTACAGTGTCATTAGACTCTCTGCTGCCCCCATTAGCTCAATAAAAAAAGTCTGCATGCATTAAAGTCAAGTCAAGTCAAGTCACTTTTATTTATATAGCTCTTTTAACAATACAGATTGTAGCAAAGCACTGAACATTATCAAG
>JAUMHI010000041.1:14938479-14958539 GCA_032359435.1 Enteromius unitaeniatus | reverse complement strand
TTGTTTCTTACCTGCTCGTTCCCAGACGGCTCCGTGACTATTCCAAGTTGTCCTCAGGATCTGCCTATCCTCTCCAGCTCCAGCGAATCCCCAAGTGTTGTGTGGCGGTGATCTTCAGTTCTCCTCAAACGATCTCCTAGGATAAAGGATAAAGACTTTTCAGTTCCCATTTATTATACCCAGTCATTGGAAGAATTTGAGTTTGCTTACCTTTGTTATTCACATTCTGTTGAATAAATCATACTTACCATTTTACCTCTCGAGTCTGTGCGCTTCGTTACATCAAGACTGTACAAGAAAGCCTCATATATATGTATGTGTATATATATATATATTGCATCTGAACATGCCAAAAGTCTTTTAGAACAATGTCCTTTGAACAGACGAGACTAAATTGGAGATGTTTGGCCATAATTCACAGTGCCATATCTGGTGAAAACCTAAAATCAGCACAAACACCTCATATCAGAAGTTACAAAGGCTGGCGGATGCCTGATGATTTTGCACCTGTTTTGTAACCTCTCAATCATTGAGCTGACCCTAAACTCCTCCGTATACTAAAGTATTCTACAGTCAAATGTCTGAGGTCTGACACCTACAGCTTGTCCAAGATTGAGTCATGCAACAGGACAATTATCTTAAACACACCATCAAATCTACAACAGAACGACTGAAAGAAGTGTTTCAGTACCCTAATCAAAGTCCAGATCTCATTCTGAGTGAAATGATGTGGTGAGAGCTGTGCATAAACAATTGTCCACAAAATAGGTCGAAATTCCTTCAGAACAATGTGAGAGACTGATAAAGTCTTGCAGAAAGCAATTACTTCAAATCATGGCTGGTAAAAGTGGATCTAGGGTGTCCTTACATTGTCACCCATAGCTTTTCCATCGTTGCTTTATTTTTGATAAATAAATAATGACATGGTGTGATATGGCATATGTTGCTGTTCATCTGAGGTTCTATTTTCCAAAATTTAAGAACTGACTAGAACCAGATACATTTTTGTTATGTCCTGATACAGAAAACCATGGAATTCAATAAGGTTTCCTAACTTTTTCAAATGACTCTCTCTCTAAGGTGTATATATATAGTTATAGTTATTTTGTTATGTGCTTTTCAATGTGTCTTTTTTTAGTCAGTTTAGCACTTCAAAGGAAAAATTTTTTGTAGTTACATAGCAACAACTTTTGCTATTTTATTATTTAATTGAAAAATATTTAATTTGATCCTTTTTTTTAAAGTAGCAATAACAACACTTATCAAATCTATAAAACCTTTGATGAGTCAGCCCCTGTATGTGAACTGGGTTTGCTTGACAGTTTTAAAGGGCAGCAGACATAAAGACAATGCTAGAGTTGAAATAGGCTTATATAACCTTTCTTATCAAATATCCACTATTAGTAAGCACCAATAATCTCCAACAATATAACATGATGTGCAATCTAGAGTGTAATCACTAATATTAGAAAATTGCAGAATCATATCACTGAGTACCACCGTCATTATCCTGATTGCAATTTATGTGAGCTGTGAATGTCCTCTTGAGCCTTGTTAAGTTGTATTGTATTTTTACAGCAGTGATTTTACCCCAGCTTTGAATCTACAAGGTCGAGCAATAGGTATGAAATGTTGTCAAAATTCAGTATGATTAAAAATATAGAAGCAGCATGACGTAACCTTCTAGTTTCGATTGAGTGTCGATCAGAGGCTAAAAAAGCAAACAAACCTTCACCAATCTTCTTAAACAAGGTAACAACATAAGCATTTGCAGGCATGTACTAATGGCTGGATACCAAACATCCTTGTGTTATTATGGACCAAGTGAGAACTAATAAATCAGACAAACCGATTTGGAGACCCCAAAGCTGGAAAGGAACTAAATTGGATCTTCGGTGAGATAAGAATGACTCTAAAACTGCACCTTACAAAGATTACCAGAGGTACTCTTTTTGGGTGAGTAACTGGACAAATTTGTAACTCAGGTTGTGTTTTCTTAGCCACAGATCACAGTCTTTTAAAGTTTCTAATAAGAAAAATAGAGTCCACTACATAGAAACCAGCCAGACAAACAAGAACATAAACACGTCAAAGATACTGATGTAATAATAATACTGCAGTTCATTTCCACTATAAATGAGAATGCAAGAGTGAGTTTGTGGTATGAGAGGTGTGAAATTAGCATGATTATCTGGATGAATGGATTGATACACAGGTACAGCGTTTTCATGGATCACAATAGAAATGTGGAAATATCTGACTACTAAATATCATCAACCAATCATGATTAAAGCAATAGTTCACCCCCCAAGAATTAGCATTACATAATTTGGATCCCAATGGTTGCCATCAGAAAGAGCAAGAATAATGTCTTGCAAAGTGAAAACCTCTGTGTTTTTAGGAAACAAATTCATTGTTAAGGCATACAAAATATAGATTGTTTCATCTAGTCAGAACATCTATTCCATAACCCATAATAATAATGTAGGAACTACTCATCTACATATTTTGCTTAAGGATAGGGACAGTTTCAGCAAATTTGCATTTCTGGATGATTTATTGCTTTACATATTCTAGAGCAGTGGTTCCCAATTCCAGTCCTGGGGACCCCCTGCTCTACACATTTTGCCTGTCTCCCTTATTTAAACACACCTGAATGAGATTATCAGATCATTAGTTCAGTTCATAGATCTCTCTCCTAATGAGCTGATGATTTTATTCAGGTGTGTTAAATAAGGGAGACATGCAAAATTCCAGGACTGGAATTGGGAACCACTGTTCTAGAGAATTATAATTATAAAATAACAATAATCAAGTTAGATTTTTTTTTTGCTTCAGTTTCACAAAAAAAAAAATTTGAATTAAATAAGAACTTTTAACTTTTTTAAAAATACTTATATACTGATAAATAAAATATTTAGTAATGTATGTATAGTCTGATACCTGCCCTGATGGCAAATTAAATCAGTTTTTACAAACAGTATTAATATCCTTGATGTAAGCTTTTATGATAATGGGAGGTGGTAAATAACGAAATGATATATTCATTGGCAGATACGCAGGTCCTGCATCTATCTAGAACAGTTTGACTTAATATAACACCATGCTGGATGCTTATAAACTGCTATAATAGTTTACCAGTCGGCACACTACTCATATTCCAATGTAATCTTTCAGTTTTACATGTCACCCCCACCTTGAGCAAAAAAAAAAAAAAAGCTTAAGTTCTGCATTTGAAAGAAAGTTTAACATCCTTGATTTCTTTTGAGCTTTCTCACATTTGCCCTTGCATATGTTGAGCTCTTTCATGCCTGTGGTTTTTGCACTAAAAAAGTGTGCTATTCCCATTTGATGAAGAAAGTAAAAAGCTAACCTGGTCCCTCATACAACTTCACCTGACAGAGTTTAATCCCTGCAACCAATTCTTTTTTCTTCTTTTTCTTTTTCACCCCTCAACTGGCATTTCCCTTCTGCACCTGACTCTCTGACTTGAAATGGAATTTCGTCTCGTCAGCCTTGAATGTATAATACAAAGGGATACCTTTGTCCTCTCTGTAAGTGCTGGGTAATGAACTGTGTGGAATGCAATCTGGCACTAACTAAAAACCTCTTTTCAGCCCCATTTTAGAAGGACAGCACTTTAGACTGAAGAGCCCGACTGGCTCCCAACCCCCTATTTTTTTATCTTCTTTACTCTGAGAAATTCTTACCAACATGAACAGGCACTCAACAACATTCATGATTGATTTTCATAATTCTCATCAGGACATTTGAACAACCATCTGGCCTTGAGACTAAAGGTTACTTTAGATTCCACTTACGTCCACTCCCTCATAAAAGCCATTTTAGATAAATATTATAAAACGTATAAGAGAAATAATTATTTGCTAGTGTCTTTTTAGAGTTTTCATACAAGTATGCCAAAGGTTTTGAAAATTAAAGTCTTTTTATTTAACTGAAAGCAACTTTTAGAGTTTTACTTTATCTTTTACTGCTAAAATGATGACATATAAAATGACATTTACAGATTGAAGAATGGTGGGCCTTGAAATATATTTGCTTGGAAAGGAAGGGCTTAAAAATATTAGGCCACTCAAATAGGAAAGTCATTTCAGAGGTGATGCGAAATTACATCTTGATAAAATATTACTGCACAAAGGTGAACGTTTTCTTCAAATTTACTAATATACACTATTCAGTTATTAGTAATCTTCTGATCAAGCTTACCAAGCTAAGGAGATGAGGTTCTTTGAGCACAAAGCATTATCTTCCGAATAGTCTGGAACAGGACTGCTAGAAGAAGGAAAGGACAGAGAGGGCGCTCCCTGATGAGTGATGCATGATTCTTCTTTGACAACCTGCTGATTACCCTCAAAGGGAACAAGAGCATAAATCTAAAGTAACTGCATGGAAGAACGGATCATGTGTTCTTATACTGCCCCCTTGCGGTTGCAATATAACTGAAGTAGTTTGCATGGTTGGGATTCATTGAACATGTTTTGGAAAAACTGTCGAAATACAATACCTTCCTGAATTTGTCAAAAAAAGATGAACAATTTAGTTCTATATTAATATATATTTATTTATTTATTTATTTATTTTTACCATTAAACAAATGATAATAGTGATCTATTTTATTCGTATTCCAACTGATTCCAAATGAATTTAGCCTACACAAGCTCAACCAAATTTAACTAATCTAATCCCATCAGCACACCCATATTTATGTTATCCCGGCATTACAACGGTAAATCAGATTCATCACACAAATATGGAAGCGGTCAGTTATGATCCAGTTGTATCATTTCGAAGACTGCAACTCAAATAAACAGACCTAACCTTCGTTTATAGCGTAGAAACGAAATGTAACATTTAAACCGAAAGTGTGGGGACTTGGGATTTCGTAAACCAGTCCCAGATGTGCTCGAGCAGCCCAGTCCAAACCAAACGCTGCTGGAATGCACACAGTAGATGGTTGCAGAGAGGTTCTGCAGCACAGTGCAGTTCAGCTGAGGTTGAGAAGATTGTTAAGGGGGTTTCCTGAGGAGGTCAGATCGAAATGCTGGAAAGGTCAAACGTGATTCTAGAAGTGGCCAGGCACAGGAGTGCTGTGAGCAGTTCACCAGCAGGGGGCTATATAACACTGTAGATGTTTTTACCAGTCTCATTCACGTGTTGGCCCTTTTTGCGTCACACTTAGGACAAAAGGGTCTTGCATAATGGCTGACTGGCTGTCCAGCCTTTAAGGGTTTGGGTTAAGGGCTTAATCAATTTGCGAGTGGGCTTTTGTCATTTCTGTGTAGAGACTGGAGCAATGAGCATTTCTAGTGCTTAGTACTCACTTTTGTTTGTTTGTTCTAATTTAGCTTTTTAAATTACACCAGTCTTGTACAGAACAAATTCGCCTTGATGTTTGAGGCATGAGAGACAAAAAAAACATGGTGAGTTTGGAAACAGAACAGAGGAGCAAAAGTCTCCGTCAGCTTAACCATATCCTCTACACGTCTAAATTTAACAATCTTGCACATTGATTATATATGTCATCTCTTTTTAATGAGGGCGGCTAAACACACACACACACAAATACGATCCCGCAGATATACAAATATACCAATACACACACATTCAGACTCAGTAATAACCACCTTGTAAATCTGACTGAGGTTGAGCATTCAGATGTCTTGGCCAAGGACACAATCCTAGCACAGACATTCAGTTGACCCATGTGCTGATTAAAAGATTCATACTCTCCAATCTGGGCTGTCCCACCAAACTAAACATGCCAGCCCATTTTCATTAACTTCCAGAGCCCTATCAAAACACATTTGTGGCCAAAATATATTTAAAAGAGAGGAGTATTAAATCGTATGACCATCTTTCCATGGTCTTTTTGAAAGCGAATCTGGAACTAAATTTGGTGGGTGATTTATTTTATTGGCTTTTAAAAATGTCGAAAGGCGGCCATATAGTGAACACTCTTTTTCTCTCCTCTTTTCCACTCTTATGTGTTCAACAGGTGCTGTTTTGCTGACCTAGAATCCATTACAGCCCTTTACATTGTGACGTTCATCACACATACAGAGATAAGTGTGTATGTGCACGTTACAACCAGTCATTCGTGGCTATATCTGAAGCTTTTGGCACCAAGCAATAATCTTTGATGTTTTAGCCTGTTATTTTGAGGTTAAATGTCAAAATGCATTCAGTTAAATTAAGAACACGTATTAAAAAAAAAGAAGGTTCAAATCCTCTCTTGCAAACATGCCATAAACATTAGTAAACTGTTCAAAGAAAAAATACAATAAAAATAAAACAACAATTTTGAGACCAATTTCACTTGCACTGTTATTGATATGTGAAATCTGATACTGACACCTAGTGGTGTGAACGAAGAATCACGCAAAAACACAGAAAAAAGTTGTTGTTTTCTCTGCAAGCAAAAGTATTATATATTTATTTAAAAAATAATACAAAAAAAACAGAAATGGGGTCTGTGAGATTTGTCGGTGAGTTTTTGAAAGAATTTTCTTTTGCTCACCACAGCTGCATTTATTTGATTAAAAGTACAGTAAAATAGTGTAATATTTACAGTAATAATGTGAAGTAAATGACAATTTAAAATCTAATTATTGATATAATTTCTTCCTGTAAAGGTAAAGCTGCTTTTTCAGCATAGTTACTCATAAATCACTCGAATATGTTGATTTTCTCCTCAAGAAAGTATTATTATTTATTTTTAGCACTGTTGTGCTGCTGTTAAACAGCAATTAAATAGAAACAGAAATAAAAATAGAAATATTTTATAAAATCATAATTATTTTTGCTGTTATTTACTGGTATGTACAGTACATTATTATTATTATTATTATTATATACAGACATTGAAATCCAAAAAGCATTTAATTAAAATTACAAAACCTTACAACAGAATTTCAAACTACGCTTTAATTTGGGGCCATTTTCAATCTTTTGCCCTGTGAGCTTTTTCAATAACTTCAAAAAAAGAACTCAGCTTCTGCGCCATTCAATATTCCATGGGTCAAAATGATGCTTCACTCTGTTTCAGCCAAGTCCAACACACACACACACACACCTCATAGATGAATGTACTGCACCTGGTCTCCATCATCCAAAACCGACACAAAAGGCCAGATGACGCGTATCCTTTTAAGGGGTCATGTTTTAAGATATCTTTCCACCCTCTGCTTTTTTCCCCTCCGCCTGTACATGTGGAGAGGTGCTCTAACACTTATGAAAAAAGTGTCAGTTAAGTGTTTGGGAGACAAAAGTGGTTGTTGCATTTGAAGGGGTGGGTGGGGAGTCTATTCACAGTAGGTGCGGTTTGAAAAGTGGAATGAGTAAAGAAAGAGAATGAGAGAGAGTTTAGCTGCAGTAAATGGAGCGGCAGTTCAGTGAGGATTAAACGTTATCTCTTTGGAGTTATTCATGCATGCATGTTAAGAGACGCAAGGTGGAGAGCTGTGGCGTCAAGTATTCAGTTGATTACAGACAACAGGGGTGGATGCGCAAAAGAAAGACTGTATGCACTCCACGTACTTCTTTTATTCTCTATTTGTTATGCTCACTTAATCTGTCTCCCAGTGAACCCCATGTGTCTGTTCATGTTGCTGGGAACTTTTCTGATTCCCAGGAAACATATACTGCTAAAATATATATCTTGAATGCAAATATGTAAATATCTCATCATGCACACAGCTGTAGTTGATGCATTTGCTTTGACATTTCCTGCCCTCTATCAACTGTATAAAACAGTCATAAAAACTGATACATATATAAAATATAAAATGTCATTCACCCTGTAATATCTAAATATTTAGTCTGCGCATGATAACTCAAAATGCCACAGCTAGGCACAAATCTGTGACGCCAACTGTTTCATTATCAACGATCTTGTGGCAATTCAAACATATTTTATGAGGTGGCTAATTCATTAAGTCGTACATATTTTACAAGTTGCCAATTCGTATGAATGACCTAAACCTAACCCCACCCCTAAACCTACCCGTCACAGGAGTTTAGATAAATCGTACAAAATCGTGAAAAAAAGAGTGAGGTCATACTAATTTGTACGAATCAGCACAAATTTTCCACCTTGTTATGTATACGAATTGGTCGTGAGACTGTGTGACAAATTCATACAACCTCACTCATACGATTTTGTATGATTTGTCTAAACTCCAGTGTCCACCTACCCCAGTGGTAGTTTTAGGGGCATGGTTAGGTGTAGGTCATTTATATTTATATTTCACAAAGGGGCTAATTTGTACAAATTCTCACACAAATGATTTGTAAAATATGTACAAATTGCTGTGAGATCAGGCTCTTGACACCCAAAAACTACGGTAACATTTAATTTTACGGTTACACCTATTAGTTGCTCATTAGCATGAATTTAACTAGAATATTAGCCATTTATTAGTGCTATTTAAGCACATATTAATGCACATATTATTCTACATGACCTTATTCTACATCCCTAATCCTACCCAAAACCTAAACTTAATAATTACTGTACCTTACTATTAATAAGCAGTAAATTAAGAATTTATTGTAGTTAATAGTTAACAAGCATTACCTATTCTAAAGCGTTATCGAAATTACTTAATAACCTTACAGCAATAAGCTTTTCAATAAGTTAAAGGGTGTATTGAATTTAAATTGATGGATGGATGCATTCATTGATGGCTTTTAGTGATAATTCTAAAAAGCTAAATATCTGATAAAACTAAACTTAACGGATTTAAGTGGCACACACAAATATCAGCTCTAAAATGTCATGCACTTCATGTCACTATGGCATGTATTCGATCTGTTTTAGATCTCTTGAATAGGGAAACTATCTGTGTGACTTAAAATATATTTGGTCAAGCTGAATGCTATAATTGTCGCTTCTGGGCTTTTCTGAAAATCTTCTGATACCTCCTTAAGTAAACAACATGTAATTCCAGAACATCACCCTGTGGCTAACCATTTCCCATGTGTTTTATTTTGTTTGTTAGTCTGTAATATTCAGCATATAAATTATATCATTATAGGTCAGACCCTGAAGCTACTGGGGAGTGACACTCAAACCATGTACTTATTGGCTGGATGCTTCTTCCTACTTCTGTTCAGACATGCTTCCATTTCCTACTCAGATCTGAATCTGTGTATTCAACCACATTCTTTTCACTCCAAAACCTGTGAAATTCCAGCATTACATACAGTCGTTTCTTTTTGTCTCCCTCCGTCTCTCCAGGATTGTTTGTGCCAATTTTAACACTTAAAAACAACTTTAGTCATATACCTTAACTATGGTTTTATGAGGTGAAATGTGTACTTTGCCACTCTGAAATCAGTCTTACATTGTTCATTAAGGCGAAAATATTGTGTGTTCAATACAAGATTAGCTCATTTTGCATAATGTTGTTTACCACTAATGGTTTTTCAGCCATACATTTCATAAAATCCCAGTTGCAGTGATGCATTTAAAATGGAAGCTAATAAAAACAATCTGTAAGCATACAATTTTTATACTTTAGTCACAAGACAATTAACACTGTATTAACACTATATTGTAGCCATGACAATGCAATGTCATAAAGCTAAAATGACTGTAAAAATTGCAAGAATAAGAATAACATCAGCACAGCATCTTAAAGAGATTTGTCCACCTACACACATCTGAAGAACCTTTCTGTTTCACAAAAGGTTTTTATGGCAAAAGAAGGTTCTTCAGATTATAAAAATGTAAGAAAGAGATCGTACTTTTGAAGAACATTTGACTGAATGCTTCTTTGTGGAACCGCAAATGCTTCCAGCGCATCTCTGTGAACAACCTTTTAAGCACCTTTAGTTTTAAGAGTGCAAAAGGAGAAAGAATCAGGACAAAGACATGATATCCGGCCCATATTTACAGTATTCTCTTTTGTTACTCTTTATCTACATCCTCCCGCTGTTATTTCGCAGTTCTCAAAATTCCTCATCGCTAGCTGATATCATTCATCAGTAATACTTAGGCAAACTTTCAATGTTAAATAATTTATATCTATTTAGAAAGGAATAGCTTTGTCAGGATAAGCCTGGCTACCGCAAGCCACCTAGACAAATAAGAGGACATCTTTCTACCAGATGTGTGTTCATTTCCCCATTTTGACATTATTGTTGTTTTATTTTGAGCCTAACTGACAGGTCTTGCTCATTCAATTGCATCTTAACATTCAATTATTTGGTGCCGGAATGTCTCAGGCCTGCTTCTTTTCGCTGATTTTCACATTTAGTCATATCGAGCCGCCTGGCGGATGGAGTATTAGCTGTATAATTTTGTGGTCTGTGGACTGATGGATTGAGTTATCTGATATCTCCAGAAAAGAGAGAGAATTTTTCAGGTCAATAAATGTTTATTTTGAGAAACGTCCAGATGGGATGAGAATAGAGAATAGCTTTGATGAAAAAAGGATGATAAAGTGATCTTCGTTATTGAGAACGCTCGATCTCTCTTCGAGTCTATGTCTCCTCGCTTCACCTCACTCATGCCTCTCTGGTTTCCTTCACCCTACACCTTCAGCTGCTAGCTTACTGTTTCTCCTTCTGTGTCTCCCTCTCAGATGGATGTTTTATCTGATAACTCGTTTCACTGCCTTGTAAATCTTCTATAGGCATTGTCAGAGTCCCGCCACGGGGCCAAAGTGCCCACCCTCAGAAGAAAGTGCACTCTTTGAACTTGGGTCCGCCTGCTTGTTCGGCAGTGCGACTGCCGACTTTACGAGACAGAAATATTTGCAGTGCATGACGGCGAGAGACAGAGAGACTCCTGTAGGTTACGATTTTGGTCACTCCGTCAATACCTTCATGGTAACATCATGTAAGAAGCCAGGAGGTTGGAAATGATCTAGTTAGAAACTGCTAAACGCATTAACCGTTTAAATCAACTGCACTGGCTATGTTGACCTCTGCGCCACTCATTTGCGTCCAAGCTAACCACCAACTCCTCATTGCTCTTTCTCTGTTGGAGAGGGAAAGTCCCCTTAATTATCTTTCAGTACGGCCTCCACGTTATCTGAAGTTTCTAATTAGTCTCAATGCAGTCCAGAGAGACGTTGGCGTAAAGCAGACTTGGCTTAAATGTCTCTAAATAGCCTTTCAACATCACAACACCAAAGCTTCTTTTAATAAGCTTCTTTTTATTCTAAAACCTCTACAAAGGTTCCTATACTTATTTAAGTAGAATGTAAAGAATGCGGCTGGTTTTACCAAACTTTATATGTTTCCAGCTATGCATGTTACATGCATGGGCTGAACATCTGCACAGCTGTAAACGGACCCTAAACTTTCGTCAGCTGCTCGGTTTCAAAGTCATTGGGTCCAAGAGCTTTGTGGCAACTTCTGAGCAGGAACACCATGAGTCATTTAGCCCAGCTTTACCTCAATCTTGTAATCCTCAGGTCACTTTAGTTTAGGTTTTTGATGTGGACTTTAAAGGATGGAAATTTCAAATTCAAAGTCCAAATCATTGTAATACTGTTCCATGTTATGCAGTCTCTAATAGGATCCTGAAAAGAATAGTAAAAAAAAAAAACCACTTCAGATACAGTGGATTTTACTGGGCTCATTTAGGCCAAAAAATAATACATAAATGTATGCCTGATTTTTTATTTATTTATTTTTTTTTATAAAATGAAGGAAAAAGTGGTAGTATTTGGCAAAAAATGTGAAAGTGAAGACAACAATAACAACATTAATACAATTTTTAAAAGATGATAATAACTAATTTTTAGTGTTAGTATTGCAACTAAGTAACTAAATTATTTTACTACATATACCAATATATTTGGTAGCATGATAATATATTATGAAAGTAATATGCACTGAAATAAAACAAAATAACTGATTAAAATAAGATACAATGGTTTGTTAATTATACCTAATTGTGTAATTAAATTATAACTAATTATACCTAAGTGTTACTAAATGTTTTAGCATTTCAACATAATAATGAAATCAGTAGGTGGAATAGGGCATATGATAATAATCTTTCTTATAGAGACAATCAAAGCTTTAACCTAAATAAATATCCTAAATATGATTACTAAGATACAGCTGATATTAAATGAACAAATGCTTCTTGAAATAATCCAAGGATTAGTTTTACTGCGGTCAAATGTTCAAGGTCAGTTCACAGCAGTCGGCTCAGTGAGGTGGACAGCTGCTCGAATGTGCTTTCACTCACCCTGCACCAGGAAGCAGATGTGTTCTGAGGTTAATCTGAGGGAAAACAGGACCTAAGAACATTCAACCAATACCTGTGCTCTGTCTGTCCTTCAATTCAGTTTAGCATTGTTCAAAATATGTAACCCCTGCATGGAACAGAACACATGCTTTTATAAAAAGCGTCATCAAAATACTCAAACAGGAATGCCTAGCGTTGGACTAGCATCTGTAAAGGGTTATCACCTCAGGCTGCTGATTATAAATGGCACTTTTTCAAAATAGAACGTGCGATCAAAAGGAACAAGGAAACCCATGTGTTTATATTTAAAACACAGAGTCCGGCTAGTGTGTCACTGGCCCCTTGTTGCTCAAGAGAGCCTTCCAGCTGTTTTGGATCAGTGTGTATCACTCATTCTCTTTTGAAAGACACATAGAGTTCTCTCCGTGCTGAGGAGCTCAGTGCGTTTGTTTTGGGTAAAGAGCCTAGGCTTTTTCTCTTTGCTTATCTAACCTAGCAGTCATCGTGAAGATTAAGTGGTGACACGTATAATAAAGGTTTATGACTCACCATAGTGGTGGGAGATCCTTATTTTATCTGTCTTTTTATTTTTTCTTAAACAAAACTATGTAATAATTCATATGTAAAGGTTCAAAGAGCTGCAGTAATTCACGTGAAATTTTAATAATTGCATTGATTTATACTTTTACACAAGGCATGGATGTGTAGCTCTGTTGATATTTCTCATGAGACCTCAAGGGAGGTTTTTATATTTAACAAAACAAGATTTTTTTCCTATTGACCACCATGATTATGATTATAGGCCTTGTTTTATTTTATGAGGTGTTAATAAATCCTATTCTAAGAGCAAGTTTAAATCGTTATTGATCACACTGCATGCAACACCAAGAACTTTGGCACATTAATTGTTCTGAAAATTATTGTTACATGCATAAATGAGACCTTGAATAATGAAATATGACATACTTTAAGTCGATACTAACGCTTCTGAACTGGTCCAAAAAGTAAGCAATCATGCATGAAAAACCTTAGTATCTTAGTATCCAGTTTTGAAATGAGAAGCACCATGAAGTAAAAGAGTAAGTATCTACTTCACAAATTATTATTGTATTGTTAGAGCTGTACTTTTAAATCTATTTTAACACATTTCATTTATAATATTAATCAGCAGGATTTCCTCTGAACCATGTAGAAAAAGTCTGCAGATTACGTGGTGATGGGATATAATTCTGTGCCACCTGTCTGTATAAAACCATCTACAACGAGCTTCAACCTGACAGACTTCTTGTCTTCTCAATCTCCGAGCTCCCTGATACAAGAGTGGGCATGAGAATGTCCCTGTTCCCCCGCATGCATCCCTGCATCTGTGTGCGTTTTTTGTGTGTGCTGCATTAAATATGAAGATAGGACGTTTGATTCCTGCACAAAGAACAAGAGATCACTGATGCTTCTCATAACTCAGGCTTGATGAAGACCGAAGATAACGTCTTCTCATTCCTGGATGTCTTCCCAAAGCTCACTCTGAATTCTTCCACATGTCTGCTGCTCCGCTTTTTGGCTTGGCGGCATTTTTATTTTCTTTTGTTGCATTTTTCTATGATTACATTCTATGATAGCATCAATGTCATCAATTAATTTAAGCCTTATGACCAGAATTTGTTTCTGACATCATATAAATTGACAAAACCACTTTGGAAATATACCACTATTTCTAAGTAGATAAAAATATATAATATATTTTATATATATATATATGGATATATATATATATATATATATACATTATAATACAGACATATATATATACACATATATATAATGTTACTATGCTTGCCTGTAAAAACAAAATGTGTATATAGAATATATATATAACAATGCTTACATGTAAAAAAAAAAATTATAATAAAATAAAAAACAATAAAAAAATACATTTATTATAAATCATCCACCAAGCTTTTTATGACAAGTAGCTTTACAGGCAATTACATTTCTACAATATGTTTATATATTGTATAAACTTCATATATTTAACTTACGCAGTATTTGGAAATTCTGTATGTTGTCTGAGGGTTGGCATCCTCTGAGGTCCTCTGATAATATTTTGTAACTGATACATAACTTAATAGGTAGCCAGTGCAGAAATTATAAAATTGGGGTGATATAATAATATTTTTTTGACCTGGTAAGGACTTTAGCCTCTGCATTTTGGACTACCTGTTGCTTGTTTATTGAAGAAACAGGGCAACCAGCTAGCAGTGCATTACAATAGTCAGCTTATAATTAGGTTTCTGCATCAGAAACAGGTAATATGTTTTGTAGCTTGGCAATGTTTCTAAGATGGAAAAATGCTGTTTTTGTAACAAAAATATGATTTTCCAAGTTGCTGTCAAATATACCTCCAAGATTTTTAACTGTAGAGGAAGTATCTGTTTAGTTGCAAACTGTAATCCAATAGATTTTGCGTACTGTTTTTTGGTCCAATAAGTAATATCTGAATATAACAGGAGAAAATTATGCTTCCATATCATCCAATGTTTTACATTTTTAACACACTCTGTCAGCGTAGATCATTTAGAAGTTTATCTGGTCTTGTTGAGATGTACAGTTGAGCATCTTTGGCATAAAAATGGAAACTAATCCCATATTTTCTAATAACATTACCAAGGGGTAATGTTTATTGAAAATCAGAGGACCTAGGGCAGATCCTTGGAGTATTCAAGATGTGATGAGATGACTGTCCATTTAAATAAATAAATAGCGATCATACAGCTAGAAGTGTCCTGCAGAGTTTAGCTCCAACCCAAATTAAACACCTGAAGCAGCTAATCAAGCTCTTAATAGACATGTTAGAATCTTCCATACAGGTGTATTGAGGCAAGTTGGAGCTACATTTTGCAGGAGCCCTCCAGGACCAAGTTTGGACAGCCCTGATCTAAAACATATCAAAACCAATCCTTGACTACCTATACATGCATAATCTACCAGGTAAAAATCACAAATCTAATCAGTTAGAAATGTAATAGCACAACTCTCCTTAACAAGCCACATACCTTTGGGTATTATTCATGCAAGTAAACGATGTGCTTTAGTATAACATTTTAAACAAACCTTTAATTGTAAGCAACAGAAATAGTGATACTTGCCTCAGCAAACAACTATAAACATACAAAATATGGTGCCCATAATGCCTCTTACGCTGAAACTCTCCATAAAAATACCACACTTAGCATTTACATTCCACTATGCATGCTTTCTCTCTGTCTTCACTTTAGTTTACATATCCCATGGTCGTTCCAGATGTTGCAGATGATTAGAAGTATGCATTCTGATAAATGACTTAAAAAGCATATGTGTTGAAAGCTTTCATCAGTGGCACACATCATTACAGATGATGTCTACAACTGTGTCAACATCAAGTCATTCTCCATGGGATGCCGTAAACAGAAACAGCTAACTGCTGTGGAAAGTTTTACAAATGCAGTTGCTTTCATTTGTTAGTAATTTGCTATCAAAACAGCGGTGTCACAGCGCATTAATCCATGACCGAAATTTCCTGTCACTTCGAACATCACTGTGTGTTACAGAATAAGCATTGTTTACATTGTAACTCTCAGTAGTTTGACCACAAAGTCATAACATGGGCCAAAATAAGAACTATTTATCATCGAAATAAATTAAAAATAATCCACAAATTGTTAATCACGGGTAGAAAGTGTTGTATGAAATAAAGACGCTGTCTTGGGACTTTTGCAAGCACACATTACTCTGCAAAAAAAAGAGTGCCTGGCATCTGCCACATATTTAAAGATTCCAGGCTTGTTTAAGACACAAATAATGATAATCGGACCACCCATAGTTTGGCGTGCTCTGTTTGTTGATATGCCTGATGCGGTACAGACTAAAAGTCCTTACCAGATTTGGAAGGAGGCCACTTTGGTTGAAATGTCCTGATATGTTTGTCTCCTGCTGAAATATATGTTACAGATATGCTACTCTTTTCATGGGGGAAGAGAAGTGTGATAAATTGTATGAGAAATATTCAATAAACATTCTCTTTCTATTTCCTTGCATTTAACTTTATGTGACTTGAAAATCTTTTACTGACTGGAGCTAACCAATTATACATTTATAATTTTTATTTCTTGTGCTATTAGGAAGGTTAGAGGAGATTTATAAGCTAAAAGGAGAGAAAAAAAGCACAGAAAAATCTAAATTTTAAGTAAATGGCTATGTCATTAGAACAAAAATTGCTTAGCCCCTTTCTGGAATTGGTTTAAAATGCACATGTAATTTGAGACTGTGTGGTACCTCAGCCTTAACCAAGACGTTTCAACTGCCTCTTTTGAAAATGTGCACTTTGGTGGTAAATGATGATGGCTCCCTTTTTCTCTCTTCCTTCCACTGACAACTTTGATGGTCTATTATATTTAATAAACAGTTTTAGTGCTGAAATAAATCAATTTCAGGAGTGCCTAATCCTCAGCTCAAACTGACTGTAAAGCCACAAGTTCTGGAGAAATGTTTGAGACATCAAGTAATGGAATACATTTGTTACAAGGAGAGGGCCTTTGGGAACCTTGTATCTACCAATGTATAACTTCAGATGATGGGGCTTTATCTTAGACATGAAGGAAGCCTCAAACAGACATCCCTTAGAAAAAAAGTATGGAACCAATTGGTCTATCGATGGCATATGGTAATACCAATAAAATGTATATTCATAACTTAATACAATATTATGCCTATTCAATTGATAAAATATATGCCAATTCATTAATTGTACAAAATACAGTTAAATAATGGCTGTATCTCCTTTATGTATATAAAAAATATTAATAATAAAACAAAAGAGGTTTAAATCAAATCCTTAGGGTGGGGTTATGCAGAATAATTTAAAGTTTTTTCCTGAACTGCACCTTTCCTTACATTTTCCTTGACAGTCTCTTAATATCCCTTTATCTTTCACATGAAATTAATACTTGAGATTTAATAAAACTATATTCTCTATATTTTCTAAATTGCCTCAAAATAATAGCTACATGACGACAATCTATTTATAGAAAAATCGTAATACTGAACGTGTAATTGCATTATAGTGTCATATTTTTTCCTTATGAAAATTAACCATAGTTTTGTAATATTACTTATTCAGTAGTCTGAATTCATAGTATTCGAAATTCAGTAGGCGAGAAGTATCTGGATGACCTACTGCTTCCACCCAAATTCTGTAGTACGCATACCATGGACACTTTCCTATCCCATGAGGCTCTGGGAGAGGACTCGTCTTATTAGAAAAATGATTGAAAGTGGAGACATGGCTCATTTCAAGTGTAAGTACCTAAGGAAAAAAAACATTTATTTTGATTAAATTACACTTTTTTTAACACAACCTAAATTACTTATTAAAAGTTTTAATTTGTGACGATGCATGACAACATCTCGATGTAGAACGTCTGAATTCCATTCATACTACCCACATTCATACTATACAGAACATACTTTTTAACAGTCAGGTATATGTTCAATTTTAAATGTAGCACCTACTTAAGCAGTATGCGATTTCAGATGCAGCATTCGGACGCAGTTTGGTAATTCTGTTTCAAGCCTGTTGTACGTACAGTAAGCATGAGCATTTTTGATTAACCAGTCATCTTCTCACAGCCGCCACTATGTTCCAGCTGCAAGTCTGAACTCATGTGGCAAGGACAGTTTACAAACTATTGGGTCAGAGGTTTACTCCTCACTGCCACTTGGTTTAGCTGGAAAAACCCAAAGCTTCTTCTGGCACTAGCTCAATCGACAGCAGAGTCACTTTGAAGACTCTCAGAAGTTGCTCAGTACAGAGAGTGTAAGATAAATACAGCAGAAAGGTCATCCAGACTTACTGTATGGGCATTTTTGGGGAATTTCCTTTGTTACTGCTGAATGCCATCTTCCTACCTTTTGTATAACAGTTTGTACTCAATGATGCCACTGGTTTCAATGATCTACTCATAATGCTTTTGGGAAGCATAGTCCAGGTTAATTGATTGTATTATAAAAGATTTTTTTCTGGGTAAATCTGCAAACACTTGCAGAACTAGTTAAAGTGTAGAATAGAATGCAATATATTTGATTTATATCTGTTTCTTCACCAAGAGATGATATATTTTTTGCTAATTGAAGGTATAGAAATGATATGTGAGCGCAGCCACTTCCTGAACTGGCCTCATCCTCCTCCCAAAATGCCTTAATGATTTGAATGCTCTGTTTTGAATGGTTGGTTTTGCATTACTAAGCAACCATGGAAATGTTAAGTTATTGCTGGGGAGCATCCAGGAGGTTAATGAGAAAGGGGTTGACCACTGGGCTTTGCAATCTTTCCTGCTTATCCTTTGTGGTTTACTGTCAAATGTCTTTAACATGCTAAAAATGGCAGAGGAGTGGGAATAAGATAATACTACTGCCAAACTGGAAGACGCTAAAGATTTTCCTTCTACTGTACCAATCCTGGATAAATTATGTTTCTAATTGGAAATTTGTGCTGTACAGAAAAAGGCAAATTATAGATAATTTATAGAAGTCTAATTGGAAAATAATATTTAAACCTTCCTGGAATCAGAGCTACAAAAATCAAGATTAACTACTACATAGAGCCCTGGCCAAATGTTTGCTTACCAAATGTGTAATCCATAAAAACACAGCTGGTCCTTCTTAAACATTTTGGGCTCTCAAAAGTGTCCTAAAAAGTTTGTTTTGTTTTTTTCTGGAAAATATTTTTTCTATCTATTTGTACAGAATATAAAGAGGCTGCAGTCAGCATTCGTGTAATTTGTAGATAAGTGTGTGGCAAAAAGGATAGTCAGTCAGACATTATTGTAAATTAAACATATTTAATGCTTTTGGGTTTACATGTCTTAAAGAGTTCACCCAAAAATGAAAATTCTGCCATTAAAGGTGCAGTATGTAGCAGCTCAAAAGGATACTGCAACATGAATGCTCCGGAACACGCGTTTCATAGTAGAATTACTGGCTAAAGCATTATTTTTCAGAGAAATACCTATGTAAACATAACGGGCCGGTTTCCCAGATAGGAATTAGATTAAGCCAGGACTAGACCTTTGCTAATTTACAACATTTAAACATTTTTAGAAACATGTCTTACAAAAATGCATTATCTGTGAGCATTTTAAGACCAAACAATGGCAATGATGTATTTTAAGATATCTCAGTGCATGCCTTTTCCAGTTTAGACAGTTCTTAACATTTATTTTAATCTAGGACTAGTCTTAAACCCTGTTCGAGAAACTGCCCCTACATGTTTGCTGAGTGAAGAGAAGTGACTTGTGGCCAGGTATGGTGACCCATACTTCCTCATTCCCTATGCTGTGGCAAAACATCATTGTGAAGAGTGTATCACGAAAACTGTTTACATGAACTGGAAGTAAGCACATTTTGTAGCTTCGTAAAATTACAGTTGAACAACTGATGTCACACTGACTATTTCACCTTGCTAGGTTTCTGGACCTTGCTCATGGTAGTAACCTCACTTGTCTATAGGTGTTATGTTTTGCTCAAGAAAGCAAGTGAATGCAGGAGTAGACAAACAGATAATGGCCCGGTTTCACAAACTGGTCTTAGCATAAGCCAGGACTAGGCATTAGTTAAATTAAGATATTTAAGCAACTTTTACAGAAATGCCTTATGAGAAAATATTACAGGTGTGCATCTTAACACAGAACAATGAAACTGACATGTTTTAAGATATGTCAATACAAGATATTTTCATCTGAGACAGCTCAAACATGCAATTTAGTCTTGGACTAGCTTAAGCCTTGTCTGTGAAACTGGG
>JAUMHI010000041.1:14883913-14927689 GCA_032359435.1 Enteromius unitaeniatus | reverse complement strand
TATATCTAAATATATTTAATATATAAACGTAACATATTTTCATTAAATATATACATGCATGTGTTTGTATTTATATACACTAAATAAATATACACAGTACATACAAATATATTATATAAAGACAATTATTTTGATGTGATTAATCATGATTAATCCTTTGACAGCACTAATATATATAAAAGATAAAATAATTCTGTTATTTTCATTAGCCTATATTTTATTTGATCAAAAATTGTAAAATGTATCATTAGCATGTTCATTTAATGACTTTCAAAACTTGTATATTTAGCCTTTATGCCTTTACACTGTTTTAAATCTACTGTTTTATCACTTAAAACACAATTTTTTTTCTAAAATGTTTCACTTGAAAAGCGTGCTTGCACTAGCCTTTTTCTTTTGTAGGCTTTGAATGTTATGTAGCGAACACCTTTCATACATTTTAAGTCTGGCTTTACTGTTTAGAAAGTCTAAGCAACCTTGTTGAGTGCGCAGTTCTTCAGATCGTTACGGTACCCAAATCTGCAACACTTTTCTCCCCCATAGGAAGTCTCAGGCAATTAGTTCAGTCAGTAGAAGTGCTCGTACTAGTAGTCTACTCAGTTTCTCTGAGCTCTTCTAATGACTTAGTCCGAAGAGCGATTAAACCCCTGTGCTGTTCCGTGGGAGTCCCGGTTCCGTTTTGGATTCTCCCTTTTTTTTTTTTTAAAGATGGGATTTGAGTTGGATCGTTTCAAGGGGGCCGTGGACCCAGACTTCAAATGCAACTTGTGTAATAAAGTTTTGGAGGATCCGCTCACTACCCCGTGCGGTCACGTCTTCTGCGCCGGCTGCGTGCTGCCGTGGGTCGTCCAGCAGAGCAGCTGCCCGGTCAAATGCCAAAGGATCTCCACCAAAGAGCTCAACCACGTCCTCCCTCTGAAAAACTTAATATTAAAGTTAGACATTAAATGTGACAATCACGCGCGGGGCTGCGAGAAGATCGTCAAACTCCAGCATCTGGCGGAGCACGCGGAGATGTGTGATTATTCCCCTGCCAAATGTAGGAATAAGGGCTGCAGCGAAGTGCTCAACCTTAAAGATATGGATGCTCACATGCGTGAGTCGTGTGATTACAGAGCGGTCGGGATATGCGAGAGTGGATGCGGATTGATGCTCACTCATAAGGAGCAGAAGTTGGACAACCACTGCTGTTTGAAAGCCCTCAAAGCGCACAACGGCGCGCTGCAAGGGAAAGTTGTCAGCTTGGATAAGGAGCTGAAGAAACAAGCTCTCAAATCGACTAAAAGAGAGAAATCACTTTTGGCTCAACTATCGGCGGTTCACAACGAGCTTCAGATGACAGCGCTGAAGTATCAGAAGAAATTCACTGAATACAGCGCCAGGATTGACTCGCTGTCCAAGAGCCTCTCTCCACCGTGTAAGGTAAGAGAACAATATCAACAACGGCCTAACTTTTACAAATATTTACCATGATAACCAGTAGAATGACCACCACTGCCATCAAATAAACTACACCAAACTACTAACTCGCAAGTCTCATCATTTGTAGACGTTTTACAGTATGACTACTAATTATGATATATTATAGCAGAAATTGGTTGCCTACATGATTTGAGAACAATGCTTTTATAACATAGAAAATTTTCCCTAAGAAAAAAAGTTGTAATGTCCATTTTTCCCAATTTCTCCCCATTTATTTAGCCTTTTTTAGTAAGATGTTACGCTTTAAACTCTGTATCTTATTTCATTTAAGTGATATAAATCAAGCATCTCTACGTGAATCGGTTGTGATTGGGTGGTAGGCTGCAGGTAATCACAGACCTGTTGACATAACTTGTCGATTGCAAGTGTGATATTGTTTTTTATGGTTCTAGGAACAGGCTTGGACAAGTATATCCACTGACTTACATTTACGGCTCAATTTGAATAGTTGCAATTTTGAATATTCCTTCTCCGCAAGCGGCAATAGTTCCAAAGAAGGCCAAACCAAGCTTCGCGTTGAAGTTCAATCAACCCTGGCCTGGAATTACATTCATGAGTGGAACGGAGCGACGGACCTTTAACATCCTCGTTCCAATCCGTCAACTATATCTCCATTCATATTTTTTCCATCTTTCTAGGAAAGAAACCCGCTTCGAGCGATTTCGGAGGGATTTTTTTTATGTTGCTGCTTTTATTATGAACTACTTGCTTGTTTGTTAATATTAATGTAAAAAAAAAAATTCTAGCTTAGTGGGTTTCAAAAACATTTTACATATTGTGCAACATTTTAAGTGTTTGATAAGCTTCATTAATTTGGTTACATTTAGAGACTAGCTGCTTGAGGCCTTGTCGCTGAAGGAAAATTTAGTAGGCATTACATTTGGATATTTCACTTGAAATTTGAACCATGAGATTATAAAATGTAGTGTTTTATTCATACCTAGTTAATACATCAGTAAATGTGGTCTGTACTTTGGTGTAGCCAGGGGTGTAGCACCAAATTCTGGGCCCTATGCACAAGTAGAGGCCATGGGCCCCAGTAAGCTCAAGGTTCACAACTACCTACGACACCATTTAATACATCAATCAACTGATGCTAAAATATTAGCATTTACATTAGTTAACAACATTTATTGTGATCTTAAAATTATATTTAAAGGAAAATAAAATGTCACTTCTCAGGGGCCCTCCCCCCACTTGTGGGGCCCTGGTAATTTAGTCCCACTTTTCACCCAACTACGATGCCCCTGGGTGTAGCTATACTTCATATTGTGCTAAAAAGAATACTTTAACACATGGCCGGATTTGAAGAAGAACTGTACTACGGCACTTTTCTTAGTGTAGTATGTCCTTGCCATGTCTTACATCAAGTGCTATGACATCTTCTGGCAAGAGTGGTGCTCTTCAGATTAGCTATAATATATTCTGTGGACACCATTGGAGCATGGAAAAATGTCAGTGAGGGACACTTGTGACAGATAACCTCCCCTGACCGCTCAATGAAGGAGCACAAGATCCTAAGGCAACCTCCTAGTGAGTGAACATGTTTATGGGCTCTGAATGATGTCTTAGTGCCAGTGACTGCTTTCCTGCTGGGGAATGCAGTCTCTCTTGCTGTTCCCATCACATGGTTCATCAGTCAAGTGAGTTGAAGCAGGGCTGGGAAAAGGAGGCGATGATGGGGAGCTGACATTTGCAGGATTGGGCCTGTCTGCTAAACGCTGGGCTGTTGATCCAGCTGCTCCAGAAGAAAAAAAAAAAGATGTCACAAGAGTTTTCAAATCATCACTGGAGCATTTCAGCATGTATTATGCAGTACATATGTATATGTTTGTTTGATTTCACAATTCCAGAGAATCTATTCTTTAGATGAGTCATGTTCTGACGTCATTCCACACTTGTATTATTTACCAAGCTGCTCTGTTGTTGTACAGTAATCAGACTGAAACATATTTGCAGAAAACCACCGACAAAACCAAACAACAGTGATGTGCATTTATTTGAAGTGGAGTCACTGCCTCCTACGGACGTTGTTTCCCATGGAATTATGGGACTTGTTCCCATGACCTGGTCTAGTGGGGTGCATTCCTCACTAGGAGGCATACATTGCATACACTAAGCAGAGATAGTAAAGAGGACACTGTACATGCATGCCATTGATGTCTGTATTATATTTAGACACTGTATTCTGTGGCCCACAGAAATGACAGCTGCTTTAGTCGCTGATCCTATGCAGTGCCATCCTAAGCGAGGAATAAAATGCTGACACCACTCGTTTCTGCACGTTCTGTCGTTCATCTGTTGAGAGAGCTGTTTGCTGCAAATGTATTAATATACTTGACCGAATGAGCAGGGAACAAGGCATTAACCTTTAAAGCTGCCGGCGAGTTGACAGCTCCTTTTCCAAGATGCTTTGGGTTTAGAAGAATTATGTAGATTGCAGAACACGATGTTTAATGACTCTTAACAGGTGTACCTCTTTACTTGTTTGGTCACGCACCACTTTTGGTCACAGTCATATGTGAATGGTAAGACCTGCAGATGATTTAAGAGCTTGTACTATAAAAACGTACCCTGAAGGGTTACATTTGGAAGCTCAAATGTTTCTACATCCCAAATGTAAATGCTCAGTAATTTCATTGGTGTTTTCAGTATGCGTAATGTCAGTATGAGTGGGTTATTATATAGTTTTCTTTTTAACAGGGTGGAGAGACCAAAAGTGTCACAGCTATACTCCATCGTGAGTCTGGATCTTTAGGCTTCAATATTGTTGGTGGACGACCATGTGCGGTAAGTTTAGAAATATTTGCACTTTCATCTTATTTCATTAGCTATATTTCTATTACTTTTTTTATGCTCATTGTGAAGTATAGCATCGTTTTGGAAACGCCAAATTTCACATTGAGGTGGTTTTTGACTTGCAAAAAATATATAGGTATATTTACAGTATGGAAGATAAGTCAAGTCCCTGCAGTCAAGGAATGGTTCTGTTCTATTTATCCTTGGATGAGAATCGGGATTATTTGCAAATGTAATGCAAATGCAATATTCCAAGTTAAATTCGCAACTTTGGTTGGAAATCCGGTTATTGGCTCATTCTCTTTCCTGTTTGAGACCCAGGTCTGCTCCAGGGGTTTATGAAAAGCTAATAATTAATTGAATCCTAAAAATATTAAAATTAAAAATAAATAGATAAAACAAAAAATTATATATATATATATATATATATATATATATATACATACACACTTTTTGTTTACCTACATGTCATTTGACATTAACTGACAACAATTAACCATGAACATGCAGATATGTTGATACATCACTCAGAAGTGTTAGGCTAAAAAGAAAAAATTAGGAATCTCAGATTACGCATATTTTAAATGTATTTAAACACATTTTAAGTCCTGAGATCACTTGCATATTATATTAGATTTTGATTTATTCTTTACCAAACCTCAATTATGATAAACAAAATATGACACAGATCTATAATACCTCTTTTAATATTATTTCAGATTCTCAGTGCATCACTGGATAACTAACTTTAAGTGGAAATGGCAACTGGGAAAATACAGACATAAATTATATCTAACATATAAAATGTCACTTTGGTACATCGGTCCACCCTGAAGTGGTAGTTGTGGTATCCATATCAGTGTGAATAAGCACCAAACCCTTTAAGAAGTGTTTGTTTGTGGTTCGTCTGAAATAGAAGTGTGACGCACTTTGGTCTGAACCGGACTTTTGCAGCAAAACCTTTCAAAGGGGAAAACTACTACTACAGCCAAGTTTCCAGGCGTCCTTCTAAAACCCAGATGTTGCCTCATCTCAAAGACAAGCTTTATTTATTTATAAATATTCACCTCTTTTATAGCATATAGCACAAATTGCAATGCCTGAGTTTATGCTAAAGTTGAAGAGGTCAGTCACTAATGAGTGACACAAATGGCTGCGTCTCTTAGCAACTGTACAACCACTTCAACGTGGCCATGACCCCTCCCTAGCAAATGTTTGACATGCCAGCCATCCTGTCTGCTTGTAAGTCCTTCGATCTGTTCCTAAAACTTCATTAGCTGCCTATTCAGAAAGCATTTTCAATGTCAAATACTTTGGTATGTTGTACCTTTCCTTTTTGTATTTTATTTATCTTATTTTATTTTATTTTATTGTTACATTTTTATATTTTTAGAGTACTGCATCTTTATTTCGAGACATCAGGTCACTTAATTTTGTTAACAGAGTTCATGTAATTCTACAACATAAATAAAGGATGGTAAATAAGGATGTTGTTGTTGTTGTAATGGGAAAGAGGGAAGGGCTTACAGTAATTAACTGCAGAGTTCACAGTTTGACTTCCTGCGGTTTCTCAAGTTTTCCATTAAAAATTACAGCACAGTGTCACACAACATGGCACAGAGGTAATGTGGTTTGATGTGGTTGAGGGGTGGGTTTAGCAATGTTTTGGCAGAGGTTTTGGTATAACCTTCCTGTCTAGGTTATAGTTTCATTTAATGAATGGTGACCATCTTTTTTTTTTTTAGTCACCATAACCCTTCTACGAACACAATGTGTCTTTTATTTGGCAGTGCATTTGCAGAGAAGCTAAACAAAGGAGCGCACGTCTTGTACACCTGCAAACAATTATTTGTGTTTTGGATGTGTTATAAGGGGAGTGTGTATGTCTTTGCTATTCATTTTATTTTTATTTTGCAATAAAAATTACTAAAGAGGTTTATTGGATGGTAATTCAGATTTATTGATAAATATTGCTGCCTTGTTTTTGAATTGCAGGATAATAAAGATGGCACTTCGAATGAAGGAATCTTTGTGTCGAAGATTGTGGAAAATGGGCCGGCGGATAAAGAAGGGGGTTTGCAGATCCATGACAGGATAATGGAGGTAAATGCCTCTGTTTTATGCCAGATACTCTAGCCTAACCAAGAGGCAATGCAACAACTTGAGAGATGTATTTATGATTTCCTTTCTGTGCTAAAATGAAATTGTTGTGCAGCGATAATCACAACTTATATGATGTGTTCACAGTTATTTAGATTTTGTAGCTATGTAGATGTGTAGTGCAATGTCGTTTTGGACAGGAACTTTAAACATTTTGCCCTATGTCAGGACAAAGATTTCTGGCAAGTGCAGCTCAACCAGAAAAGAACAGTTCTACAAGCCGGCGTTGAACATATATACCTGTACATAAAACATTACATCATGTAATACCCTTAAAATGGCTTGGAGGTAAATGCTTTTGCAAAATTCCCGTTAAAAACTTCTTGTTAAGATCTTTCTTTCAGAACATCTCAATTTGGTTGTTCATTGTTAGATTTATTAGATGTTGTTTACTCACTTGTAAAGAAATCCTTCCTGGCTGGCTTCTGGTCAGAAGGCTCTCTCTTACCTTGGAACAAAATCTGAACTGTTTACAAAGGCCAAAAGTTCCCAGTGGTTACTTTTAAGGGTGCGTAGAAAGTCGGCCCTACAAAGGTTGCTTTTATAGCAGCATGAAACTCAAGTGTGGTACAACGAATGCATTGAATTCTCTGTAGCATGTTATAAATATGGCTTGGGTCTGTACAATTGTTTAGCTAAGTTAATGTAAATATTTTCACTTCGTGTAGTCGAATCATCATTCAACGAAATGGTAGCTTTCACCGCAAGATTTTTTCCCCTCAAGAGTTAGTTGAAAACATTACTTTTTGGTTGGGAGATTTATTAATTTTAGCTTGACATCAGTATACGCAGTATGTAGGATGAGGAAGTCGTGTCTGCTCTTATGCTAACTTTTAAGTGCGGCCACATGCAGTGTGCTAACCGTAAGTGTCTTAAACTCTCCTGTTCGTTTAGATATGCCATAAGCCCTTGAGACAATGGATAGATTGAGCCACCTAAGGCGACAGTAATGCACTCGGCGCCTGGTGACTTAAGATCACTAAACTGGGGGATGCTTGGGACCCAGATTGGTTAATGCATTGGGCGGAAATGTGCTAGTATGACTTACTTGGAGGAAGGGGCCAGAGTGAGGGGAAAAGCTTTGGATTGTGCTTAGCATGCCAACTGCTTTGCTGTGATATCCGAGAGTGTTCCTTGTGGTTTTTGGTGGATGTCACCTACATCTCTGCTTTTTCTTTAAAAAAAAAAAAAAAAGACATCAACTTAACAATACATTGATATTTGAGAAGGGTTATCAGTGACTGGTTTAGTGTTTTCATTGTAGTGTAAGCTTTTTCAAGATATTTTGCTCTAGGATGGCACTAGACCTAGAAAGCCACTATTTGTCTCTGTCTTTTGAATAATTAGGTGAGTCAGCATGCGTGCCAGAGGATGTAAATACACGAGGAACACGAAGCACAAAGCCCTGGGTCAGTCTATTGAGGAGACCTTTAAAATTTATAGTCAGAAACTCTCTCCCACAATGCAATGTTGTTCCCACCCTGTGCGGGCAGTTTGGATCATGTGTACATGGGAATAACATTTTCTGCTTCCTTCAGGAGATTTATTGACGCTTTTAAAACTACTTTAATAATGTTTCCGCCAGTCGAAAAGGATGCAGTAAAGCTTTTCTTTCTATCATTGACACCTGAGGTAATGTGGTCTCTGAGATCAAAATGTGAATTCTAGCGTTACTTTAGAGCCTCAGGTGGTATCGCATATTTAATTATGTTGACTTGAAAAATGACTTTCTGTAGAAATACAATCACAGGGGAAGAATTAATGCAAAATTGCTTGCAGCAGTTTTGTTCCCATTGAAATTCCACTTGTACCTTTTTAAACCAACACCCTGTAGTCCTATCCTTTATAGCCCATGAGAGTTAGACTCAGCTGGAGTTTTCTGTGTAAAATATCTTCCTCCAGGACCAAGCACTCTTCTGTCTCTCTTGCTACATCAGCATTTTTTTCATCCATCGTTCAGGTTATCCATTTGTTTCCTTTCCCCCTACAGCTCATTTGGATACACTTGTATTACTTGGCAATTGTGCTTAGATGCTATTAGATGTTACTGTCATATTGAGGTATAGCACCTTGGTGCATATTGTTGATGTAAAATTATGATATCCTTTTAAGTTGTTTCTTTAACATCAATGTTCCTTTTTTGTTTTCAAGTGTTAATTATGTATGCCCGATATATACGTTTCATCTTAGAAAATTTATCATAAAAAAACGTTAGTATTGGATACTAATTGTGCATTTCATAAAAATTTTGACTGTCATTTGCTGTAACTTTTAGTAACGCTACTTAATCTAGCAAATCTTATCAGTTTCACTCTAAGTAAACTGCAATATACTGAAGTATACTTTAGATACACTTTAAATATCTTGCATTTAAAGAATGATATTTATCAAAGATCATACTATCCTCAACAACAGTAAAATTAAAACCCATTTTAGGCTTCATATTATGAAATGTGCATTGTACTGTACATAAGTGTTACTCTCAAAATCTTAAGCAATATGTTTGATGTATGTAAATAGATTTACTTAGCATTAAATAAGTGTATTTTAATGCACATTAAGTGCACATTACAATAAAAAAGGATCTGCTTATTACCGGGACTCATTTTTTTTAAGCTTTGGCCACTATGCGACCAGCTACATCATGTCAATAAATTTCATCATAAAAATCAAGATTCATCTGAACCTACTTTAAAAATGTCTCTGCTGTTCGAAAGATGTGTAATAATCTTATCAAATATATGCCAGAACCTCTGAGTCCATTTTATCCTGTTTACCATTCAAGCGAGAGACTGTTGGGTGACTAGCATTCACTGATCAGTACAATGCATTCTGGAGTTGCGACAGCATCTATGCCGAGAGCATCCAGGCGGAGCGTGTGAATTTGTGTCATAGGGTGAGCAGGGCCATCACGGTACTCAGCGAGCTTTGTGCACATATTCCTGACAGCAGCAGCAATGGGTGACTCACTGAGTGAACATGAGACATTTAAGTCAAGAACACACTGCACAGATCATCTGGCCCTTATGAACGAGCTCAAATAAATTTCACTGCCCGACTTTATAGAAAGTGAAGGAATGTTTAATTTCTCACTTTTTACAGGTAGTGAATTGGGAAAAATCCTTTTATTCTCCATCTTCTTTTGGCCTCTGAGATGTTATGTGCACATACATGACATGTCCATAAAGATCTAAAATCTCCCACGGCCGTCCAATGGAGGAGTAACGTGGCAGATGTTCTTGTTAAGCACCAGAGAGGCAGGCTCAGATAATTCAGCAGATGAATAGCACCTTGTTCGCTGTAGACATTTATTTTCTCATAAAAAAAGATGTAAAAAGGGAAGGGGGAAAAAACGGTGCAGTGTTTGTGCTCCAGACTGTTCGAAAATCTTCACACATAGTAGTCGTGTTTGCCTGCGACAGTTTGATTTATGCATGATTGGATTTAACACAGCTCTTGTGTTCAGAAAAACATGTTTATTCCAGACCTCAGCTTTAAATTGTGAGCGTTTGTATATCACAGGGATTCATGTGTTTGTTAAAATTTTTGTAACTAAGTTGTGCTATTCTCACTGATCTATGTAGAGAACTGGATAGCTCATGACGTCATAGAAATGAAGCCAAACATTCGCAAACATTCTATTGAATGAATAGGAAACAATACGATTTTAATGCGAAAACATCACCTAACAAGTCAACGTTTTCATATCTGATTCCTCCCTCCACGGAAATAGGATGTCGCTGGTCTTGGTTAATAGCAGATGGCAGCAATGCATTAATTTAGTTTGTTCTCCGCCCTTTAAATGAAGAAAGAAGAAGAAGAAGCTCCACCACAGGTACTGAATGTCCTTCAGTTAAGCTGCACCATACCCCACAGACAAGGGATAGATCTTTTTAGTGAGGCTGCACGATAAATCCTATGTGATTGTTATACGAATATCATCAGTAACGTAAAGCCCGATCTGTGATTAGCATTAAGTTTCCATCACGTGGAATTTAACCTGTGTGCAGTTTTGCCACATCCTTTAGCGAACTTCGTGTCACACTTATAGGCTGCACAGTGGGTCATTTTTGGAGTGGAACTACCAATCCCTGTAGCGCAGACGTTGGAGCCCTCTGTCGGTAGGGAATAGTAAGATGGCGGATTGAACACTTCCGGTGGCTTCACTGCCTGACGGCAGTTTAGAACGCAATGAGCAATCCAGTCATTATATATAGATCAGTGGCTATTCTACATTTTTTATAAAGTAAAAAAATTGTGCGCTAGCGTCATTAAATGGAGTTGCTGTCTGCCATTGTACGGTACAACAGGTAGCCTTGCACCATTCACCATTGGTTGAGCCAGAAGTTTACATTTCAGACCACTCAAATAAACAGAGCTATGTTAAAGTGCTGCAGAGTCACAGTGTTTACACTGGTCTTGGAAATCAACCCACAAATGGCTCATAGTTGTCTCTAAACATTTAGCTGAGATAGAAAGTATTTTACCACAACTAAATGGCAAAAACCAACTTTAAGCATTCTGTTCGGTGCAGCTAATGTACAGTTTCTATTTCTTCTCAACCTAAGGGGCTTTGAGAGCACAGTGCATGCATGCATATATTACCTTTAGCTGATTGTTTTTGTCATGTTTTTTTGATATCCAAGTGTAGGGCTATCTTCAGGAGAATTGGATGAGTTGGGGTAGAAAAAGGTCATGGAGATAGACTGGGTTGTAAATGTCACCTTGTAAAAGCCTGCAAACAGACAAAGGTCAGAGGTTGAACAACGTCCAGACTTTAAAAAGCAACTCCACTGAGAAGCCAGTGTTTGCCATCTGAAAGAAGCAAGAGTCCCAGCATAACAGAAGACTGGTTGTTTTCAAACAAGCGTTTAGTATGGCTGGGAGTATTTGAGGAACGTGTCATTTTTAATAGCATTTTATTTGGCCTATTACATTTCCAAAAGATCATGCCATGCTAGTATAGCATCCTCCTCAAATACAAGCATGCTTGTTTTCATCTTGCTTAAAATACAAATAATGCATTTGCAGCCTTCTAGTAACACCAGTGGCTCTTTATCTTTTTCTGTCTCCATATAGCTGTAAGGTTACCAACAGTGCACCACTTAACACCCAACAGCGCTTTCAGTTATTTTAGTGTGTGTTCGCTGTCAGATGTGGCATTAAATGGCGTGAGGGGTGAGTGGCAACATGAAAAGAGTGGCAGCTTGAATAGATATGTTAAGAGTCTGGAGAGGATGGGGCCCATTTCTAGCATGCAGATGAGTCTTCAGTCCTTTGAACTCAGGTTGTTAGCATTCTTGTCCACTGATGATTAAGAAGAACCTTGTAGATCACAGCTGTAATGAAGGACAGAGGAGGGAAACATGTATAAAATTTGCAGTTGGTTTTATAGAAAGGGAGATTCAGGATTCCCTGAATCATTGAGGGAAATTTACTTTAACTTCAGATGATATAGGCTTGGTAGTCCGTTTCTTTGGTTTGTTTTGGGTGGAATGATTTAGAAAGGGCTTGGATTTAAAGTGTTCTCATTCTTTGATCACATTTCTTTGTGAAATGCTATTTGGGTTAATTATGTTAATTTGATAACATTTCTGTTTTTAAGTGTGAAAAATTTCATTTACAAAACACTGAAGCATTTTTTTACAATAAATAAAATTATTGCATTAGAGTAAAAAAATAAAAAATAACAATACTCTAGCTCATGTAGTATACTCTCCAATGAAACGGGCATTAACCTCAGTCCATCCCATTCTGGACTTTTTTTGACCAGCATGTACATTTTTGAATCAGAAGAACGTGTTCTTGCTTTCATCAGGGACACAAAGTCAGGTCAACCCAGCATGGGGCCACCCTGCGGTGTCCAGTCTCCACCCTTCTTCCTTGACAACTAAGATATCACAGCACATGTCATCTTGAGCATGGAATGTGTCACAAGGTTCTCTTGTGTTATTTCTGACCGAGTACAACAGAGCTAATCAGAGTTGGCAGCTAGTTCACTGTGGGCAGTATCACATGTTATTTGGCATCTGATAGCAAGAAGAAAGCCTTTGTCAAAGACTTTATTGGATTTGTGCTCCTGTCTTTTTTCTAGATGGAAGTTAGCAGGGAGAATAGGCAAGTAAGACTGTTAGTCCCAGCGGAGAGCTGCTTTCCAGTTGACTGGAATGGCTGACTTAGCTTATTACAGGACATTAAATCCATTGGAAGTCTTAAAAGGGATATAATAGGATTCTGGTCTTGGCTTCTGTTATAGCAGAGCATGCATGGATGAAATGGATGGTCCTGTGGTGCATGTATGATTGTGTGTAGCTATACAGTGGATGCCAAAATTATTAAAACAGTAGTATTTTTACCAGCTAAAAATGGTTTTAAGTCAATTATGTAATTATGTTATGTAAAAATTATATTTTTGCTGTAGTGTGTCAGTAGGAAATAACAGTTTCCCATGGGCTGATGCTGTTAATCTCAGATTAGCCAAGAAATTGGCAGATAAAAAAAAATGTCTGTTGGATTATATTAGTTTATCAAAACAATATGGAACTTCTTAAAAGCATCTATCAAGGACTCGTTAAATATGGCTTAGCCTACTACTGTAAATGTGTTGTGAATTCTGTTAAGCAGGCTTTTTCTCTATTGTTCTCATTTTTACAATTTATAGCTTCTAAAAGGTTTAGAGAGAGAGGATATGTAGGTATAATTAAGGCTAATTGTCTTTCCAATCAATCACCAGGTTTGTGTAAACATATCAGTAACAGTAGTCTCAGGTTGCCTTCCCAGCTGCTTTCACAGTCAGACCCCGTTAACCCCCCACCCTCTATGCAAGCCGTACACCCCCATAGCCTCTCTAATTAACTACCCTCAATTAAACGCTAATAGGCTGATTAACAGACCCTCGGTCGTGAAGTAATAGCCAGTCGTTTCCTTCTTGTTGCCCTCAGTAATGCAGGCCAGGCCCCAGGCCTGTTAATTACAGCCCACATCGAATGCCCTCAGCAGGACCTGAGAAATGTAGCCTGTCCAAGTCAGGAAAGTGTGGTAGATGGTGAAAAAGAGCATGTCTGCATTATGGATTGTTTCAGCCATCTGTAATGCAAAAGAAGAAGAGAAGGCTACCACAAAATGCTCTCTGCGGTAAGGCCACTTGTTGACTTTCACTGGGCTTTCAACTCGTGGCTCTCTATATCACAGTAAATCAATAGGAATGGACAAATCATTATTTAATTTTGTTCATATAAGGAAACTCATAATTTTTTGGTGGCTGGGTATCTGAATCGAGACGTCTTATCGTCTGTGATTTTCACCAAATATGGTATCAAGGAGTCAGATCATTTATGAATCCATCTACTTTTATGAGAACACATGAACACAGTCTTCCTGTTTTAAGACTTGGGCATAAAGGTAATTTTCTACTCACTCCCTCTTTTTATGGACGCACAGCCACAGTGATCTTGTAAATGTACTTATTGAATGTCTGTTCTATAATTTAAGCTTGGTTTTCACCATATTTCAGCAGCTAGCTCATGATTAAAGTAAGAACGTTGCAGCCCGAGCTGAGAACTGAAGTCCTATTTCCTGTCATAACTCACCAAAGTACAAGACTACACTTCTTTGTCCCTCCTCCCAACAGACAGATATATTTTAATGTACTCAAAGTGACTATTTCAATGCCAGACACATATTTAGGCTTGAATACTTGCCCAGTGCAATGCAAACATGTGACCCAGCCGTTGTTGCATTACTGCACAAGTAACATTCACTAGTAGGAGACTATAGATTTGATTTCCAATATCCTCCTAGTCTTTAAACTAGGTTGTTACTATTCTGGTAGGTAACACAGAAGAGAAATGCAGCAATGCTGAAAAACTAGTGGGTAATTTACTTGATTTACATTGCAAATTGCATTTTTACATGTTTCGTTAAAACCGTTTTACTTGCACAGTATGTTTTTAGACCCAAGAAGACTATTTTGCAGTTGTTGTATGTCTCAGAACTGGTTTATGCCAAAATTTTACACCAGATTGCATTAAGGTTGTTCTTAACCCATCTTAACCTACTACTACAAGATTTCTTGCCATTGTTGGGTGTTCCCGGTGTAGTGTTTAAACTAGGGAACAAGTGAAGTCAATAATAGTCCAGTTGAGTCTTCAATTTGGCTACAATTGGAACATAGTTGGTCCGAGCTCGATGGTTTAGGTCTTTGTGTTGGCCAGCCTCAATAATCAAACTCCTTTTAAATCCAGACAACACAAGTTGGTGTAGAATTCCTTCGTTCCTAGCCTGACAAGCTTTCTTTTCAAGAGCCGTTTAAGAAAGCAGTCTTTCACACACCAAACAAAGTGGAACCAGCAACCGCTGTGCACCCTTCTCATGTAAATGAGTGCAAACACTATTCCCAAGTCATGTTATTGTCCTTGTGGACCTACCGTGTGCGTCCCTGGTCCACTGAAAGAGATGTACTCCTTTCACACGTACCTTCTCCATTTGATTGTAGACTTCCTGCGTCTTTCAGTTTAGCAACAGAGAAATTTGTTTGACTTAATGTGACAAGTGGGAACTGGATAGTCCAATATATTGTCCTGTTGTATCAGTAGGTACTTTTATGTGCTTTATGAATTCCCTATATTGTCTATCTTAAATAGCTGTTCAAACTTTTGCTGGAATACCCCAGCAAGAGAGTTGCAGTGGACTACCAGTTGAGTTACTAATATCAAGACTCATAAGAAATATATTATAATTTTCAAATGTATTTTAATGAACCTAGATTTTGACAAGAAACTAGGCAAGTAACCAGATGCTTGGGCAACTGCATGGTTCTGTTGTGTATTATTATTTATGTGCATTCTTTTGTTACTTTGATAGATCTTCAAATGCAAGGGTGTCAATCCAGGAAACCATCCTACAGAGAAGCAGCTAGTCAAGGTCTGCTGGATTCTAGAAGCTTTCAGGCAGTTGTGTCTAAGCAGAAGGAAGGTGGCAATTCAGGAACAGGATTGACATTTGATTCATTTAGCTGAATGTAAACATGCTGATAGTTACTTTGCATCAAAGAATACATTAATACCTTCTTTGTTGACCCTTGTAGTGAAATTGAAAAACATGTAGTTGCTTGGAGTGTTTCTCGATACTTAGGACACTTACTTCTGGCTTTTAAGATTCTTGAAGACCTTTATTTGCTTAGCTGGTTGAAGCCTGGATACTGTGCTTAACTGTGATGTACAGCCTGGTGACAGAGTGGATGTTTCTTGTGAACTGGTTATTTTAACTGTTTTTGATTGTTCTGGAAATTAACACATGGTGCAACCCAAGTGCAATACTGTTGTTCAGACAGTGAGTCACTGTGGACCACAGTTTAAACTTTCACGTTACCGCAAGCAAGTTTTAATTTATTAGTTTTCCGAAAGAAATCTAGCCAAATCATTTCACTTTTATTCATTCTTTTCCATTTGTCATAAACCTCGCCTTTTACTCTTACTGCGTGAAAATAATCATTGGAGTGTTTGAGTTGGCAGCAACTTAGAGCGATGTGAACTGAATTAAACACAGGAGAACTTCTGGACACACTGTGACTGGTTTTTTGGGGTCAAAGAGAGGCAAGCAACAGAGGCTTCGGTCAAAGTCGTACACTCTTGGGGCAAAGCGTTATGACTTCACACAGAGACTGCAGACGGGCCGTTGCAGTGCAGAGTTACGCAGCATTACTGGGAGTCATATTGAGGTCTAGACCTCGGAGATGTTGAGGAAACGTTGGGTCAGACATGAAACCGATTGATGGATAGCATGGTCACTGATCTCCATGGTGGGTTTAGTAGCTTTAGGTGAGGCGGTTTAGGGTGGAGTAGAATGAGAATGCATATAGTGGGCCCTTTTGGACAAGGTAGGTGGTGTTAAATAAACCTGGCCACATCTGCAGCGAGGCATCGGGTTTCTAACACGCCGGGCAGCTTGACAAGAACTCCTTTGTACACTCTCCCCTCACCTCACACTCTCTCCGCACCACTGTCCTTTTCTTCCTGACTTTCTCCTGCACTGTCCCTCTCTCCTCCTTACCTCTCTTTTATCCTCAGTATCCTCATCTTTTTTTCTTTCTTTCTCCTTTATATATTCTGTCTGATGTTTTTATATGTTATATGACAAAATGGTTGGAAAATTCCAGTAGACTTTCATTAATGGAGGGACATATTTTAGCCTCTTTTCTTATGACATGCTCTAGACAGTTTTCTTCCAAGCAGGTTTTTATCAGGAGTATGACTTTGAGGAAGAAACAGAAAAGGGAAAAGGCTCCTAATCCAACAATCCATAAATACAAATAGAAGAAATGAAGGCAAAATCCCTTTTTTATGAAATGGTGAGAGGAGACATGCCAAAATTGTGTCTTGCAAGGTTGCAATGTGTGTGTTGATGTGTTCTTATAATGCCAATGTTGTTATATGTTGTGTGATAGATACAGTTTGACTTATGTAAAGCTTCAGGTATTTGTAGTGTTAATAATCTTGTTTTAGATGAACATCATAAAAAGATTTGTTAACAAACTATGCGATACTGCTTCTAAATTCCTTGGTTTGGTGCCAGAAATACATAAATCCTCTTTCAGCTGTCTTCCGGCTCTACGTCTGCTCTGGATCTAAGACAGCCGAAAAGCACAGGAAACAGGACCATGGGATATTTTTTTTTACTTATTTTTTTTTAAAGGCATGAGAAGGATTAGAATCTACTATTGTTGGTCTCAATGTACCTAACCTTACTGTTAATGTGCTAGTTCACTAAACATTTAGCTAGCACATCATGGTTACAAGCCATTTGATTTGTTAGGAGTGTTAATATAACAAATGCTTGTCCTTGCTTTGCCCTCACATTTAATTCCCCTTAAATGTCTCGTTTTATTTTTAAAGCGATTGGAATCCATCACTGTTGTATTTTTGAACATTATCACTTTAACTAACCCTAGATAATGAGAACCACATGTGTTTGCCACATTAGTCTCTTTGTCTTGTTTTATAGAAAAAGAGAGACCAAGACAAATTTGTACGATTCCTAAGCAGATGTGTCCACATTCCTCTCTGAAGGCCAATGTTTTTGGTGTGATGTTTTTTATTTTGTACAACTAAGGATTAAATAATGATCTGTTCTTAGACTTTCGTGTATTAACACAAAGGTCATAGTTTTCATCCGTAAGCAGTGACCTCGGATGAATTTCAGGGCTTTGATTATTTTTACATGTTCAAAAAATCCAGTGTAGGTTGTGACCTTTTCAGTCAAAGCCAAATGGAAGGTTTTTTTAGTCTGTGATGGAAGTATGTACAGCCGTCTTAATGGGACTATTGCCCTTTGTCAGCTCTTGTGGAAATATTCATGTAATAAGTCTTGCATATTTTATTTATAACCACTTTGTTTTTGACAGATTGACTTTGATTATTTTTAGAGCATAGTTTTCTTTGTTGTCAGCGGGTATTCTCCACCTAAAGCCAGATGTCAAATGCTTGTTTGCTGTTTTTTTTACAGAGCTTGACTTACATAATTTCAGATAGCTTTTTACAGGTTGTTTTGGAAAACTCACATTCACTTGTGTCTCCACTTTACTATGAAAAGCCCACTTATCATGATCAGATCCATTCCTGATCTACCCTACATATTTCCTGGATATTCTGTTTCATATTATTTGGTGCTTGGACTATTCTGTCCTTGAAACGTTGGTCAATATTTTTGTAAGCATTTGTAGTAAGATCGAGCAGACTGCTCTGTAATCAAATGGTGCTTTCATGTGTGACCTTCGTACGACTCTGCTCTCCAGGAAACCCTAACAAAACTGAGGGTAATCAGATGAAAAGGCGGGTGACTAGCCTCTGAATTCACCAGCTTTTCAGATGGTGCTCTGGTTGAATGGGACAAACAACAATTTTTAGACTCGCCTGCAGTCCAGGTTTCTGAAATCTATGTAGAAACACGTCCCACATGTAGGGTTATGTTTGATGTCCTTGGTTTAATTTCTTGTAGCCTACTTTTTGTGCTTTTCATTTTATAATAGAGAACTCATGTTCAGTAGAAATATGTTATATAAATGTGCATATTTTAAAAAAAAACTGCTCAAAGGGTACTTCAGGTTTTACTCCATAGGAGCATATCAAACTTGGACCATGATACGCTTAAAGCCACAGGTTGGTTTGCGAATTTTGTGATGTTTCAGAAGGTTTCACTTATTCCGTTGTGGCTCTCCAAAACGTGTAATCCACCAGGTCATATATTTTCAGAGAATGGCTTAGGAGGACCACTGAAGTCCTTTAGAAATGTTTGGCAACCATAAGGAGGGTGAAACATGCTCTTGTAACTCCTGGAAATGTTTTGCTTGTGGTTGGACGGGTTCGTTTATCATGAAGTCAATTAGATAGAAGGCCACAGACTGGCTTGGTAAGTAGAAGAGACTGTAATTTAGCAATATGAGAGGCAGTTCTTTGTCAAATGCTTGCGTTTAAGTAATGCTAGTCTAACTTTCTGGTCACACAGTAGTATGTGGGTGCTGGCGGTGACGTGTGGTCGATGAATAAGATGACGTGATTCACGAGCTGTGGGGATCCAGACTCCTGGCTCCAGTTTGGATCTAGTTTACTCATTTGCTGTGCGTTGCAACCATAAAGAAGGCTGATGCATATCATTTTGCTGTTTGTGTCTTTGCATTCCAGCCTCTGATATGGCAAGAGAATTCACTGAATGTCTTTCTCTTTCGCGTGCATGCTCTTTCTTTTTTCATTTTTGGAAACGGTACTTTTGATTAATGAGGTATGATTCTGGAAGGAAATGTGCAACCTTGGGGTTCTCAGAGTGAAAAGACCAAAACAGAACAACCTACTGTAAATGCTACGTCTACAGAAACGACCGCCAGAAACCTTAAGGACCTTTAAAGTGTTTTGACGAACATAGTTAGCGTTCCTGTGTTGATGTATTTCCCTTTTAACCAAAAAGTTGGGTATCAACTCAAAATACCAAGGGGGTGCAGAAAATTTTCTTCGGTTGCTTAAAATTTGCAAAGTTTTCTGATTGTGACTGTTTAAATTAACACATTAATGTAATGAGTCATAATGTGAAAAGAATTTTTAATAGAATTTTATATATATGTATATGCATATAATGTGGGTTTTGATGGACAGGAACTAAAAACCTAAACTTGACAACAAACTGGGTTCTGTGAGGGGCGTCTGTTCACTGTGCATCCTGTTCAATGCAGAACAATCCATTTATCTAAATTATTTGACTTCACAGTTTCAAAATACTAACCTCTTCATCCTGGCCTAACACAGGGCACAGCACACAGTATCTCGCAAGGATGAACATGTTGCAGTGTAAATGGACATTACTTATGCTTACACATGCTCATTGAGTTGTTACTTGATGAATTTCACATGTGGCTGCACTTCTGATGAGAACAGATCGCAGTACTGGGGATCAGAGCGGACATTTCTGTCATAACTGGACTTGTGTGGAAGGAGAGATTATTTGTCTGTTCTCAGGTCAGCTTGTGGTGAGATGTTTGTGAATGCTTGTTTGTGTTCTCGCCGCAGCTGCGTACAGCCCATATGTGCTTGTCGGTGTTGGCACGGGGGCAGTTGTGTAACTTCTGAGCAGGACTGCACGTGGATTAGCCTTGTTTGACACTTCTGTTTCCATTGGCGCGGATTTTGTTTTGGTGAAATCAGGTGGCACTTTGCATTACCTGGTGACTGTGCATTACTTCCTTATTCACTTACAGACTTCCATTTTATTACTTTTCTTAAGGTGTTTACACTGGATGAGAGCAGTGAGTCACAGCACTAAATAAAATTACTTGATAAAACTATTGTGTCACCATGAGCTGCCTCATAATTCAACAAATTCTTACTTGGTTTTACTTGCTTGGACATTTTTATTTTTTCATTTATATTTTGAAATTAATATTCCATTTTACATTTTTAAATGTTACTTTATTTTTTAATTTGTTAAAATTGTTTCTGTAACTCCTTCTATAACTCCTTTTACGTAAATATTCACTATTACCATTGGGATTCACTAGTAAAATATAAATGATTAATTTATACTTTGAGTTTATTTATACTTTTGATTAATTTGAGTACTGTATTGGTTATCATCTTATACACTACCGTTCAAAAGTTTTAGAACGGTAAGATATTTTATGTTTTTTTAAAGATGTTTCTTATGCTTATGATTTCTGAAAGTGACACTGAAAACACTGAGTAATGATGCTTTGTATCACAGGAATAAATTACATTTTAAAATATATTTACACAGAAAACAGTTATTTTAAATTGAAATAATATTTCACAATATCAAATTTTTTTCTGGATTTTTAATCTAATAAATGCAGCCTTGATGAGCAGAAGAAACATCTTTAAAAACCATTAAATATCTTGCTGTTCTAAAACTTTTGAACGGTAGTGTGTGTATGTGTATATGTGTGTGTGTGTGTATATTTATTTTTTTTTTTTTTATTCTTCTGTGTCTCAGTATGTCATTATACTGCTCAGCCATTTGTGGATAGTAACAAGTTCAGCAGCAGCTGGTCAGAAGACACATGACACACTGACTCAATTAGTCCTTATAAGTGCTTCTATTTATATTCCTCCCCATGATGCCTTTATTCCTCATTCGTACCACAGACAGAGGTAATAGACAGGGTTGATGAACACACAGGTCCCAAAGCTACTGATCTCTGGGTACTCACAAGAGTGGAAATAGCGGGTAGATGAGTTAGGAACAAGTAAAGCTGGAGCGAACAAACCCTTGGGATAGAAGTTCCAGTGAACCAAGGTACAACATCCTGACACTGGGATCATTTGAAGGGAGCTAATTAATTAAACACATGTACAATATACACACACACACACACACACACACATAAAAACAATTGCACTTTCTCTCCATTGTACCTAAGGCAAACACTTGTACCTAATGAGGCAGAATATTCCCCAGCTTCAACAGTGAGATGAAACAAAGCTTCTTAAAGCCCTTGAACTGCTGCTGGTGATTAACTCAGTACATTAAACTTAATCAGAAATGTGTCCTGTGCTTTTCCCATGGTGGCAGAAGGTGAAATCATGTGTAGTAGATTTATTTAAAGGCATGATATCACAGGAGCATGCACGTAAAAATCAGAGGATGTTTATCAGCTTTTTATGGGATTTTAAACCGGGAATTGGATGATACAACTTAAGATATGCAGCACTGAATGCTTTTTTTCTCTTCAATTTTATTATTCTACCAACAACAAATAATGAAAATAATCATTCATAGCAATTTACATAAAATTTACATGTACTGTAGGCCAGCACAATTTTTCTTTTAAACTTTCCATTCATTAAAAAAACTTGAAACCGTTTCGAACACTGATAATAATGAGTTCCAAATCTGCATATTTGAATGATTTCTGAAGAATTATGACACTTAAGAGTAGAGTAACAAGTGCATCCCAGCAATAAATGACATTTCAAAATATGCTAAAATAGAAAACAGTAAAGTTAATAGTTCTTCTCAGTATTAGCTTTTTATTACATTTTAATTAAATCTGTGGTGAGAATTCTTTTAAAACCGTTAAAATAATGTTACCACAGATGGATGTCTCAGGACCCAAGTGACCCTTTCATATCTTTTAATGCACTCAATCGTTCTGAATGCAAGAACATATCCTGTGTCTATGGCTGATGTAAACTGAAAGTCACTATGTACAGTTGCTGTCCTCAGTCTAGCCAAAAGGTATTGCTCAAAATGCCATTGCAACTCTTTGCAAAAATTGAAGGAAAAAAAGTCAAATTCCCTTTACCCCACCTGATTGATGAGTGCTGTCACTTGCTAAGACATATTTACCTTCCTACAGAATTGTGATGAAACCTTGTGGTTTGGTAAGCATTGCAAAGCTGACTGGAAAAGCATTTAGGAATCCAAACTGAACAGTGGAAAATTGACTGGAAATTCTTTCTCATAGTTGGGTAAATGATGAGTCAACTGCCAACAGGGCAACTTTTCTTTAAAGTGGATGGAGGAGAACCACAAGAATAGAGTAGAAAAAGAAAAAAGGAGGTGCAGCTTGATGGTGATCTTGGAGAGGCTTCTCGGCATCTGCTTTCTTTGTAGCTTATAGGTATTCATGAACTCCCGTATAAGTAAACCATTTGTCAGTATATGATAATGCATTAATGTCATTTGCTACTGTGTCTCTTTTTGAAACATGATTGGCTGTTTAAAATGAAAGGTGGGACTTAAATGCCTAAATTTGCCATACTAAGTGCTGCTTTTAATTTTAATTTATTTCAGCAAAACCTACAAACCTTACAGCCTTTTTGCATTAACCGTCCCTCTCCCTCTGTCCTTGTTTCAACTGTTAATCATGTTCTAAATATGCCTTTGTCCTTCAGCTTTCAGTGAAGTGCAAGAATTCCCTCCAGTTGTTTCATTTCTGTCAGATGTTTATCTCTAAAGACATCACCACATGCAAAAACCCACATCAAAATGTAGCAAGTTGAACTTTATAATGAAACACAATGGGTGTGATTGAGTCACGGTGAGGGTTAAAGCTGCTCAGAGCTGGATAAATCATCATAATCGCACCAGATGTCCTGCTCCAGCCTCTACTGAACTCCAGCCCAGCATTCTCCTCAGCTGTTCCACTCAACCCGGCCAAACTCTCCGTTCTTTGCTTATCTGCTCATATCGGATTCAGTTTTGAATCACTGCTCACTTGAAGCCAAGCTCAGCTGCTATTCAGCTGGCTGTGTGGTCCACGGTTACCACATTGACACGCAGCACAATGGACCACCAGTGACAAGGAAAGATGCCCAATTTGCTGCCAGCTAGTTGAGCCAACAGACAGAAGATGTAGTGTTTGAAGGATTGACTGTCTCTATTGGGATTTATGGCATTTCCATTTGATAAGATGGGGAATTTTAGAAAATGAACATATTTGGTTGAGTGTTACGTCTACTTGAGATTCAGCCATGCAGTGTAATGTGTGTTTGTGGTTTGTAGGGATGCTTTTTCAGTTCATTAAGCAGCTGTATTTTAGTGCACAAACCTAAAATTAGGCTGTACTGAAACAACGCGGAATAGTGAGTACTTTTCGTTTTGTTGTGAACATGCCTCTTTTATATATAGCTTTGGCTCACTATAGTTTTTCCCTTTTTCACAAATCTCACTGATATTTGTTCAGAGCAAGCAGACATAGTTTTGTTTTTTTACTGTTTGTTTAATGATTTTATATAGTGAGCAAGGCAGTAGTTAGTCTAACTTTATGTATGTGCAAATACACTGCATTGTCAGCAAGGTAGGCAATTAATTCTTGGTGAATTCTGTGGTTTGGATTTAGATATCACTCATTTATCTTTTACAAAAGGAAAATGCTGGTTTGCTGGTTTTTCCCACTTCTCTGGCACGGAAACAGCTGGCACAGTGCTAACATTTCCCCACACAGCTGTGCTTCTCATATAACAAGGGTTTGTTTTTGAGTTGTTGTAAGGTAAAGCCAATAGAGAGTTACTGCAAAATGAGTTTGTCATTTGGTACCTTGAGCTCTGCACATGGAAAGCAGCAGTCTCCAGTTCCTAGTGTAAAAATCTAGTTAATAATTCTAATTAGTTACGAGCAGGAGTATTTGGTCAAAGCAGATTACTAAACGGCTTATAGTCAGGCTACACAACACGTTTCCTTGCATTTGGTTTTTTGTACAATTTCTCTGTCTGTTTTTTATTTTCTTTCCCTTGACTGAGTATGAGAATTGATTCCTTTTTCCTTTGTTGTCTTGGATTTATTATTGTTTGTTGCCTTTGGTAGGATTAAATATTGTGAAATATGCTTACATAAATGGCTCAGACCAAATTGTGTAAAATTAGACATCAAAAGTGCCTGAACTGAACAGTCCTTCACTTCTATGGAAGACGATGGGCCCCATAAACACCACATCAGATGTCTTCAGCAGGTCAGACACATGACAGGTCAGACACATAAGCCCTTGTGCCAGCCATGTGTTGATTCACAGATAGCCTTTCTGTCCGACAGCTCAAAAAAGGGTCATACTCTGCATTCTTGCCCGGAGCCTCTGTTCTCTGAGGATGACCTTCACGCTATCTGTCTATCAGAAGAGGCCTGAGTGCCAGTGACGGACGGGAGGGAGGTTGGGGGATGTAGGGGTAACTTGCTGACCTATGATTCTTGCGCATATCTCCGCCATGAGCTTGTCACAGAGACTTTGAACAAGAGAAGAAAGACTAAATGTTATTGATGTAAGGCAAAATCTTGGGCGTTATGCATGGAGATGTCATTGAGCCTTGTCCCAATGGACTGGGCAGAGGTTCTCCAAGCCAAAGAGGAAGTGGTTTGAGGGGAAGGGAAAGCCTAGTGGGGCTGGGTCCACTTCAGAGCCAAGCTTGGCCCCAATGGGACGTAGCAAGTCCGTTTGATGTCCTGCCACAAACGCAGGTTGTCATGATCTTCGCTGCACGTGCACACTCATGCAAACAGCTGGATGGAAAATAAAGCAAACTGAAATGTTTTGAGCCATCAAGCATAACGCTTCCACATAAGTGCTCAACATGTCAAGTCCGGTTTATTAAATCAGGCTCTAAGCGTCATGCAAATAAAAAAAAAAAAAGACTAAGAGGGATTATGCGTCACCGTACTGTTACAAAGCCGAGAGGCTCGCCTCCAAATGACTAAATGTGACGTTATCACATCTAAACAGAGGGAGTGGGAACTGAAGTTTCATGTAGACTGTCTATCTCTCTTAGGAATCAAACCTGGTTCACTTTCAAGAGGTTTGAGCCTACAGCAATGAAAACAGCATGGGAATCTTAACATAGGATGGAAGTCATTTGTAAGTCGCTATTTCAACTTCATGATTTTGCAGATGTTCGTCAGAAACTGATTCGTCAGATCAGCAACAGCTTCTTTTAGAAGATCATTGATGTTCGGATTGTTTGAGTTTATTAAAACTCCTCTACCCTCATTATTCCCGCCAAAGCCTTAGGTGTTCCTAGAGGTCTTGTAAACCCTGATTTGCTAACACGCTGCAGCTAATTGAGAGGGGCTTCTCTCCTTGTACACAATAACAGCTGAGGTCCAGAGATGTCATGCCTGCACTAATCAACATCAACTGCCTGCAAATTACCAACACATGCTGCCCACTTAGTGCTGGAGGTGGGACACAGGCAAGTGGCTGTAAGTCACACAAAAGGCTGTAAGACACCATAAAGTACTTGAACTGGAAAAGTGTGATTTCCGTGTTGGCTAGGCCCTGAATTAGGCCTAGAAGTTTCCTTCATGTAGTTATTTGTGAGTTAACAAACATGGCCTTTTTTAAAAATGTGTTTGTTTTTTAAAAAAAAGTGTCCTTTTTTTCAACTTTAGTCTAGTTTCTATCCACATTTTTAAAAGCACTGAAATATGACACATCAAAAAGTCAAGAAACTGAATGATTTGTTCAGATCATTATTTAATTTTAAAATCTGTATAATTTTATTAAAGATTAATCACATCCAAAATCGGTTTGAAATTTTGAAAATATATACATGTATACATACCCATATTTTTCCTAAACACATACACGCAAGTTTCTTGATATACTGTATGCATAAAAAATATACACAGTACACACACACATATTATGTAAACAAAGACTTTTATTTTGGATGTTATTAATCAGGATTGATAATTTGACAGCACTAATTAATACAAATTTGAAAAATAAGTAAATGTAATATTTAAGATTATGTCATTTGTTTATTATTTAGCACACTATTACTGTATTTGGTTCTGATCATAACCCAGATGGGAATAGACCAGTCATCTTCAATATGTAATTCCTCCTCATTTGGCCAAATATTTGGGACCTTCAGCCTACATTAGTGGCCGCAAAGCAATACACAGAAAAAAGCACCATCCATTTCTGTTTTCCTAATTAGCAACTTACTGTTTTACATGATTTAGATTCACGCAAATCACCCATTCCCCCCACAGGAACCCATAAATCTTGCTGTACAGTCCAGCCATCAGTCTGAGGAAAAGAACATGAAGCATCGACTAATTCACACGCACAGATTACTGCCTTAAATTTCATTAGCAGACCAGCCTCCGCTCCGTCTGTTGCAGGCAGTCACAGCATGGACTGGAAACATAACATGTAAATGAAATATTCAGACTTTTTCTCTTATTTGATGATTTTCACTTTTTTTATTTGCCTATCTATTGAGTTCACATCTCATGTGCTCTGACTTTGCCAGGCTCAGTTTAAGGCCTGAATTATGACTGCAGTAGTTTACGTCCAGCTGGAGCTAAGACAGTTCTTTGCTTAGAAGCCGAGTCATTTTTAATAGAAGAAGCAGATGATCTTATTTTTGGCTTTGCTGTAGGTACATTAACATCATTTATTCCAGGCTGGTTTTATGCCTTTTCTGGTGGGTGGCCTCTGTGTTTGAAGCTCAGTCATCTTGGACACTTAGAAACTGACTGAACACTCCACCCAGCAACGTGATTTTATAAGAATTACGTGCTTGGGTGAAAGGATGCATTCCATATTAGCCATTAAATACTTTTTTATGTTTGCATTCTTTTGTGTTATTGTTTCTTGACCTAAATTCTGGGACACTTGCATCGATTTGGTTGCATTTGCCGCTATAGGGGAAATCAGATTTATTTTGTTTTCTTCCTGTTTTCCTTTTTTTTTTTCCCCTGTTCACTTCCACATTGTTGTCCAAAAGTTCACCATGTATCACACTTCAATAGTGCATGTTAAGCCACTGATAATATTTCTCATGACCGCACTATGCAAATCTGAAAACCAGACGTGAGCCATTACGCCTAGTTAACAACTAGAAAGCAAAGTCTATCAAAACTTGAAGAAATGACCTGAACAGGATACTTTATCAGAGTAAATATAATAACTTTTGTAAACCAGGGAAGAGGAACTTTAGACCAGCCTTGTAAAATTTTAATATTTTTCTTTTGGGGTACTGGGGAACTTGACAATGTATTTGAGTAGGACAGTCCAGGTTTTTTTTTTTTTTGTGCCTGTTTGAACAAGGCCTGAACTATGTTGTCTGTTCTTGAGATGTTTGAGTAGAGATGACATTTGAACTGAGGTTACAAGGTGAGTGAACAACAGACACTGACGTTTCATTTCTTTCTTCGCGTTTTCTCTTGTTGCTGTTGCATTTCAAACATTCAAACCCCCCACTGTCCATTGTAAATGGATGACAGAGTTAATTTGTCACTTACTAGTGTTGACATGAATACGCAACTACCAAGAGTAGTGTTTCTGAACTTTAAAAACATCAATTATTATTTTTATTTACGTCTATGAAATTTGCTCGGCTAATTATATTTAACTGCTTTTTAGTCCAGACATTAATATCCTGTTCTTAACTAAGATCGACTAACTGTGGATTGACGTAAGGCTAGCCTGCTAAGACCAGTTCCCATGAGTATCAGTGTTAAAAGTGCACTGGATATTTGTTCGACCTAACCTATGGTTTCTCGCTGCAGTCATGCTCTTTGATTCTCCGCCTGGCATGCACGCTATTTCATGCACATTAACATATCAAGGTTCTGAGATGTGTAATTTATCAGGCTTCAGGTCTTGTCATGAAAAACATCCTACTTTACCTTCAAGTCTCCCAGTAGCAGTCACCAATGCTAGAAAGCCAATACAGTTGAAGAGGGCACACTGGCACGCCGTGTAATTTTATCTGCATGCATGCCTTACTTTGTAGATTTATGCTGATAACCACCAATGATACGGTTCAGTCTTTTGGCATGGCTGACGCTCATGAACATCTGAGAAGCCTGCTGACTGCTCATTAACAGATTTTATTATTAGCCGACCTCGGTTACTGGCATGTCTTCGGTGGTTCTGCGCTTCTGACATGTCTAACAAATCGCTATCCGTTGTTCTAGCGAATCCACTCACTTTGACTTGGACCGTATCTGCACACATGCTTAACTACAGCTGTTTTCGGAAAGTTTCGAAAAGCGCAGTCTTCTGGGAAGGACTTAACGATGGTATAATGTGAAGAGCAGAGCATCCACATGTTGCGTCTGTCAATTTTCTGAACCCTGAGCTCCATTCTATGTGGTTAGCAAACCCTAGCTCAATGGCTTTTTGACTCAGGGTTCTTGTGTTTGTTTACAACATGTGTTCTTCACCAACGGGAGGCTGCTGCAAACCCCCAGCCTGCTGCTTGTGACATGGGGTTTAAATTATGGCCAAGTCTGTGAACAGTTTTTTTTTTTTTTTTAAATGTCCACATTCATGCTAGCCAGGAGCCTAGCAGACCTTAGCTTCTCACAGAGGCCCCAAACAGAGACGCTCTTGTGCGGCCCTTGTGTGAGCGCGTCAGCTCTCATGGGAAAAAAATGCGAGAAATGTCTCAGACTCACAGTTAAGGCTGTTTTCTGCAAAGGACATTATCAGAAATGTGCAAAGATCGTACCTTGTCACTGGCGCAAGACCTTTGTACCTAAAGGTAGTGGTAAAGAAAGGCAGTTCAATTGCAGTAATAAGTATTATCTGTTAATCCTGATGTTCAGCTACTGCATATGATATTTTTAAAAGCTCGAAAGACCAGCCAAATGACACAACTCTTGCTGACCATATGTGTTAGACAGGCATTCTGTCCTTTAGCTGATCTTTAGTCAATATTGTCTATAATATTCTGTGCGATGAGATGAGTGTCAACAGGATTCTTTCTGGGGACATTTGATCCGTTTCCTTTTTTTGACCGATGTCTTCTTCACCTCATCAATGTCGCACTGTTTTTAGGTTCTGTGTTGTGCTTTGGAATGGTGCTAATCGGAGGCAGGATAGTTTTATAGCTCTATTTCCCTGTGGTCTGCAAAAGTGATCAGCACCATCCCTCCCCACCAAATCCACAGCTCCAGAGCACACATAATTCACCATAATGGCTGCATTTTACCTAAATCCATTGTCCGAATAGGATATTTTGTTACCTGACTGCTTGGAGAGACCTAAAAAGAGCAGGCAAGGACTGAAAGGAAGAGATGGAGGAAGGAGTTTGGGGGGAAAAATGAGAAGGATCAGCACAGCTGTATTTGCAGCTGAACTTTGCACCGCAGCAGTCTACGGACTTGGATTGGCTACATCTGGCATCATTACTACCACATTTAGACCACGAAAAGCGGACATCCTTTTAAGATTGCTCCTTTAGCCAGTGTGTGAATCTAGCTCTCTTGTATCCATCAGAGCAGCTTGATAATTTCTGAGCCTTCTCAACCGTGCTGGTTATGTGATCCAGATGGAGATAGCAGCCTTTTGCTAGCAATGCTAGATTTAACCATCGCAACCTTCTCGTGACATGTGGGACCTGGTTTTCATTGCCCTTCACCCCTGTAGGCAAGCGCAAGTGTAAAATGTGATACCTCCCAGACAAAGCTTTTTTGGCTTGAACCCTAGACCTGGAAAGTCTGAGAAGATACAGAGACCGCTTGATGGACTGTGGTCCTGACCTGGAGAGAATGGGAATGAAGGAGATACATAGAGGCATTTGAAAGAGGAAGACGTGGAGGTGTTTTGGGAGAGTAGATTTTGGGAGTGCGCCATTGGCTTTGGATCTGCACCCCTCCCCCCAGAGGAGCGGCGCTTCCTGCCTCAGCTCTCGGCTGAAATCAGATTCCCAACCTTGCTCGGGCCTTGTTTTTCTTGGCACGAGCCACGCACAGACACTCACAGAGAACTCCTGTCAGAGTCTTCATCTCTCATTTTCTCTTTCTCCCTTTCCTCTTTTTCATCTGCGTCTTCTCCTCACCCACCTCCGTTTTTCTCATTCGTTCGAAAGAAACAGCATCCCCAGTACTCTCTCACCAGGTTTTTTTTGGACGTAACCTGATCTGTCCTCACCCTGCACACATTTTAATAACATTTAAACATCTCCAGATGCAATTTGAAAATAAAGCGGCACAAACGTTTGCTGGAGGCTTTGCGGTTTCACGCTCTCATTTTTTTGAACATTGACTGTTGAGCCATGTGAGATCTTTCCTCGTTCTCTGCCGGCAGTTATCTTGATGCGCTCCATTATTTAGATACAGGACCCAAAGGAAAACACAGCTCGCTAACAAATATTCACCAAAACCTAAACACATTGTATTGTTTTCATTGTCCTATTTTACCTACCTCATTGTTAAGGTGATGTTGGATGTTACTTATGTAAGCATAGGAGAGTCTTAAGGTTATGCCAAGGCAGTCCTAGACCATTTGGCCCCTGCTTATATATATTTATTTTTAGATTAACATTATTGTTGCATTAGAAAGTATACTGCTGCGATGCTTGGGACTGTGATAATTCTTATGCTGCCTTCAGCTAAACTGCATTGTCATGACATTGTTTTTCTACGGTTCCAGAGTGATTAGTCACATGGCCTTTTATGAATCAGATGATAGGCTCACAGTCATGTGCTTCCCATGAACACAGATGGCAGATCTGTGTAGATGCATCTAATTAGATCTTTGGCAACAACTTTCATTTAGATTGAATGGCAATTATTGCTTTATCCTGAATTTTTGCCAGTTTTGTGCATTCATGCATTGCAGACTGCTGTTGGCATACCTGACCTACCTGACCTATGTGACCTATGTGTTTGAAGAACTATAAAAAGGCTTTCTGTCTTTAACTCCTTGTCAATGGCTACTAAGGGTGTCTTATTTATACTAATGCACAGTCCAGTCCTGCAAGTGTGTGTGGGTTAATATTACGTCACATCATCTATTTAACCACCTTCCTGAGTGATTATACTATAATGGCTGTTTATAAATAGACAAAATAAACCTTGTTAAACTATTGGCAGACCATATTCCCAATCCCAAAGAAAAGTCAGAATGCTAAGCCATTTTGGATGGACAGGAAACCAGAAACAGTCGCTGTCCAGTTTGACTTTAGCAGCGCTCATTTTAAAATCCTAACGCATATAGCGCAATTATGAAACGGTTTCTGTTTTGTTGTGCATGACTGCTATAACTAGTAGGCGTGGGGAAGTGGGTCTCAAGGCTTTGTGGGGGGTTTTAGGGAGTTATATGAGAAGGTACGACCGACGTAACAAAACAAAACATGCACACACAGCAAGCAGAGTGCGTGTCTCTGCAGCCCTGGCCAAATTGAAAGCCTCTGTCCCTGCATTCAGTACCAATTAAATGCTCCCCTTTGTGGCCGGGCCGAAACAGCTGCAATGACTCCACTGAGTCTGTTAAGACCAGGCTAGAGCCAGGCCCCCTCTGTGCTCCAAAACACACACACGCTCACACACAGAGAGAGCAAAAAGAGAGCAAACAGCAAAGGTTAGATAAGAGGCAAAAATCACATTCAAATATTTACGCAAGGGGCAGCGTCGCTACCTCACTCACCTTTATCTTGTCTATATAATAACGTACAATTATAGAAGAGATAGTGGCGCACTGACAACAGGACGGCGCTGCAGGAAATGAGAAATGGCTAGTAAACAAACACTTCGGAGAGTGTGCTTTGATGTAAAACACAAACCTCAATAATGCTGGGAGACGTCTATTGTTTAAAATGACTTGGATTTCTGATGTAAAAAGATGTTATCACTTGGTGGGCGTCTTGGCTTCTTGATTATACACATTTTTTTTTTATTTTAGTTTAAGCTTTTTTTACAATTTGAAGAGTTCATATCTGGACATAATAACTGGATTTCTTCTCTTTCTGCAGAGGCGATGTTTGAAGTATAATTTGTCCAGTAGCGTCTCATCCAGTGGAGATGATAATACTCCTTTCAAAAGTCTGAGATAGACTGATCCAGGCTAAATTTAAACCCGTGGACAGACATGGCGCGCCAGTGGTGCATGTCTCCATTCCGCTCTCAGCTTGCTATGTGACTCTGTACGTTTCTATAGGCTTATGGTACACTGCTCCGTGTAATATTACAGCAAGTTAAAGGTTTTTTGGTGCATTTCAACACGGTTACGTAATTTGCTTAGAATTTGAGAAAAGAGGCAAAGACTTTTCGCATTCCCAGACCTTTTCAGATAGTAACGTGGGGGGAAAAAAGTCTGAAAAGAGAAATGTTGACATTCTAGTTTAAAAGAATATTCTATTCAATTATATTATATTACAATTTAAAATAATATTTTTATAGTGGATATATGTTATTGTAGTTAAAGTCTTTTGAGATTAGTTTCTGTAAATTTATTTAAAAAAATATATGCATTATCTATACTCTATTTACTAATTGAATTATTTAGTATATTATTGTACTTAAAGTGAAAATGATTTAACATACTCAGCCAATATCCATCTAGCTATATTTTACTTTAAATAAATTTAATTGGCTGGAAATTGCTGTGTATGAGTACATAGTTGCATGTGTTTATATTAGTACAATTTTGCATGTCTTTGTCCATAGGTTATCTATGTTCCCATGCGAGAAATAGTGTTGAAATGCAGTCACAGAGTTCATTCAGTTCAGTCATTTTATAACTAGAGAACATAAACTGCTCATCAGCTTTTCTGTCTGTCTTTGCCTCTGTCTCTATCGCTCTCTGTCTCTGTCTCTTCATTACGAGACCCCTAATCTGTCTTTGAAGATGACGGCAGGGATTAAAACAGAACCCTGTGGTTATAACATCAGTCACTGGTGTGTGTGTGTGTGTGTGGATGGGGGTGAGTGGGACAGAAATCCAGACAGACAGAAGCTTTTTTACTTTTACAAGTGAGCTTGCTGCAAGGTCACATTTATTAGGCACTATTTGTTCTCTGGTTTTATCTTTTTTAGAAATAAAAGTGCCGTATTAAAATACATACTGCCACTAACTATCTTGTGTCCTCCACTGTTTGTGTGCTTGGAAGTATCAGTTCCTTCTGGTGCAGCACGCTTCACTTTTACAAAAGTCCTACGCATTCCCTTTCTACCTTTTTTGACTATGGTAGAAATATACTTTACTAACAAAGAAAACTGTTTAAGAGAGCACTGATAACCTTAATGTCTATTAAACAAAAAGCTCAATAGTAATCTGCAGTCACCACATTGACCCGAACACAGAGTGTTACAGTGACTTTATCGTCCTCATAGAGTTAGCTGTTAATGTGACATCTGCTGACATGCTCCATTACATGTGCAGTCACCTGCCTCAGTGTGAGAGTGTGCACTGAAATGCTAATAGCACATCTGCAAATTAATATACGATTCTGCATTGTCTGGTGTTAAACTGTGTTCATTCCCAGAGCTCAAGTTTTGTGTGAAAATTTCTTAACAGAGCAACATCAAAGTATCATATTTTCCTCAGTTCTTCAGGAGAAATAAAAATGCACACAGTTTAGACGTTTGTTGACATGCAATAAGAGTGTAGAGCTAGAAATGAAATGTTGACACCATAGCTTAGATTATTTGGTCTTTTAAAATTTATAGGAATCTGAGCGCAGTTTGAGATCTCCTTTGAAACTGTAAAGGGTCTTTTACTCATGAAAAAAAATCTGAGTAACAGGATACTTGATTAAAGCTTCTATTTGCTCTCTGTCATTTATTGCTGTATAAGAGTAATAATAGAGGTCTTTACTGTGGGATGTTGCGCAGCATGTATATGTTATATATTACTGTGAGAGCAAGTATTTCACAAGATTTGACAAATAGAAAACCTAAAAACCTCTGTGTATGCGCATGCCTTTCAGTGTAGTTTCCCTCGGCCAGCTCTGGAAAGGCCAGTGTCCTTCATTAAACACAGTCAGTCATCCCCAAATAAGGCAAACACTGTGCCCTTCATACTCTTCCAGCCCCCTGCTGTACTGCCAACAAGCGTGCATTTAACACCAGCATAAAACCAGACCCTCCAAATACTGCAGCGCACTAATGCTTTACAGTCAAACTTCATCAAGAGAAAAGTGCTGTTGTCAGTGACATTTGCCAAGGCAAGATTTGCTATTATTATTGCTAATATCTTCGAGAAACTCATCCCTAAGAAGTAGCTGTGCTGTTGCTTTTGTATTTTATTTTTATTTTTTTTGCTTAGCAGATTTGATCTCTGAAACAAAGCAAAAAAAATACACACATACCAAAAAAAATAATTCAAGTCCCCTAAATGAATTAATAAAATAATGAATTGAGACTACAAGATATTTTCAGCACCATTTATTGATTGCCATCATCAGAATGGCTCCACTGTTGCCCCCGTGTATTAAATACAGTTTGCCTTTTTTGTGGTGTTGCTAATAATAGTACTTAAAATGATGGTAATTACTTAAGTCCAGTTAAAAAAATAAATAAAAAATGTGGGGATGTGTGGGGATTTCACATATCATTACATAAATTACATGTAGTTATTCTCAACAAATAAATATCATAAAGCTATAATGAAAAAAATATAAAAATGAATAATAAAATATCTCATAATATATTCATATAATAAAAAATGTATGACAGAATGTATGATTAACTAAGGTTTTATTTTTTTTCTGTCAGAATGTACAGTAATCGTAAAGATGTGTATTTATATTTATTTAAAAGTTAATTTTTTTAACTTAATACATTTAACTATTCTTTTCTAATATTGAAGACAGGTGCTTTAGAGGCAGAAAGTGATGTCATGTGTGGGACCAACAGACTTGAAACCATTACAGTCTATCAGCCAATCAGAATAAGGCATTCAACAGCACTGTGATATAATATGCTGTAATGCTTTGTAATTCTTTTATTAATCTCTTTATTTTCTCTCTCTTTCTGTTTTTCTCTCCTCAGGTAAGACTTGAAATCTGAATCCTCTCACCTATAAAGTGTGCAGTCCTCCATGTAAGTAGCTGCAGAGTTTCTGTTGCGCTTTATTCATCCTGCAGACGTGTAATATACCCTGGATAATGTTGTTTTGACAAACCCTTGGGCAGTTGTGTCTTTTGAAACATCGGGAGCTAAGCTTTCCCTCCCACCTCTCCGCTATCTTGTAATCCCGCTGTCAGGCAAACAAAGCTCCTTTGCGGACGTGAGTTGATACCATCTTTTCTCTCTGTTCCTCTGCTTTTTGCAAAAAGGAGCCATTTAACCACTTGTAATCTTTCCCGACCACCAATGGCATAGCCATAATAGATCCTTAACCTGGGTTAAACATATTCGACAGTTAAAAAGCAACTTCCCATGGTTTTTTTTGGAATTGCCGTCAAAACGATACGGTGGAGGTAAACGTCAAGGGAATACTCGGGCTCAATGAAAACGATGTGTCAGGATTTGAGGGATAAAAGAAAGAGAGTGGGCCTTTTAGCCAGGGCTTTGAAGAGGGTAAGTGCGCTTCTCGCTTCTAGGGCCAAAAGGGAGAGAGTGAAAGCCGTAGTTGTGTGAGTCTGAGAGGCCAGTGAGCAACAGGTCATGAGGAGCATTATGTTGAGCACTTAACCTCAGACTCTGAGACCTTCGCCTCCGCACGCAGCTGCACGCGCGCTCACGACCTGGCTAGCGTTATCTCAACCAGACTCTACCTGGGAAGACATGCTTGGCTGGGAAGCAAGACAGATAAGAAGCCTGCAGAACAGGGAGGACAAAAAAACACACCGTTCTGCTGTCTGGAGGTGGACAGGAGAAAGACGAGAAGGAGATGAGAAAAAGACTTGAAGACTTGTTGCTAAGTAGTGCACATTTACTTTTTGGTTACCATCAAAAGTGTTCACTTTTTAATGAAGATTTCCGTTATTTGATAGGTTTGTCTGTTTGCTATTTTCCTTGAATCCACATTAGAAACCAATTTCTGTCTTTCTGAATCGCACAATGGAAATATAATGGGGTTTGAATGCTATTTCATGTTGATTTTAACCGTATAATCTAATTTTGCTTTGCTCAGTAGTGTTAAATAGTATTTTAGGAAAGTTAATTTTGCTCAGCAGGATGTGTTCCTGAATCAACAGTTTCTGGGACTAGATTCTTTATAACTACTCTTTAAACCAAATGATAGGTTGATAAGAATTGTTGTTGAAGCCCAAACCTCAGCCTTAACCCTAACCCCAACCATAAAACCTAACCCTAAAATCTGATTGAATAATGTTGTTCCAGGAAAAACAAAGAGGTCGATCCAGGAATATGTCCTACTTGGCAAAGTCACAGTAAGCTTCAGGAAAGTTCCACCTCTTTGTCTATTTTTCTGCTTAATTAGTTGATATGAAATAAGCTTGACTGATAGTGAAATCTGCCAATATTTTTCTATATTGTTTTACTGACAGAAGCCAGCCACTTTAGTGAGCCACTTGGAACTTCGTATTTCAATCTTGGATGAGAAAAGGCAGTTTTCCTGTTTATCAACGTCATAATGCCACAAAACTATTACTATATCGCGCCTCGCCCCAGATTTATTTTTCTTTCCAAACCTAAATGTGTCTAGTCCAGACCAAAAATGCTTAGCTAATTGCTGTTTTTTCATTTTGGTTCCATCGTACCAACATTTTTTTTTTATTAGTGTAGAATTTAATGCAGTCTTCTCAAATTGTACATTTCACTCCACAATATTTACAGACATTTTAGATTATATTTGTTTAAATAAATGTTCTGAGAATAGTCATGGTCAGCCAGTTTGGCATAAACATCTCGTGCAAAAGAAATAACAAACGGTCGCCTCACCTAATTGTGTTTATAAGGATTGGTCTGGGCCGTGACACTGAGAATTCTGGGTAACAAAATGAAATGGCCGAGCAAGATAATGTAAGATAAGTAGTGGCAACTGAGTAGTAGTTTTTGGAGCTGATCTTGTTTTCAGGGTGAGAGTGCATGAGTGACATGCATGTCAGGCAGCATGTGGACTTCCTGCTTGCACGGTTCTCTAGATGTGGCGTTGAACTTCCAGTACTCTGGGTCGGCAGCTATGTCTGATGCTATGTGTAGAATTATGATGGATTGGGTCGGGTTTATTAAGAGGAGAGCTCAAGAGTGAAAATAACAATTCATGGGGTGACTCTACAAACTTCAGAGGAGTTTCAAAGCTCCAGGCAAACAGCAGAAGAACACGAAGAGTCAGCAGGATGGAAGATTTGAGACAGCATTTGTATGTAGTGAGAAGAGATTGAATAAGAGGCCAAGTGGTGCACATTGTGAAGATAATTAACTCGCTCCATCTAGAGCCATCTGCTGCCATAGTGCCCTCACATGAACTTTCTTTTCCAGACTTTCTCTTTATCTTTTTATATAGTCAGTGTAGTGCAATAATAATACATAGATTTCATACATGCATAGATTCATTTAAATAGTTTATTTCAGTCTTCTCTTGAAATAAATCTTAGACCTCTTAGAAGTAAGTATATGTGTCTCAGCTCAGGTAATATTTTTACTCTTTTACTGTAGCTGGCTTGGGCAGCTTTCACGGACAGTTTCTTCTCTGATTGACGTGAAACTTAAGTCAGCTGGTTTTCCTTACATGTTTTTCCACTGGGCCCTCAATCTAACTCTGCTAAGACCAGCACTTCTGATTTCCAAGAAAAGTCCATAGCATCCATCCTGTTCTATTTCTGCACAAAGATGGTAATTTACAGTGGACAGGAGCGTGCAGACTGAAGATCATAAATGCAAAGGGAAACACAGAAACCGAGGAAGGTGTCAGTGGAGTGGAACACCATTGGAGAGGCTCTCGATGACTTTGGCTGGGCTCGTATAGCTTGCTATCTTAGCTTTATCTTTCTTCTGTCCAGTTGAAACTAATTCATAGTCAGCTTTTTTCATACAATGACTGTGTATAGTGACCAAAAATTGTCTACAACAGTGGTTCCCAACCTTTTTTAACTCACGGCCCACACGGCCAAACAGATATGTTTCCACGGCCCACTGCAAAAGAATTTAAACGATCCCGCTTTTTGTGTCGGGTTAACTAAGTACTCGGAAACAAAGCTGTTAATTGTCTTCATTGAATAAACTGGTAATGTATTGAATAAACAGAAAATATACATAACGGATCAGCAAACTAGACATGTTTTTATTATATTAACAATATTACAATTTCTATTAATAATAATTGGCGACCCACAGGTTGAAAACCACTGATCTACAACATTAAATGGTATCAGCTATGTGACCAAATTCCGTGAATGCAAAGCAGCAGTATGTGCCATATTTGATTTGGGAGCTGCATACCGAGTTGCATAAACAATATGATTTAAGAGTTTTTCACTACTTTTTTTCCCCCCATCACATCAAACCATTGTATGGATTCAGAAGACTTGGAATAATAGTCATTTGGACTACTTTATGGTGTTTATGATAAATTTGACAGTCCTCACACATCATCTTTGTTTCAGTTCCTTGTAGAGATGTATGTGAGTTTAGGTTGATGTTACTACAGTTGTTTAGTTAAGAAAATGACAAAAAGTAAAACTACAGAGTTCAGCTAAGGGCAATTTAGACTAGCATGAAGGTGAATGAGATGCTGTTTGTAGGTGGCAGATGTGAGGCTTGACCTCTTCTACAGACCGAGTGGTCGAGGCATATGGCTAATGCAGTCCTCTGTGCATTAATACAGCGCACATATGTCTGAGTGCAAGGAGTCCAAGTCAAGTAAGTTAACGCTTTGTTGGGAACGAGAACTTAGGACAGAATTTTCTTTACAATCCCTGGTGGATTGTTTAGGGTTATTTAAGATGATGTGCTAGTGTTACAATTTACATTTCCAGTGATATACTTCTGGCTATGGGGTATGTTCTATTACAGTGGTCTCTGTGGGGTCTTGGGTTTCCCTCTGTTTTTGTTCTGTTATGACCTTCTGTGCCAGCTCTGGGTTTTTCCTTGGTTTTGTGATATTTCCCTTCTCTTTAGATTTATTTTTTTCTCTTCTTCTCTCTGAACTTTATAAAAGAAGTTGGATGTCGTCCAAGAAATAGTCTTCAATCAGAAATACCTGTATGATCTTGAGATGTTCTACAACTCACCCATTCCAACGTTAATTCAATTAAAACTCAACAGACAGGCAAACTGAGACGACGAAGTTAAGAGTTGCAGGGGGTGCAAAAGGATCTGCTAATCCCAGACGTGCCTTATCAGGCCTTGAGTCAGGTCTAGAGTCAGGCTCCAGCCCCCCTGGATCTCCTCCATCAGTGGGAATGCCTTCTATTCCACCCCACTGATCTGACTTCAAAGGCGGTATGGGGCCCGTGGTCCACCCCTGCTGTATACCACAGCTTTCATTAGAAAGCAGATTACTGCTAATCTGCTGGAGCACACCTGACGTTCACCCCGCACTGCCGGATGGGAAGCGGCTGTAGTTTGGGTGTAAAGGGGGATTACTGTGATTGCGGAGGTCGCGGCATTAACTGTGCACAAGACCTGATCAGAGATCAAGGTGCCTAGTGGTTAATTCGTTAATTGGACACACAGGGAATTAGAGAAGCGAGAAGAAGGATAAGTAGCACAGTGAGATGCCGATAAGTACAGCATTAAGGTATCATTTTAACAGCTATATATTGAGCATTACACTGATAGAAGGATTACATCACTTGTTATTTCACACTGCAGTAGTTCTTTGCAGGAATGCATAATATAACAGGCATATTGATATTGGTAGATAAATGTGACTTTAGTACACGGCAGGGCTAAACACTGGGAAAACACTGCAATGAACAGCGAATTAACAGATAAAAACGGGGGCTATTTATACACATGAAAACATGGCTGGGGGGTGGAGGAACGAATGAGTGGCCATGGCGACAGACAAGGTGGGTGGAGACAAGAGTTCATAATAAAAGTCCTGAAACACAGAACGGAGGGACAAACAGTAAACATAGTCCGGGCTGGAGTGCCCTCTAGCGGCTTCTGAGGGCAACTCCACTGCCACTCGTGACAAATATCATTAATTATAATTAATTTTTCATTTTGTAAAACAAAAAAGCAAATTAGAATATATATTACTGTTGATTACACCTTAGAATTTTTCAAAATAACAATGCAAAATCTAAATCCAGAAATCAAAATGCTAAACTCTAAAGTCTAAAGTGTGTAATTCATCACGTGAACTTGCATGTTCACAAAGGTTGTATTTACCTCATGTGACTGAACATTTGGCCTTCATGGCTAGAATCGTTAGTGTCCACACGTTTCCTGTTTCATGTCTGTGGGGTGATTTAGATCTGCGCTCTTCTTTACCACAGTAGGCACCTTGAGCATAATCATGTGCTAAGATTTAACAGACTGATCTGGATCAGACATTGATCTTTGCCTCTTGTTCGTTACACTTATATGCGATCCACACCAACCTTTGACCCATGTCAGCGAGTGGCGATATAATCACTCACAGCTGATGGACATGTATATAAGGTGACCGCTGCAAGAGCTGAAGGTTTGTGATTATTACACTATCCAGTGTTAATCAATCATCGCAGCAAGTAAAAGGTGTTTCCCTTCGAGAAACATTTGGTTCACAAATACTTGACTTCACCCAGAATGTGTCTTACTGGATTTTTCCACAATGAAGTGAACAGACTTGTAGTGTTTTAATTGTGATTTTTGGATTTTATGGCTCTCTTCAGGTTTAGAGGGATGTCTGTTGTCAGGTTACTGCATGCGCTGCCCATATTAACCTACATCACTGCAAGGAATGTCTAACATTAGAGCCTTTCTAGTTAGAGAAGTTATTATTCCAAGTTAAAATGTAACCTAGTCCAAAGCAAAACATACAAGTAAACTGCTGGGAATTACAATGTAAAATATATGATGTATGCAGTGTTGTGTAGGCAAAAATATTAAAGTAGATATTTATGTTTATGAAGATAATGTGTTTTTTCCTATGCAAATGTCCAGATTTTGTAGTATGGATGTGAGGTTGTTCCTGGAGTCTTCATGTTGTTGTTTTCGTCTCCTTCCTTTAATGTCTATAAAATAGATTCGCCATTTAAATTTTAATGTTCATGAGGTGAAATTGCTTAAATTTATCATTTATGGGTAAAGCACAAAAGTGAAATATTAAAGTCAGCATGAAATGGAAATTCACCCCATCTAAATCTATCTTTAATTTGAATGATTTATTCATGCATATAGTACTTCTTTTTAACATCAGAATTTTAATCAAGTCGTCATAACTTCATAACAAGTTGCCATCTTTCAGTAAAACAAAACTTACTTGATGTATGCCAGACTTCTCAAATAACTTAGTTCTGCTTAAACCTTGCCTCTTAAAATTGACTGCAGATTGGTTGACTCTGCCTCTATCCAGTCCTGTTCTACATTTATTTGCAAATATGCAAGAAATGATCTGTTGCAACTTCCTGCACTTCATAATTTTAATACTTAAGCTTAGACGTATGTTTAGACCTCTAACTCTCTGAAGCATGAAGAATGGGAGTAGCAAGCAATGCTAATAAAATAGTCTCAAAGAGGTAGTGATGTCACTGTGTGTGGACCTAAAGTTAAAGAAAACATTGTTTTTTCCGAATGGGCTTCATAGCGCTTGGCTTCATCCTTGCGCCTCACACATGATAGGTATTTTCAGAGTGTGTGGTACTGAATGTTCTTCCAAGAAAGAAGTTTAGCAAAGCTAAGTCATGTATACTTAGCCTCCCTCCTCATATAAGCATGCAGTAACACTCACGCAGCTCCGCAGTTGTCGTTGTGGATGCTGTTTTTTCTATGCCACAGATGGCCTGTCTTCGAGGCGGTGGGGATTACTGGTGTTTAGGCAGGCCGGTTTGGGAAAGAACTCTTTACTGTAGGCTGCTGGACTCTGTGCTACCGCGGCCACATTTGGTTCCCTTTCCTGTCTCCGTGAGGCCAAGCCACACAACATACGGCAAGTAGAACACACTTACGCACAGACCCACACTTGTGCAGCGGCTGAGTTCTGATGCCACACAGACAGAAGAAAAACAGATATTAAGGCTTTATTTAGCCTGTTAAAGGACTGGTTTATAGCTCTCAAATTCTGTTTGTGCATATATAAACATTGTGCCTGAAACATCACTGGTTCTGATTTGTGGTGATTGATGTGTCTGAATGTTCTGAACAGAATAAAAAGGAGGAATGAGAGCTTGAGAGCACCTCTTTGGTGGGCTTCACAATGTATTTACAAAGTATACATCCCACTTCTTTAATAAAGGTATAGTTTCCACAAAATTGAAAACTCTGTCAACATTTACTCATATATCATGGCAAAAGTGTATGACTTCCTTTTATGGAACATACAACAAAAGCCTTTTCGGAGTAAAATTAATCTTCAGTTTTGCGTAAGCTATCCCTAATATGTAATTTGATGTTGCTAAAAGAATGCTATTTTGTGTATATGGTGTAATGCAATGTATTTACATGGTTTAAGGTAAAAAAAAAATGTAAAAAAAACTTTTTTCGCACATACAGTGTTTTTGCTCATCTCTGCCACGCCTTTCTAAAACGCTGTGTCCATTTTTCTAAAGTTCATCATTCAGAAAAGCGCAGAGTGCTCTAATTGGCCAGCTATCCAGTGCACTGTGATTGGACAAATACTTCAAGCGACTGAATAAAGCCTTACGCCCTTATCATATTCAGAAACGCACAGCATCTCCATGACACGGGGGAAGCAGCGACAGTGAGAATAATAGTTGTGCCTTTTTTCATTCCGGAAATATTTAGGCAGTTTTACATAAATGTTTCAACTCAGTGATGTAGATTTGTGGAGTGTTGTTTGTATGATGCATTTTACACTCTAATAAAAGCTGGGTTGTTTCAATCCAACTTTGGGAAAGATATGGACTATCTCAACTTTTCTGTTAATAATTGTATTAGGGCTGTCAAATTATAAAAATTTTAATCAAATGAATCCAAATAGCGATAGTTTCAGTCTATTTTTGCTGCACCGCTTACGCTGAATAAAGTGCATTGTTCTAAGTGCACCTCTTACATCCCAATGGTTGTCATTTTGCCCTCGATGTCCCTCTTAACATTACGTGGAACAGACAGGGACAGTTCTTTACAAGCTTTTTATTATAGTCAGCGCAAAAGACTTCAGTTCTCACGTGTCACTGATGCAATGTGCAGTTACTCCGATGTAATTGCTGTCCCACTTTCCTGTCAAATAATTCGTCACACTGCGCATGCTTGAAATGCGTTAAATAAATTAACGACAAAAATTAATTAACGTCATTAACAAATTATATTTGACAGCCCTAAATTGTATATAAAAATGTAACCCAGTAGCTGGGTTAGTCCATATTTGACGTATTTGAAACTACCCAGCAGGTTTTTTTTTAAGAGTGTTGGAATGCTTTAAGACTTTAATATTTGCAACTTTACGGATCTTACATATGCGCAGATGAATTTATGACCCCTTAAATGCCTTAACTGTACGGGCCAATTTTTTTGAACATACAGTATTGAATAGGTGTTGCTGACAACTGAATGTGGTTGGACGTGTGAATGTTTTATGTTGTG
>JAUMHI010000041.1:14836906-14880815 GCA_032359435.1 Enteromius unitaeniatus | reverse complement strand
GTAGAAATTATTTGGTTTCTTTTGGACACTGTAAGTCATATTCAGTACCGGCATGGTCAGACTAAGGGTTAATGGTCATACAATATTTTTTTTTTTATTATTTTTTTTATTTTATTTTATTTTTTTTTTTTATTTTTTTTTTTATTATTATTATTATTATTTTTTTTTAATATAAATTAATAAATTTAATGCATAAAAATAATTGTATTATTTATTTTAGTATGACTAAATAAAAATGAAAATGCGTCCCTTTTCATGTCTAGTGGTCTTGGTTTTTTTGTTTGAACTTTGAAACACTCTTACACAGAATTTTTAGCACAATCCAAGCTTATTGCACCTGATTTTTTTGCTTTTTAGCTCTAAATGCTGTCGATGACACAGCAATTTGCCTTTGAGCTTGTGTTGCTCCTGGTTGCCTAATAAAGACATTCTGCATTTGTAGACACACTCACAGATTCTTCTTGTTCTTGTCGTGAAAGGGTACTGTAGCTTTTGGGAAAGTCGGCATTAATGGGAGGGAGATGTGTTTGGATATTTGGCGGCCTGACATCCCCTGAGGGCAGAGTTACATGCTGGATGATTCACACACACACTGTATGTCCAGATGGACTCAGAGGGGGTTCATGGGAATGAAATCTGAGAGAGATTCAGAGGGAGCGGAGTGGGTAGAGATGAGAAAAATCCTCCTACTGAGGGGAAAAAGCAGAACAGAAGAGCATAGAAAGAAAGAGTGGAAGACAGAAGATCACAGACTTTGAGACAGGTAAAGAAAGAACATTCAACTGAAGATAAAGAGAGAATCGCATGGGAGAGCAGGGAATAACAGAGATGTCACGAAGAGTGTTTTGTGTGTTGTGATGAGTTCTGGGAAGATTTATGAGATGCTGTTGAATGTAGCAAGCAAACAGTAGACCTCCTCCACCTGCTTTCTCTTTCTGTCGTTCCCTCTCTATCGGTCTGGGATTTGCTCTCTTGTTGAAACTGTTTGCACAGATTCTCAGTTTGCTATAAACTCACCGGACACTGTCAACTTTCCACTCTGTTTTCACACACATACATCCCCCCCCTCCTTCTTTTGCCTTTTTTCACACTCTATACATATTCACACCCTTGTTTCACCTTGGTTCGAAGAGGTTTGTCAAATATCTATTTTTGGTATTTTATGTTCTATTATTTTTATTATTATTTAAATGTATTTATTTTTTATTCTGTCATTATTTACTCACAAAGAAAGATATTTTGAAGACCGTTTGTAACCGGACTGTTTTGAGTCACCATAGACTCCCATAGTATTTTTTTTTTTGCTAATATGGAACTTTCTTCAAAATATTTTCCTTTTTTGTTCGGGAGAACAAAGGAATTCATACAGATCTAGAACTACTCGAGGGTGAGTAAATTATGACAGAATTTACATTTTTGGGTGAACTATTACTTTAAAGCCCCAAGAGCACAAAACCGTGTTTTAATTTAGCCATACTGCTAATAATAATAATAAAATATAAAAGTATTAAAATATATTTGCTATAAAATATAGCAAAAAAATAAATAAAATTTAGAAATACATTATATTATTGCTTATAAAATGAAACGATTGTTATTTATTAAAGATGATAAATGAAATGAGTGTACTTGAGTTGAATACCAATAACATGGAAATTTTTTCTCCCCAAAAATATAGAGCTGCTAATCACTTTTTGAACTGTATAGATGTAATATAAAAAAAACTCTAGTATCAAATCTGATATAATATATGCACACAACAAAAACTCTTTTTTTTAATTTTGTTTATTTATATATTTTGGGATTTGTAACCACTAGAGTCCATGCATTCCCATTACAGTATTCAGAGCAGTGGGTTTTTATTGACTCTGTCAAAACTTGTTACCCATAGGGGGCGCTAAAACTTCAAAAATCATTCCCCTATCACTGCTATCTCTAAAATCTAGTCGCATCACTTTAAGTGATATATTAATAATAGTTTAATAAAAAAAATAAAATTACATTTTCATGTACTCTGCAATAGCTCCTGTGTGTATAGACATTTCATAGATAAGTATTAATGCCATTACTGGTAATAACTGTGGCATTTCAAGTTAAGTCAATTGTTGATTTTTATGCAACCTAAAAACAACATTCTGAGATTACAGTGGAGAGAGATCAGTGCGTAAGGTTTATGGAAATGTGTGTATTAAATCAGTTCACTGATTGGATTTGTGACGTAACCTTAAGCTAATCTCTCTTGTTTAACTGCACTGAACCTCATGTTTGCTGACGCATTACTCAGTTCATGATGGCTGAAACTTCCATTCGCTTCTACAGTGAAGTCTTTATGATAATCGCATTACAAAACAACAAGGCCCACTTCACTTTAGCTCTGTCTCTCAACGACTCTGAGGAAATTTCTAAACTCTTTCTTGCATAACAGTCACAGCAGCAATTACATTTTCTTTGTTTAGGTTAGAGGTGCATGTTCTTTATGTTCTGTTAATGAACAGTTGGATACGATGAAGCCAGTCTATAGCTCTTTCATGTTCTTTGACATTGTGCACTTTTAGATTGTTGATATGAATGTGTGTGTGTGTGTGTGTGTGTGTGGCTGCCTGCTCACCTGTTTGCCTCATTAGGGTGCTGGTGTTTAGTGAGCTGTGAAGAAACATCAAAGTGGAGTTGCGGGTAATGAATCTCCATCATCCACTGAAGACACTACTGAACATAATAGCTCTTTTCACTCCCCACTGAGAGAAAATAAGCAAAAAAACAAAGAAAGGAGGAGAGGGTTTGGGAATTTGAGGAGTTAGTATAGGAGAATCATATACACTCAATATCCATCGTACTAATATTATTAGTAAGATGGAGTCCATATTTAATGAATCACCTAGTTTGGATCTAGTCTGCTTCTGACTAGTCTAATTTATGGATAATAAAATACAGAATATAGTAATATTCATGATAATAAGCAGCTAGTTAATTGTAAGAATCGGTCCCTCCGTATACCAAAATTTTATGCTTTTTTATTGTTTTATGTTTTTTTAAATGCTCTAGCTGATTCTTTGAGATTGTCTATGAGGTCCTTCTTCTGGTGTTTTTGCTGATTGACCAGTTTAGATGAGCTAATCCAGTTCTGCTTGCACACTGTGGTTTATTTCTGCACATTACATTCCGAGTTAAAGGATTGGTCTAGTGACAACTAATTCATAAATGCACCCTGGAGCTAAATATACATGTAGTAGCAAATTTGATTTGGGCAATTTAACATGAAATACAAATGATTTCAAGTGCTTCATGTAATAGTGCTGTTATACATCAATTATTCCATTTGCCTCGTTTTGTTCTGTGTGCTGCTTCTGTCTATGTGAGAGCTGAGAGTCATCTGCCAAGTGTGTGCTTTTTTTGTTTTATTAAGGTGCCTGTTTTAGTAGGCCACGGTTGAAGACCCTTTCTCTCCACCCCACCAACCCCTGAAGGCCCTGTGGGGTCCCGGTGTCGATATTTGAATGGCGGGTACAAAGTTAAAATTCATTGTTATGGTTTCTGTGAGAAAGATGCAGAACGGCCACTGTCACTCACCCGTTACGCTGACAATGAAGGGGGCTCCTCCTGCCCTCTTCCTTTTGTGTCCTTATTGAATTATGGCACTGGTTCTCTTTGTGTCTTCTGGCAATAGTAATTGAAAACATGTGACAAAGCAGTCTGGAGAGAGAGGATATGCCTCACTGAATATGACTCCATTATAGAAGCCAAAGTCAGAGAGAAGTGGTGATTTATATTACAGAGAGATGCTGGGTTGTGTGAGTATGGGGTTCAGTCATTAACCTGATGGCTTATGGGTAAAAGTTTTTCATTCATTATTCAGTATTAATTTCCATAATTTTAGTTTTAGTCTGTTTTGTATTAGTCTGCAATGCCAATAGCAACATTGCAACCATATACTAAAGAAAGCATGGCAAAATCCAGTAATTTGTAGTCTGTCAAATATATACAGGATATATAATATACAAACATATATACAAGTGTGCATATACAAGCATTTGACATAAACTGATCCCTTTGATATAAATAATATTGGTCTAGTTAGAATTAATTCCTTAACAATGATTAGGAAATAGCAAGAAGACAGAAGGGGTTTTCTCTCCTTAGGGATTGAACTATTTGTGTACATGTTGGAAATTGTGTAGCAAATATTGGCAGAGACATTGGTTGAGATGCTCATTTTTCTATTTTCAAAACACTCTCTTTCTTTTGTCCTCTCACTCTCCTTCTTTCTTTGTCAGGCAGCCAGCGATGGTTAAGACACTCTTCCGTTCCCCTGCTTAATGGAGTCTGATGCCCCTCTAACTGAGCCATAGTATTGTATGCCATAATGACAGCATTTGCGGAGTACTTCAGCACAAATGAAGTTTGAATTGGGTGAAAATTATAGGACCTGGGGTCTTTTTAAAAGCCTCAGACAACCATTTTCTCCCCCCTTTCTCAGCCCTGGAAAGAGGGGCTATGGAAAGACTAGGGTAAAATTATCTTCAAACAAACAGGCAGCTCGCTGTGGTTGTGTGGGGACAACAGCTCTTAGGGAATTAGAGCCACGCTAATAACCCTGGAGTAAGGGAACACTGCGGTCTTCGCTAATGGGGAAGCCGCCTCTTTGTAGCTGGTGGTTCTCTCTTAAAGACATTTGAAAGAAACAAATACACTCAAAAGCTCCCAAATGACAGGCTTGATTAGCGTTTGTCGCTTTTCTTCTGCTTTTGAAAACCGTCTTCAAAGCGCTTGTTGGTTTTTAAAACACACAGTTTTGCCTCATTAACACTGGTGTGGTAATGAGGCTGTTTAATCACAAAAATCAAAAATGACAAAAATCTAGCTTGATCATACGCTTGAATTCTTCGAAGCACGAATCAACCAGAACCTTTTTTTAGGCATGTTCTTAACAAGTCAATATAAGATTGGATAACCTTTTGGAAAATGAGACGTTAAATATTGGCGATTGTTACAAATGAATTTTTCATGCAAGCTAAAATGATTAGGGACTGCAGTCTAAACCCCAAGACGGCGGGGTTTCAATAGAGAGAGGCAAATCGGAGGTGAAGATTTGATAAATTGCACTTTGATTGTTATCTGATTATGCTTTGACATGTTATCTAATTTAAAACGTTTCGCTAACCAGATTTGTATTGTCTAGAGTGGATCTGTCTGGAGACAAAAAGGCAGGAAGTGTGATGGCACAAAGTGAGCTGATGCAAACGTTGCTGTGTTTAAGAGCAGTTCTTAATTTTATATGAAATGATTGGCATATTGTGTGCATTATTGCTTTCAGCGCTGAGAGACGAATGAAAATAACTGCAAATTTTTAGCATATTTTAAAGTTTTTGTAATGCTAATAAATAAGACCCTCTAATGCTAGTGTTCTTTTATTCTTTTTTTCTCTATGTTTTCATTTTCTTTATTATTTAAAAATCTTGCTAAAGTCTTAAACACACACATACACATAAATATATAGTGGGTACAGAAAGTATTAAGACCCACTTAAATTTTTCACTCTTTGTTATATGTAGCCATTTTAATAAAATCATTTATCATCTTAAGTTAAATTTTTTTCTCATTAATGTACACACAGCATCCCATTTTGAAAGAAAAACACAGAATTGTTGACATTTTTGCATATTTTTAAAAAAAGAAAAACTGAAATATCACATGGTCCTAAGTATTCAGACCCTTTGCTTTAGTATTTAGTAGAAGCACCCTTTTGATCGAAAACAGCCTAAAAGGTCTTTTTGAGAAAGATGCAACAAGTTTTTCACACCTGGATTTGGGGATCCTCTGCCATTCCTCCTTGCAGATCCTCTCCAGTTCTGTCAGGTTGGATGGTAAACATTGGTGGACAAATTGAAATTTCAAAGAGTGATAAATTAAGGGGGTCTGAATACTTTCTGTACCCACTGTGTGTATGTGTGTGTGTATATATATATATATATATATATATATATATATACAATGTTGTACCACCAAAAAGAAAATGGTTAAAGATACGTTATTTTCATGGTTCAGCACCACACACTCACACAGCTCATATAGACAACATCTGGCATTTATTGTATTTTTTTTTTAATCCTATAAATAAGTAATCAGAGTTGAAATGTACAGGGTGTGTCAGAGGTAATCCCAAAAGCCTGTAGTAGAGAATGCATCTCCTAGATATTCCCAGATCGGCTTGCAGTGCATAAATGCTTGGAAGACTAAACAGATTTTCTTTTTCCCCCAATGTAATCATCTTTGACTAGGCTTGTTCAGATGTTGACAAGGTTTTTGTGTAACCTCAATGACTCCTGCTGTCATGTTTGTGATATGTCAACCATTATCGATGGCTTACTTGTGGTTTTGAATATTTGTCACTTTGCATATGCTAAATGAGGATAGCCAAATCTAACAAGCACTCCTGATTGGCACACCAAGGTCTAAATTGCAAAACACTTCATTCAACATTACTAATTTAAGATCAGGTGTTGTTGATTATGCCATTTAATCAGATTAAGTGATTCTGAAACAGAGCAAAACTGATCGAGAAGCAGCTGTGCTTTTGTAAAATGCTTGGTAAAACTGGCTCTCTGCACATTAAGAGCCACGGGCTGAATATGAAATCTTTTAATATCCCGTCTAATAGCAGTGGTGACAAGCACTGGGAGTTAGCTCCATAAAGGAATGTCATGGCATTTAGATGATGAACCGTAAATATTGTTTTATTAGGCTTGGGTTTGTGAGTGAGGAGGTTTTATTGTGGCAAAGGTTAGGCCCTGATTTTAATGCCCTTATTATAGTCGTTAATTCCGCTTTGTACTGGCGAGGGGCAGATGACTGCTTGCTGGAGCCCAGCCAGGGCCGAAGACATATTAGATGTGCCAGTCAGGGACTGAGAATGAACTCACCTCAGTTAAGACCCACCTCTGTCATCACCTCTACCAATTTATTCACATCTAAATCTGTTTTTATCCTCTCAGCGTGGAGTCTGACAGCTTCTCACTATCAGTTGTTCATTTACTATGAGTCCTCGACCCCATTTTAGGACTTTTTCTGGCTTTGTCACTAGAAAAATCCTTCCAAATGGTTGCCGGTGTCTAATAGTTTCAGGTGTATGTTTTGTGGCCGTGTTGTGGGATTTCTTGATGGCTTCTCAAGATAGGATTCACGTTCTCTCTCTATCTCTCTCTATCTCTCTCTCTCTCATTGCAAAGCATCGGCATCAGCAAGGATCAGTTTTGCATTGCATGCCACTGTTTTTCAACTAACATTTTTATGAGATTAAGGAGTTATATTTATTGTGTACATGCATAGATGAAGGCTTTGATGGGTAGAAGCATCCGTTCTATGTCAGATTATGTTAAACTGAAGTTTTTTCTGTAATGAACGGCTGACTGTACAGTGTCTCTCATTCCAAATGTTGCTTTCGTAGCTCGGTATTTTGCAAAATTGAAACACAAGCTTGTGTCAGACTCTTAAAAAATGTCTCCTTATCTGGTGTCTGTCCATCACTGCAGTGTCCTCCTCTCCCCCTCACCGTGACTCTCTTGCTCTTTACCCTGCTTTAAAAGTGTGGTGAGCACCTTTAAAACTCTCTCTCTTCCTTGCAGAGCTTAAACTGTCCGATAGAGAGAGTGATAGGGTGACATTTAGCCTAGCGGAACGTCAGAAATGCCAGGGCATGGCTCTATTAACTCCTAGCCACACCTGGACTGAACTCTGATCCCCAGCACAAGGTGCAGGAGATACAGCTCATGTACAGAGAAAAAAAATTGTATTTCAGACTAGTTATTAGCTATTAGACTTTAATAGATATAAATTAATTTGAGTCCATGTAAAAACATGTTGCAGCAACTATATTGCCCCCAAAATCAGAGAGTGAACAGCTAGCCTACATATTGAATTTTGTTGCTAATATCTTAAAGTGCACCTGTTATGGATTTTTGAAAATTACCTTTACCTAACACAGCTCTAAGTGAATGAAAACATCCTGTAAAGTTTCAGATCTAAGTGCACCATGTATAAAGTTATTGTCTCAAAAGAAAGAGTCGACTCTGAATCAATGAAAAGTGTTGAGTCCTAAGCCGTTTCATGTTGATGCCAAAATTAATTATTTGCATATTGTCTGCCCACATGTTCTGAATGAAAATGCAAATTGATTATTTGCCACTAGGTGCTGCTTTTGGAGTGTTGGAAAAATTAACCATTGAATGACTCGTTTTTGAGTCGTTGAACAAATAAGGTAAAATTAAATGCATATAATAAGAAATTAAAGTGACCTTGCATGCATGTCAACCTGTTGTCTGCTACTCTCAAAACCAAAATATGAACTAATAGGAGCAGTTTACCATAATAGGGACTGTTTCCTGTTTGCTGAAATATTCATGCCCATGTTATTTTACATGTTGAAATCTGTGTGCAAGCGTATGCAATTATTGCCCATGTATCTTGGCTTTATTTCATATTAGGTGTCATAAAAATAAATAAATATTATATATATATATATATATATATATTTATAAATATAAATGAGGGCTGTATTGACCACATTAAATTCAGCCTGAAATTAATGCAAGTACCTTCTTAGGGTTGGATTCAAAGTGTTGTTTTTAACAAAGAATCCATGCAACAGAGATCTCCTCAGCCCCCTGTTGTGGCTGTTAAAACATCAACAGAGACAACTGGTAAACCAGTCCAATGGGGCCACAGCGAGACATCTGGAGAAGCAGGTGATGAATATGAATGTTTGCATCAGAGCTTAAACCCTGAGCAGGAGGACACTGCTCTCCCAGTGCCGTTGTTGTCTTAATTAAAGTGGGGATGATGTAGCCGCCACCCCCCTCCTGCCAGCTCACCTCCTCTCTGGCCCTTCCTCCACCTCCCATGTGGCTCATGACACCCCAAGAAACATCATTATCTGTGACTTGGGCTGCTTCTTTTGTTTGGCTCAGGCAACAGGAGTCCTACTTTCACTAATGGCCTTTTTTTATCTTTTTCTTTTGTCTTTTTCTTTACTTTTCTTTATGTTTCCAGGATTTTAAGATCAGTAGTCTGGAAAAAATAATTAGTTCCCCTGGAAAGGAGGCGAGAGGCACACAACGAATCATTACAGTGGCAAATATGTTTACAACATATTAATTTGTAGTTGTCAGCATATTAGAATAATAATTAATAAAGTAGTTTTATTGGCCTTAAAGAATTTGAAGAAGAAATTGGAATTTGTTGAAATGTGCATTTTAATGTAGCAGACTGAGAATTAAAAAAGTGGAGTAAAATTACTAAATGTGTTAAGTATTAATGTAATGTACAATATTAAAATATTTTAACCTAAATATTTACTTTTTTAGTTACATTTTATTATTAACTATATAAAATATGATATATTTTTTTTAAATATGAAAGCTATATATATATATATTTATTCATTTAGTAGACCTTTTTATCCAAAGTGACTTACAATTGAATAGAGACAACATGCAGTTCATCATAAAGAGCAAATAAACACAGGAAGTGCTCATAATGCTACGTTTAGGATTAAGAATGGAATTTTTTATTAGGATAATTCAATTAAAAAAAAACAATTCAATACAATTCAATTAAGTGATAATAATAAGAATGACAATAAATGTAATAATATTTTTTTCATTGTTTTTTTGTTTGTAAATGTATGAGAGTCGTACCTGTGTTGTAATCTTCTGGCTGGAGGTGAGATCAGTCGAGAGTCTGTAAATCTCTTCGATCATTTCAGCCTTAAGCAGGTCAGAGGCTAATCCATACACACATACACTCTCCAATCAAGGCCAAATAATACAATACCTCCAGGGACTGAAGATAGAAACATGAAGATGATGAAAAGAATGAAAGATGTCCAAATTATGATACCATGTCTTCAAATAAACCATACCCTCATCATCTGCTGCCATCATGATGCCTCCTGCAGTCCTGTTTTCTTTAGGAGCTTTGATAACATCATTTCATCATCTCAAATGGTCTGTCAATCAAACGCAGAGATGCCGGTAAGAGATTATGCTTTCATAGAGGACATCAGGACTGTCCAGGAATGATGTGAACATTGAAAGGTCGTATATAGGCTGACTGGGAAACGGCAGGAAACTGGGACAGTTAGAAAATCATATGGAAACATCTGGTCTGAGGAAATCCCTCCTCTGCCACCAGATTAAACGTAAACATGCGTACAAATACACTTCAGTTCTCATCATAGCCTTTCTCATAGAGGCTGGAAAGGATGGTCCATGCCAACTACCTTCCTGTGCTGCTCCCTGATGACACATACCCGGTCAATGAGATGATAGCTCATACAGGGCAGCTTAAACACAAGTCTGAAATAATATTTTCTCATCTGATAACCCTGAAAATACAACAAGACAAGCCATTCACATTCCTCTGATATCTTTGGATTGCAAAACTTGTTTACGAAAATACAGAGATGTGGACAGACCTTCAGCTCTCATGCCACAAAGAAATAACACGCTATATTTTCAGATTTGAAATATCCATTGGTATTATCTCCTTTTGCGTAGTTGACATGTAGGCTATGTTGTATCACCACTAGAGATGCATGATCTATTAGCCAATGGTATTGGAAATATAAAGGGACAGTTTACCCAAAATGTATTCATTTATTACCCTCATGACTCATTTAATACCCATTCAAGGCCCAGAAATGTATTAAGGGCATTGTTAAAATAGTCCATGTGACATCAGTAGCTCAACTTTAATTTTATGAAGCTACAAGAATATTTTTTTTGTGCAGAAAACTAAAATCACATCTTCGTTGAACAAGTTACATCAAAGCTCTTACAGGTTTGGAATGCCGTGAGGTTTAGTAATTTTTTGGGGGGTGAAATATCCATTTAATTGTGTAAACCTTAGACATAGACTATCCTCGTCATCTACAAATCATTTAAATTAAATTAAAAACCTTAATTTAATAACACCATTAAATGAAATCTTGCTCAAATGATTATCCATTTTTTGTACAGTCCAGAATTTTAATATTGGTGCATTTATATTTATTTTTTAGGTATTGTTTTGTAATTTAAAATGTGTATGCAACAAAGAGCACACAGCAGCAGAATTCCAGCCAGAATTGGCAATCTGATGTAAAATGTATTTATAAATTTATAAAAAGTTGCACTTGCAAGTGATTCATTACAGTGGTTCAGTAAGAGCCACTACTAGCAACCTGTTGTACAACGATTTGCGAAATGCCCCATTAGTGTATGAAATGATATCGTAGTTCCCCTTGCGTGAATAAGAAACACTGCCCCAGCATGGTTTGACATCTTTCTAATTGGCACTTATGTTTGGTTGGCTGAGTGGCACCACAGTGGTGGACATGGCCGATGCCAGGTCTGCACTGCCCTATTGTCAGCTATGGTGCCGTAAAGGGCAACTCACGCATTAGCGGGGAACCAAGAGCACAGTGCCGTTTTACATCAGTCACCACGGCCTGGTCCATGAGGCGAAAAAGAAATGTTCAGTCTGTAGATTTGTTTTCTTGGCTGTCAGCCCTCTTATTAGCGGAGAAAAAAGCCCCAAGGACTGCCCTGATTTTTTTTTTTTGGTCATTTTGCATGCTATAAACCAAAGGTCAGTGAAATAAAGACGAAACTGAATGTTATTGTTTTTATAATTCTTTAATATTCAATTATCCTTAAGTATTAGGGAAGAGAAGAAAACCTCTTTTGTTGCATTTACAATGATTAGAATAGCTTGCTTGTCGCAAATGATTGCAATTTGAATAATTATCTGACCCCATTCAGCACTCACTGCTGTTGGCATAATGCGTTTGTGTTTACACCTCTGGTGTACGAGCAATAAATTCATCCTCAGCGAAACGAAATGCACCCAAGTCACTATGTACACACAGCAGCACTGTAGGACAGCCCCCTGATGAATATGCAATGAGGCCATGCTTAATATGCATAAGTGGGCGTGCATAAGTAGTAGAGGGTTGCCGGTGTAAGCAGACAGATTCATAGAGGGGGACTGGCACAGACCTTAATGCACGCACTCATACTGAATAATAGTTCATGCTGCAGAGCTTGTGTGAAGCTTTCAGAAGAAAGAGAGTGAGAAACACTGAAGAAGGAGGAGGAAGAGAAAAGGTGTATGGTCTAGAGGGCAGCCACATGTGAAGAAGCAAGAGAGAGACAGACAGAGGGAGGGAGCGCACCGAGTTCCTGCTGTCCTCCAAGAGAAAGACTAGATGGTGTGATCTGTCCATGATGGGGTGCAGAGTTTGTACTCTACAGAAGCCTCAAGAGCAATACAAACTCCTGTATGAAGTATGCCAGGTAACTGATCTCTTTTGTGCAAGATTTTATTTCAATCTGTCTATATATATATATATATATATATATAGATTTGCAGTTATCTATACATTTTCTTAGTTGCTGTAGTGTTTAGAATTGCTGCTTGATCCATTGTAATGCAGTTGTGTATCGTATACCTGTATATGGAAGTGATTTTAGACAGAATTGAGAGTAACGCTGTGGCATTGTTGTCTCAAATACTCTGGTCTGTAGTCTTGAGGTCGGGATATCTTATGTTGAGTTTGACAGACAGTTTTACAGGGTTGATGTGTGAAAATATCTGACCCTTTGCTCATTAAAACAGCTTTAAAAAAGCTCACTTTTGCATTCTAAGGCTGATTGTAATTTGTTTTTAGCTTACCATGGTTTTAGCATGGCTATATATTTAGTTTGTTGTTAGTGTATTAGAAGTAATACATTGGAAGATTGGGAAAATCCTATTTTGATATTCAGAAATAATGCATTTGAAGTAATATACACAACATTGTACAAACTGCAGTTAAAGTACATTTTTGTACCTTTTGAAATGGTTTATGTATGTATGTTGTGTTGATAATGGGTCTATTAGATTTATTTATTTCTTTGGTTCTAGCCATCAGATATTTCTGAACTCATGCCATGTCATGCAGCATGTACTATATGATGTCCTTGTGAGCAGTCTGTATTGTCAGCTCTTTTGTCAGACATCGTTGTCAGCTCTGATTTAATTTCCTGTGGGTTTTGTGATCCTGATGCTTACGGCTTTAGGATGTCTGACACAATATCGCTGAGAGGCTTTAGATGAAAGCCAGTATAGGGGGCCTCTAAGAACATGACCAGGGACATGCTTGTATGAATATTTATGCAAATGTCCATGTAAACACATTAGCACAGATAACGACAGTTGTTAACATAAATTATCCATTTATTGTTTCAGTGTGGGGGCTTTTTGCTGATTTGAAATGCTTACACAAACTAAAACATGCTAATTTATTCAGTTCCTGATAAAAGGAATCGCTATTTCATGACATGAATGCATCCGGAAAGAATGTACAACTACGTTGTTAGCACTTCCTCACTTCATGCTGTATGGTGTGTGGAGGGCGCTTTGATTAAACCTAATGAGTGGCCACTTCGTCTGCTCCTTTCACTATATTCCATAGCGGCTGTTTCTCTGCATTAGCTGTTGATGACAGTGCAGTCGCTATTGTGAAACACTCCGCTTTGATCGTACAGACTGTGTGAAAGCGGGACTAAAAGCTTTTTCTCCCTTCTATATACAGTATCTGTGTATTTGTGTGTGCACTACAACAGTAAATGGTCTCTGTTTGTTAACAACCCAACAGCCGATGTTGGGCTTCAAAGGAAGCATCAGCCTTTTCAAATCAGTCCCTGTTGGAAAAAAAACAGAATGAAACAACCAGAAAAGACACAAAGACATATTGGCCCATCATATGAGCTCTTTATCCAACCCTCTACTCAGTCCAGTGGCATCTGTCATGCTGCTGTCAATTACGTTTGATTGGCAGGCTGTTAGTAAAGGGAATCTTGCTGGTTTCTCTAACTGCGCTCCTACGAAGAGATTTGGCAGACAAAGAAACTCATCCATGCTTAACATAAAGTGGCATTCATCACATCTCGCATGATGTTCATTTGAGAGGCTTTGAAATCGCTGTTTTCTGTGCGGATTGCAGATGATGCAGATGTTTGTACCATTTTTGTGTGGGGTAATACACAAAAAAGAACACCATTCATCTGCGCTGAATGAGACAATGCGACATTGCCTAAATTAGACACGAGCAGTTGAGTATTTTCAATAAAATAAGTTTTAAACAGAGCAGTTTCAGAAGAGAAAAGGCATCCCTGCTGCTTAGAATGCATTTTTTCATTCCTTGTGTTTAAATTTTCAATAACTGCTTAGCAAAACTTTTTTTTTTCAGTTTTTATGAAATATGTATATATATATATATAAAGAGAGAGCGAGAGAGAGATTAATGGATATATATATAATTTTATTTAAAATTTTTAAAATAATAAAATGTTTATTATTTATGCTATTACTATTTATGTGCTAGTTATGCAAATGTTAGCAAAGTCTAAATTACAAACTATTTATCATTGTTTTTTTATTTTGACATCCGTTTCATTTGGAAATTACAAAAGTTAGTTTTTTTCAAACATGAAAAGGCCATGAAAATATTTATAGACAATATGTATATAACTTGTACTTTATTCTAACAATTACTTTGGTTAAAAATTACTCTTTTAGAATGTGATTACTATTTCATTTTTATATGTAATTTTATTTTAATTAATTTTTTTTTAAACAACTGGAAAAATCAAGGCATAACAGAATTGTTCAAAAAGTGCAGCAACAGAATTACATTAAATTGTATCATGTATATATTCTGTATGTTATTAGATAGTATTGTAAAATCATCAGTCCTGATATGAAAGTATATTGCTCCTATATAGTGCAGATTTAGATAGCACAGACAGATAATGGAGTCTTTGTGATGTCTGATCGGTCCGGCTCACACAGACAGTAGGTGCCTGAAGAAGTATGCAGAAGAGGGTGTTGTTGTTTCGTGGGGTAATGTTCAGAGTGCTTTTGGCTGCCGTCGGGGTCACTCACAATTAAGGCCTGTGAGTGGCGGCAGGATGTCGCAGGGCTTTAATGAATAGAGTGAAAGGCTCGTTTGAAGTGTGAAAGTGATCTGTTGACTCATCCTTTCCCAGGCGCCCGCTTACCCATGTGTCCAGCTGGACTACGCTGACCTCTTTAAGGCATGTGCGTAAACACACGCGTACTGTAGGTTGCAATGTGGAATATGCAATGGATTGATGTTGGTCTTAGGGATTTACAGCTGAAAATGGTGCATTATTGGGAAGATCTGGAGGTCTGTCAGAATGCGTATGGTTTGTTGGATGGCATATACAGGGGATCAGGCTTCCGCCCGGGCCTGTCCCTAGATAATATACACAGATCCCCTTCATTAGGGTGTCTGGCACTACTTCTGCCCCCTTTCTCTCTCTCTTTCTCTTCCTGTCCCTCTCTCTCTCTTTCTTTTAGAGCTCCTCAGAGGCTGACTGATACAGAGGGATACCTCCTCCTCACATGAACTCACCTAGAGAGATTCATGGGCACAAAGAAATGTTTTCACAGGCCCATGTGCTTATAACTCTAGAAGTAGAATATAAAAAATTAGTGCGTTTAATCATGCTATTTGACTTTTGATATTAAAGGACCACCTTAATTGATATATTTTTTTTACAGCACATGTGGATATATGTGATTCAATTTGCAGCCCAACTTTTGAATTAAAATGCCATTTATTACTACAAAACTCAAAATAGAAAACTAAAAGCTTTAATTTGAGCATCACAGTTTCCACAAAAATGTTATGCAGGTAGAAGAAACATTCATTGTAAGTTCTTTAGTCACCAAATCAGAATATTAGTAATGTAGTAGTTAGAATACTATTACTTGATTAAGTAAAGGCATACTTGGTGAGTATAAAATGCAAAAAAACATCAAAAATCTGACCAAACCTAATGGTTTGCATGGTAGTAATTAATAAAAAAAAATGTAGCGCCAAGCATTCATCGTGAAAGAGCTGCTTAGCTTCCACTGTGCTTTTGTATTGCATTCTGGCAACATTTGCCAAAATCCTCTGTTAAAAAACAGCGGTTCAGCTGGACTATTGATTTCAATGTAGCAGCCCCATTTAACAAAACCGCTCACAGGAAAAGAGAATTAGTCCCTGTAAAGCTACAGGTCGAGAGAAGGTCATCTTCCCCTTTAGTTAAGATAATTAGAATGGAGAGAGGACGCAGCGAGCATGCCTCACCATCCCCGAGTAAACTTGATCTCTCTCTAACTGTGCTGAACTCTGTGCTTCAAAGCAGGAAAGGTATGCACCATGTGGAGATCTAGTCTCTTTTGTCCCTGATGGGCCCATGTTGGCCGGCTGGTGGAGACTGTGTTTGACAGCTCCGTGGTCCTAATCTCACTAGAAGTGGCCTGTAATGGCTATGGCGCCTGTCTGCACCTCATGTAAGACCTTCATTTTAATTAGAGTATCACAACAGTCAGGCTGTTGAAGCTTGGACCCAGATTAGGTTTGTGCTGGATGAGTGCTAGTGTAATGCATTTTTGCTTGTAGATTTACACACTTAGGCAGTTTTTCTTTAATATGTTAGTAGAAATGAAATGTCTCCCATTTGAATAATACATAGATCATACATTTCATATATATAATACAAATATAATATATATATATATATATTTTTTTTATCTCAGTCTACTAATAAATTCTTTTTCACATTTACTGCAAAGATTTAACTGTTTCCACACTCACAATACTTTTTGCTGTCTACCTCGTCCCCTAATTAGTCTTTACAAGCCTTTGGTAACAAAAAGCAAACGGATTGCGCGTTACTGTTGGGAAATCAGCTGAGCGCTGTCTAGTTAGCTTAATCAGGGACAGGTCCTCCCCACAGCGCCTCCACAGCTGCTTCACGCTGTAGCCAGGTGGCCAGCAGCCGTTCGGGAGAGATCGCTACCCTCCGGTCTGCAACACACTCCTCCGCTGCCACTGATGGGTAGACAAAGCACAGAACATGACAAAGCCATATACAAAGCGACACGATACAGATGGAACGAGACAAATGGGCGGATGAAATACAGACATAACACGTCAATATTGATGTCATTGACAATGCTGTAGACATAATATAGATTTTTCATAGCAAAATAAAGGCATAGGCCTAAATGTTTAAGCTGCTTACAATTCGACTGTACATGTTAAGGTTTAAACAAAACATATTGAGGATGAAGAAGCATAGTGTCCGTTTGCAGCATACTGTAAATATCCATGTCCGTATACTAGGGGTGGGAATCTTTCACCATCTCACAATTCAATTCGATTCTGATTCCGAGGCCATGATTTGACTCAAAATCGATTTTCGATTCAAAATGATTCGATTTTATCCATAATGATTTCTAATCGGGTTTCTGATCACACTGTAAGGCCTTAGGTCTTTGGCAATGAAGCAAGTGATAGAAAGAGTTATTTTTTGGCTGGGAGTTTCGTGAAGCACTGCAGTGTGCGTTGGTCTGCAGCTGGCGGCTGACTCTGCTCCGTGTCGATGAGCTCCGGGTGATGCCTAGTAATATGAGCACGCACATTTGTTGTGCTGCCGAAGTACTTGGTCTTCGTTTGGCAAAGCTTGCACACTGTGTGTGTCATGTCCAGCGCAGTGCTTCCAGGCATTCTGTAAAAACCGAAATGACGCCAAACTTTAGCTTTAAGTGAAGACGGGGCTGATTGGATCTCCCTCTCATCCATGTTTGCTTCCTCTTTGTTTTAGTGATTTGCCACGCAAAATGGAGACGAACAGCCAGCTGATTGTATTTATTTATTAAATCGATTCTTGGACATTTCAGATCGATTCTGAATCGTTGCAAATGAGAATCTAGATTTTTCTGTGAATCGATTTTTTGGCACACCCCTACCGTATACAAATATCCATGTTTGTTTTCTCAGTAGAGAATATGAATAGATTGCATTTTGTCATTAGCCTCCATAAGTCTGGCGCAGATGTGACAGACAAACACAGGTGTGCCCGCACATTTTTATGGACCGCTTTATTTGCACAGATGCATAAGATTCTCCGCAATTAAAATGAAATAAGACCAGATTAAGTGTCCCAACTGTCTTTGTTTTTCACTCGTGATTTATCGTCTGCCATTTGTTCTTTCTAATGATAGGGGTCAACTGTTCTTGCTGTCTGCTTCATAACTGCGTGCAAGGAAATAGTAAAGCATAGCATGCCAGCTTTGATCCATTCTAACCAAAGAGATAGCTTGATTATGAATCATTTATATTAATAGACCCATTACTGAGAAGCTAAACCGGACTTTTCCACTCCAGAGACTTGTTATTCTTTAGAATGTGATAAGACACAATTGAACAGCATAAAGTATCAAGTGTATGCATGTTGGGGGGTGAATGGTGACATGCTTCCCTGGTGTCCATGAATAAAACATGCTAACAAAGAAGTTTGAACTCTGTAGGATGGAGCAGTTGGCTGATTCTGAATGCTGATGATGGGCCTGTTATATCTCATTTCTATTCAGAATGAACACTCTTATAGTGGTTAAATACCGCTTGCTGTGCAGCTCACTTTGAAAATACAGAGCTGTTGTGTCTTAAAGAACTGCTTTATACATTCATAGTTTGTTAAAGGCTTTTTGTGCAAGTGTGTGATGAAGGCATTGTCAGCATTTCCAGTGGTAGCTGTCTTCGCCCGGGTGGATTTATAAACGGTGTGCTGTCATTTGTCAAATATGTTTAGTAACTAATACATGTGACTGGAACAATGAGTGTGTTTGAGATACCCTTCAACCGTTCTGTGAGAGCTGTGCTTGTTTGGGCTTGGTTATAACTTCAAAAGCTGCTGGTAAGGTATGAAAATGCATCTTTTTATGTGGTAGAGTGTGGGAAACTGTACTTTCCTCAGACGGAAAGTGACGGACAACTCATTAATAGGAGGAAAGCAAGGCCACAGGAAGCTTGAAGGAAGTGATTTAGCCTCCCACTATTGATCCTTTGTGGATAACAGAAGGTCTCATGCTTAAACAGGATTAAGAGCAAGTAAACAGCGGCGTCTTTTAGCAGGCGTCCATGCTTATCAGAGGCATTAGTTTCCCTCTGTTTGCTGCTTAATCCACACTGAGACGGCATGCCGCAGCGTATAAAGGTTGCTGTGTTTCAAGTCAGCCAGAACTGTAAGGAGGTCTCCTGCTTCTGAATGAAATAACACACGTGCACACACATCGAAAGACCATATCTTTGCTTGCCAAATTGCACCCAATATTTTTTCAGGACTGTTATGTTTGGAAGAAAAGAGGAATTAAGTCTCTTGACGGGATTCACACATAGTGAGAATGTTCTTTGAGGGATTCTGGGAATAAAGCCTTAAGCTTAAACTTGATCTGTCAAGTTTGAAAGATGCTTGTATTTTGTGCTTTTCTTCTTAAACTTATAATGCTTGGAGTATAAAATATGTGCCTTACTAGAGAAGACAGTATATAATGGGAAAGTCACACGCTTCTTATCTGCTGTTACGTCTGATATTTCTATTGTTGCGTTTGAGTTGTGTCTCCCATGGCATTTTCAGTTCTGACTTTTTAATTAAGTATTGATATTGACAAGTAGTGTGAAAAAGGTCCAATCAATCTCACATAAAGATTCACTGGCAGATTTGACTTTGATTTCTGAAAGATCTAGTAGTTCTGAAAGCAGAGTTGTTGTAATAACATTGAATTCTTCAGAACCGTAAAGTTCTTGCAAATCATCTGTAATGTTATCAAGATTATGAAAATTCAGCTTTGCCATAACATGCATAAAATACATTTTTGTTACAGTAGTTGTTTTAAATTTGAATAATTAAAAATGAATACTACATAGACTGGATTCCTATTCGAATTCCAGTATGTTACCCAACAGTGGTAAATGTGACCTTTAGTATAATGTTTCTATATTTGAACTGTTCTTTCATATTGTAAGAATATTGTTTCTGTCCATTGACTCAGTCAGTAGATGTTTAATGGAACAACATGTAAGCTGTGAATGGCCGTTCCAGCAGCTCTGTGTTAAACAGAGGGTGAAGAGGCTCAGTTTGCACCGCTCTGCTGTGTGTACTCCTCAGAGAGATGTGTCAGAGGTGAGCTGTGTGAATGGGGGTCCTGCTTCCCCCCTTCTCCTCCTTGCTGGAGAGGCAGTGAGGCAGAACGTTTCCAGGGTTGAGGCTTTGTCTCGGGGTCATGGGCTACGAGGAGGAGAGGGATTCCTATGAACTTAAGTCCTACTGAGAACCAGACAGACACTCTGAAAGGGATGATTGTGTTATTGACCTAGCTGACAGAAAGAAAGGGGAAATTAAAATCTACACAGGATTTTATCAAAGCAAGTAAAGGTAAAAAAGAAAAAGAACAGCATGTATAGTGCTAACATATTAGCCATTTATGATGGTAATACTCTGAAGTTGGCACTAAAATTAATTGTGGTAGTGTCATATTATCATCACATAAATACCATGATATGTAAATATTGAAGACTATAATAGATATAAAACGAATGTACATTGGTTTTTCCTTTTTTTTTTTACAATTAATGTACATCAATTTGGCAAACATTCTCTAAAAGGCTCGTTCCATTATTAGAGATGGTGAATCTTTGTTTCGGTTTAAAAGTTACAGAATTTGGATTCATATTGGATGTTCCAATTATCCCTCAGGCTGGGATTAGTTTTAATCCTCTTGGTTATTAGTTAACATATTCTCTCTTCAAAGCTGAAGTACTCTGATGCCGCGGGTTTGGAAATCCGAAAATGGGATCCAGCAGCTTGTGAATTAGACTCTTTATATGTATTTCTCACGAAATATATAGAATGCTCAGAGGGCTTGAGTGGATACATTTCTAAAAGCTGCGTGAGAGTATACTGGGGTATACAACTCGATTGATAACCAATCAATGCTGCTCAGAAAATGAAGTGTTCAACTATTATTTTTAGTATTTGTATGTAAAAATATGTGTGCATGCATTTGTATGTATTCACTTTGCGTGCACTAATAAGCCGATTGGGTATTCTCAAGCATTGCATCACCCAATTTCTTGTGTTTTTCCCATGAATTTCATCACACCCTTACTACTGTAAGCCTGTGTGTGTGTGTGCGAACAGGTTTGCATAAGTGGATGTGAATGCCTCAAGCAAAGATCCTATCAAAGCTGTCTCTCATCTAGAAATCAAAAAAGAACAAATGGGGAACGCTTTGTTTGTTGAGACGAGCACATGTGGAAAAGCTCTATAAGCCTTGAGATAAGAGAGACAGTTCATCCAAGGTCAAACACCCTGTTAGCAGACACCGTACAGAAACTGTCATGCTTTTGCATCCTAATGTAAGTGTGTTGGCTATTGGCTTTAGCTTGACATCACCCTAACCAAAACCTTTGTAGTGAATATTTCTTTTTTACAAATAATTTTACACACCAACATTAAAAATAAGTTATAAATTGTTAGAATATTGTGCTTTTTGGGCATATATTTGTTTCCAGTTACAGTGCATTTATTTATTTAGTAATAGTAGCATCATTGTTATCTCCATATTACTTTTTTTGTAAGGGTAGCAGCAATTCCAGTTTTTATAAACGTAATTTGAGTATGGTATAAATCCGTTTTAGCATGTTTTATACATGCAGCTCGGATCCCATCTGGCCTTGGTTCTCTGCACTAAAAGATTGCTTTCTCATTTCGTTCAGCCCTCATCAACAGGGCACTGCTCTTGATTGGTGTGTCATGCTTCGGCCCTGAAGCTCAGATTCATTTCCTCACACAGCGCCCACATCATCTTCCAGGGAGGCCCTCGTCTTCAAATTACTTAGCTAAATACATTTCCCTGGTTCAGTTTGTTATTGACCCTGATTAATTAGCAAAAGAGCACTTTCTAATTTATGTTGTTGTTTTTGCTGAGTCTAGCTTTGACCCCCTGAAGGCAGCGAGAGGCGCTACAGATGCTTAGTTTTGTTGTAATGGTTGTTTTTAATGCTTTGCTCCCTTGGTTTTCAATTTCAATGACTTTGTCATCTCAATGCAGCAGGAGTAGTTTTTTTTTCTGCTCAGTTGTGCAAAACTCTTCATGCAATTAATGCTAATACCGTTTTTAATGTTAGTGTTGTTATGTTTGTGTGTTTCAACAGGTCAATGGAAAGGACTTGTCAAAGGTGACTCATGACCAGGCTGTGGAGGCCTTCCGTACAGCAAAAGACCCGATCATGGTCCAGGTGCTGCGCCGGGCTCCTAGACCCAAACCTACTGGCCCAAGTGGGGAAGCACAGGTAGTAGACATCAGCACCCAGACGGACATCACCTTCCAGCACATCATGGCCCTCAGCAAGCTGCCTACGTCCTCCCCACCTGTGGATGTGCTTGAGCAGTACCTGCTACCAGAAGGGTGAGTGACAGTTCCCTGGACCAATCACTCTGCATATCACAAATATCAGTTATGATTGACACCTAACCAGTACTAGCATAGAAAGTAAAAGCGCGTTCTAGAAATTATGTGCCATTGCACATAATTCAAAAATTGCTCTACCCGACCATCTAAGCTTAAATATACTTGTATAACTAACAATGTTTTGGCCCAAGGCAGAAAATTAAATTAAGTTTTTTTTGGGATTTGCATTTTTCCCTTGCGCAATATTTGTCTTCTAACATCTCACTTCATGTGTCCTCAGGCTTTGTCTTTCACATGTTACTGACAGGAACTTAGTAACCAAGAGAGAGGAATTTAATTATTTTGAGCTTTCTAATATCTAATTTCTGCAGATGCTTGTTTTTACCTTAAGTCTAATATTTTTTAAAAGAGTTCTTAAATATATTTTGACTTGTGCTTTCCAATAAAACATAAGGTAACATGTTTTTAAAAAAGTGGGAATCATACAAACCTTATAAAATTGATGGTTGCAGCCCTGAAATAGCTATTTTATTATATAATTTTATATTTATCTGAAGATTTATTGATTTATTTAATACTACTGCTCTATACTACTACAACAAATAATAATTTAAATATTGTTAATTTAATATTCCTATCAATTATCATATACTTTTAGTATACATTTTAGGGAAAATTATAAGACTAAAATTGTCAGTTCAAGCTGGTAAGATTTCATAGAACATATTTATAACATATGAATACATTAAAGTTAAGCACAGTCATTCTATAATGTTGTTCTTTATGCTATGATGTGTGGTTTTGTTTTTATGTATTTTAGACACACTCCTGCTCATGAATACTTCGACCCCAATGATTTCCTAGAGGGCATGCAGCATGAGATAGAAAGAGAAGAGCTGGAATATGAGGTACAGTAATGCCACACATATCTTCTGTCATTTCTAAAACGTGAATTAAGACATGCTGACGCCAGGCCTGATGCAAACTGTCTCCGCTGATCTATTGGTGAATTGACCAACCACACCATCTATAACCTCAGACAGGCCCTGTAGCAGTCAGCTATGCTGATATAAAGTAGCCTTTTTAGCCCTGCTCCCTTGAACAGATGCGAGACGGGGATATCATTATTTACTTTAGTCATTGACTTATATCGGTGAAAATAGATAATTGGATAGGTTGGAATTAGACTAAGAACTGGCGTGATGGATCTTAGTGTACAATAAGCATAGACAGATTGCGCTGTAATGATAATGGTGGGCATTGAGTCATGAGGGGTCACCAACGAGTCCATAAAGAAATGAAGTTCATAGACTTATAGAAGCAGATGCTCTGCACACAGCACTCTCAATGACCTTTCATTGGCCCCTGAGGGCCTCCAGGTGTCGCAGTGGGGGCCCTGCAGACAGAGATCGATGACCAGGATGGGGCCAATCTGAATGCCCAACAACTCCACCACCCTCCTGCCTTGTTTACCTTGATTAATGCTCTCCTTTGGACTTCAAGGACAAAGGAAAGAGAGTTTTAAATGCTGAGAGGTAGAAATGCACTAATATGCAGTGTTTTCTTACCATAGTGTAGCGTTAGTAAACATGTCATAATTGTATTATGTAAGGAACTTACTAGCTTATCAAATTCACACTCAAAAAAAGGATCAAGGTCTGAGATATTTATTATGGATAATTACTGCTTGGATCGATCTCATGAAAACCGTCAAGCATGTTGGCATAATACTGTACCACGAGATCAAAGGAAATAATAAGAAATTATGTCTTTCAGTTGATGTTTATGTATTGGCTCATTTCGATGTTATACTTTTTGGACATTTTTTTACATCACAATTAAGCAAATTTTCATGACAAATTCGCTTTAACACAATGCAAATAAATGGAGGGGGGTGGTGTATAGTGTATAATAAATGTTACTTGAGCATAAAAGAATAATTTCCAAAGTGAAACTGAAGACTTAAGATTGCTGAAAATTCTGATTTTCAAAAAATCTCAAATGGTAAACTTAAATATTAAAGGTTATTTTACGTTGTTATTATTTTACATTATTACTGTTCCAAAAGTCAAACATTTTAAACGGTATATATGTAATATTAAGTATTTCCTTATCTGGATAGATACAGTATTCATGAGATCTACCTGCTTACACTGACTAAGATGGATTGGCAGATAATTTGTTGGTTTGTTTAGATGTTTTTGCAGTAAGCTGTTTGATTGCCCAATAACAGCTTCGTTCATGACTGCTATGATACCAGCCCACTGAGAGCTGCGATCTCCATATGTATCTTGTAGATTACAGGTGTTGACACAAGACTGAATGAGACTCGACTCGTGTACATGTTTGTGACAGGATGTAGTTCTGTCGCAGCACTGTATAATCTGGGGAAATTATTCAAACATGTAGATCCAGACAGCAGATTGTGTACATCGTTATGATTAAGGTGCTGTGTTTGCACTGTTTAGCAAGTCGACTTACAAATGACTTATAGTCAGTGCTGTGCATTAAAATATCACACTCTTCTTTCAGGAAGTGGATTTATACAGAACTAATATCCAGGATAAACTGGGGTTAACCGTGTGCTACAGGACCGATGATGAAGATGAGACTGGGATCTATGTCAGCGAGGTGAGTTGTATTATGATATTTTTGTCCATGCTAATGTTCGAGGTATGTTCTTTAAAACCTTGTGGTTTGAGTTATAAGTTACAAGCTGTTTAGATTCATCGTGTTTATTGTTGGTTACCAATTTTCCTCACTGTGCAGATTGATCCGAACAGCATTGCTGCAAAAGATGGACGAATTCGAGAGGGAGATCGAATTATCCAGGTTTGCAGCATATCATTGATCTCATTTGTCTTATTCTATCACATTTAGGCATTTTTCTAAACAAATTTCTATTTCACATCTAAGATCAATGGCATTGAGATTCAGAACCGTGAGGAAGCAGTGGCTCTTTTAACCAGTGAAGAACACCCAAACGTGTGCCTGCTATTGGCTCGACCAGAGATACAGGTGAGAGACGCAAGCCACAAACACACCGTTCATGCAGTTCACCAGCTTTGAAGGATAGCTTTTCTCACTTATTTCTCTGGTTGTTTTAGCTGGATGAAGGCTGGATGGATGATGACAGAAACGACTACCTGGATGACCTCCACATGGATATGTTAGAGCAACAACACCATCAGGCTATGCAGTTCACAGCAAGCATGCTCCAGCAGGTACAGCAAATCCATCAGAAAGTCACTCTTGGAGTCGGTCAGGAGGCATATCAGTCAGTCATAACTCAACCTGTCATGGCTTGACATCCTATACATCAATCATAATTGTGTGTCCGTCACTGAGCAGGAGGTAAAGCAGTCAAGCCAGGACTGTGGTTTATTAGAAAGCATGACTTCTTTAGCTCCCATTTTGCACCTGGTATTACCATCCATTTCAGGTGATCAGATTTTAAATGGATTGTGCATTGTACATGTATAAACAGGGTCCAATGCTTCTTGGCATCTAATTGAACCAATTTGTAGGTGATCAGATCTCATTTGGGTGCTCTGAATTTGTAATATAAATGCTAATGTGTTCAGATTCGTCCTAGATGGTATTGAATAATTGGTTACTTATTCATTATGCCAAAGCTAGAAACTTTGCCATCTAGTTTTCAAAAACATCCTCTATGGACTTATCCACATGAAGCCAGAGCCTTCCTTATCCAATCTTTTTCCCTTGTTCTAAACAAAATTACCTAAACATGGCATCATCTCAAGAAATATCTATGTATAAACAAAACCACTGAAACAGACTCAAATGATGTAGTATACATGCCACACCAGTATGTGGCGCTACTATTCTGCCACGAAGATACAGTAAAAATAGAGAAGACTTGGAGCATGTGCATAAACCTTAAGCGCTGTATACAAACCCAACACAACAAGAAGATAACCTTTGTTTTAACTTAAAGAGCAGGTAATCTGGATTTTCGAAAAATATCTTATTTACAGTTTGTAATGCAGCTGTCCTTCAATGTAAACAGTCTGCAAAGTTGTTAATCAAAAAAGTGCATAATAAAGAAAGTTGTCTCTCAAAAGAAAGAGTTGACTGAGAATCGCCTTAAGTCGTTACATGTTAAATCTATCTCAAATCTATTTGTAGCAACCAATCTAAACAGACTTGGCCAACTGACCAATCAGAGCAGAGTTGGCTTATGGAAGGGAGGGGTTTACAGACCTTAAGATCCGAATTGATTCAAACGAACCGTATCAGAATCATTGCTAAATGATTCTATTATTAAATGCATATTCTGAGAAAATTACAGTGTTTTCTGACCTTGCATTTAAACCTGAACACAAGCATCTAGTTCTCCATTGTTGTTGTTACATCACGTAGCGTTGTCTGACTAGGGTCGAGATGTGGGATGACGAACCTGAGGTTTGAGGCTCCCAAAATGCTGTATCCCTCTAGACGAAATGCTGTTACGATGCAAAATTTTTACATGTACAGCTAAATGTGTCTCAGTGTAAACAGGCTTTAAGAAACTTTGGGAAAGCCTGTACAAACATCTAACCCCACTCCCTAAACCAATCTTAAACCTCGTAAGTGGCTTGCCTCCTAAACTAGTTATCATATAAACTTGGCATAAACTTGTAATATCGTTGACTCCTTGAATAATTGCTGTTGCTCCTCTTTAGTAAGTCAGATACGATATTGTTTGACCTTCCCTAATTTTAAAAAAATCTTTTTTAGAAGAAGCAGCATGAGGAGGATGGAGGTACAACAGACACTGCTACACTGCTCTCCCACCACCATGAGAAGGACAGTGGAGTGGGTCGCACCGACGACAGCACTCGTAACGATGAGAGCTCTGAGCAGGAGAATCTTGCCGATGATCAGACCAGCGCCTCCACCACGTTAGGCAGCCGGCGCAGGCTCGCCTACAGTCAGGACACCCTAGGCAGTGGTGACCTTCCCTTCAGCAGCGAGTCCTTCATTTCTGCAGACTATGCGGATGCAGATTTCTTGGGTGACTTTCCTGCCGACGAATGCGAGCGGTTTCGTGAGCTTTTGGAGCTTAAATGCCAGATGCAGAGTGGGGGAAACAGTGGTACCCCAGAACAGAGCTTGTTCTGGCCAAGTGGGGGCATAGGTGGTGGACAGGGCAGCGCTGGTGAGGAGGGTGTTGACAAAGAGCTGGAGCTTCTGAATGAGGAGCTTCGCAGCATTGAGCTGGAGTGCCTGAGCATAGTTCGAGCACATCGCATGCAGCAGTTGCGTGAGCAGTGCCGCGAACAGTCCTGGATGCTCCACAACAGTGGCTTCCGCAACTACAACACAAGTGTGGATGCAAGACGCCACGAGCTAGCGGACATCAGCGAACTCCCAGAAAAGTCAGACAAGGACAGCTCCAGTGCATATAACACAGGTGAAAGTTGTCGTAGCACGCCGCTCACCCTAGAGCTCTCTCCAGACAACTCCTTGCGACGTGGAAATGACAACCAGGCGGAAGCAGGGGCAAGTAGTGGTACCTCAGGTCCCAGCAGAATTCTGAAACCTCTGCTGTCGCCGGTCCAAGAGGCTTGCAGCCCTAACAAAGTTCGTCCGACCTTGTCAAAAGAGTCAGAGGCAGGAACCCAACCTGAAATCCGAGAACGCAAATCTGGTCGCCATGCCCAGCCCCAGTCGCCCTACAAACACGCCCACATCCCGGCCCATGCCCAGCACTACCAGAGCTACATGCAACTTATCCAGCAAAAGTCGGTGGAGTACGCCCAAAGCCAAATGAGCCTTGTAAGCATGTGCCGGGATCCCGTCGCTTCTGCCGACTTGGGACCCAAAATGGAATGGAAAGTGAAGATCCGCAGCGACGGTACGCGCTACATTACCAAGCGGCCTGTCCGAGACAAACTCCTGAAAGAGCGAGCCATACGGATTCGAGAGGAGCGCAGCGGGATGACTACAGACGACGATGCCATCAGCGAGATGAAGATGGGACGCTACTGGAGCAAAGAGGAGCGCAAGCAACACGCCGTCCGAGCCAAAGAGCAGCGCCAGCGCAGAGAATTTATGAAGCAGAGCCGTATGGACTGTCTGAAAGAGCAAGTGGGCAGTGCTGAAGACAAGAAGGAGGTCAATATCATTGAACTGAGTCACAAAAAGATGATGAAGAAGCGGAACAAGAAAATCTTTGACAACTGGATGACTATCCAGGAACTGTTGACCCATGGTACAAAGTCCCCCGATGGGACACGAGTGTACAACTCCCTACTGTCAGTGACCACGGTGTAGGCTCTGTAATGTTCTGTATATAGGACACTACCGATTGGGGTAGACAATCCTGCCTCGTTCAATGCGGCAACATTTGTAAATAGGAAATATGAATGCCTTGTCTGAAGGACTTTTGCCATTTGCCAAGAGAAGGTACAACGAGAGTCTCAAAGATTGAATAGAAAGGATTTATACAAGTGATGAGAAGGTTTTTTCGTATTTGCTCTGTTCATTTCTGTGTTGCCCTTGTGGTTTTGAGTATTCTATTAAGTAACTGATTCATGACCATTTGGCTTCTTTAAAAGGTTTTGGAATACAATAAACGAACCAGCAGGCATTACAAACCGTCAGCATTTTTATTTTCTTTCAAGTAACTAAAAGTCAGCAGTATTGTATTTTTTTACGCATACATGTTGCTTATTAAAATAACAGATATTTAGCTTAATGGTCATCACATATACTTTTCAGACAGGGTTTTACAACAAAATTAACTTCGCTTTACAGACTTTAAAGAAAAGGTGCTGTTTTTCCTTAAGTTCATATTTCGCACAGCTACTGTTACATTAGACATGCATCAAAATGCAGCCATTTATTGAAATCTAAATCTGTTTGTATTGTTGATATTAATGTCTGTTATAGACAAAAGCCTTTTGTATAGGTGTCCTTTGTATTACAGCAAGTTAATACAGTTTAACAAATCATTAGCTAGAAACGCAATTTGATGTCTTGTAAAATGAGAGAAATAATAAATTATTGTTTTATATTTGATGAGCTTTCAAAATATTGTGGTGAGCTTTTTTTTTTCAGTAGGCCTACGTTTTTACTAACAAGAAGTTTCAGTTTGCAACAGCAGTAGGTTGGGAATTTCTTCAAACCAATTTAAAAGCACAAAGCGTTCTGCAGATATGTCTATCTGTTCGTGTCAAAGTCTGTCAGGGGGTTGTGGGTGGATAGTGTCCACACTTCAGTGACCACTCGACCTCAGGGCCACTGACCCAGTCAGGCCCCTGTTTCTGCTTATCTGTCCCCAGCTGTGTGTAGCTCTGAAACATAGAGCTCAGGTCAGTGAACAGACCTTTATCTCATTACAATCACACTAAAAGGTCTGCAATGCCACAGCTGCAATAAGCGGCGCAGCCAGCTGCATGCAGTAAAGACTTCTGGTTCCCAGCACACAATATTACTCCGGCAAACTGCTTTTCTTTGCATTTGATGACAAAACATCAAATCAAGCGTGAGCAGTTGATGCTAGAACTCATTTCTTAGTCCTTCCGAAGTTTGTTTTAACCAACAGGTGTCATTATTAGTGGATGAATGAGTCTTCATATGCAGTTTAGCAACATGTTCTACAATGTTAAACATGTTTTTGTTGTAAACTTTAACTTGAAGTTGTGTCATGCCACTTCGTTTTATATTTTATGTAATGACCATCATACATTTTTAAACATGGCTTAAGGGTCCAAATTATATTGGGGTTTATAATTTTTATATATATATATATATATATATATATATAACTATATAACCTAAATATATTAATTAATTATAGTCAGTACAAATGCAACTACATAAAGATCTGTTCAATACCTTGACACCCCAAAAAAGAAACAACCACAGTTAGAAGGTATATTGTATTAAAGCCATTTATTTGCCTCTTTCTATGCAAGTTTTCTTTAACAAAAAACAGTCATACCATTGTATAGCTTTGTGCAAACGTTAAGGGAATAATTATGTTAATAAGGGAGGAGAGGTAACATGCTGTCACCCTCCTCCTCTCTGTCTGCTTGCATGTAATTGATTGCTTTCCTGCTTGCCTGAAGGAGGACTGTTTGTGTGATTTATGTCCACAGAGATCTCTCACACACACTCTTTTAATAGGAGATAACAGCGTTCCATGCAAAGGCAAACAAAAAGAAGCAACAGCAATCAATTCTGAGTTGTTCCCTATACTGGGCCAGGAAGAGAGGCGAAGTGAAGATAGCCTTGATCACGCTCTCCGGTTTATTTTTATATTGGTAATGAATGAAGGTGGGCAGCGTGTGATACGGCCGGCAGTCCTCCGGTGTTAGTTTTGGAGCTCCTTTCATTTGTCTAAATGCCACAGCAGAAGAAAAGGAGAAGCTCTAGAGTAAATCGGCCGTTGACCGATAAGACCACTGTTTGCGTCCTTGGCTCTTGTTCAGCTTTGTGAGAGGAAATGGGCTGACAGGGGATGGTTTTATTGTTTAGAATGAGAATGAACTCCAGTGGGCCATCCTTGTACGCGTAAAGTGAGCATTGTGTTCGGTTGTTTTGGAAAAAAAAATTACCCCATTGTACCATTTTCTGATAGATCTTGTCAAATGATTCAGCATTTTCTTAAACGTAACCGCTTAACTAGTAAAATCCAAAGGTTTTGAGTGTCTTTTTGCTTATAAAAAGTCAGCAAAATGGTGAAAGTCATCGTTGTGTATGCTATATATTTAACTTGCATTTAGTAGCAGACGCGACTAATAAGGTAACTTTAGGGAGAGAATGGTTTTGATCGGCTGTTTTATAATTGACTGTCAAGTCACGGCCAATTTTTGTGTTAAGCATAATGTTTTTCATGTCTGCGTGTTGAAGCAACCAAAATATCGTGATATGCAAGTTTTATCGTGGGACCACACCAATCTTCGTTTTAGTGTTATATTTATCAAATGAAAAGCTCTGTATAATTGGTAATTTTCCCATTGCAGTTAATATTTTGTTCACGTTTCAAACCCTGTAGGGATTCTAATTTCACTTCTCAAGTTTCAAAAAGGTCACCGTACAAGATGAAAATGGGAAAACTTATTGAATGTTAATTAACTTAAGCCTGCTCTTTTTTTTTTTATTTGCTATCGGCAACTGCACTTATGTCATGTTTAGTTTCTTGAGGTGTGCTGTCAATTATTTGACATTTGCAAGCTTAAAGTACTTTGTGTGCAAATACCATACAACATCATTCATAACACTGCTTCGGTTCAAGAATGAGCAGTAAGCTTGAGTATTAAAAATCACCGATTGGATTCATGTGTGTTGTATGATTGCTGTCTCTTCCTTCAACCATCTGCATATGATGACCTGTATTAAGTCGTGTGTAAAATTACATTTTAGTGTTGCAAACAGCATAAACTGAATTCAATCTCCCAACGAGTTGCTATAAATATAGTGCGGTTCAGATTTTGATTTTACATTTTGCAATGATAATATGGAAAACCAGGTTGCAGTCCTTCATTCAAAATATTAATTTCATCAAAACAGCACAGTGGACCAGGCACGGGTTGTTCTTACCATTTACTGTAAGAAATATGTCAGAATATATAAACCAGAATGTAAAACATGCATGCTTATAAATACAAGCTGCAATACTGACTGCATACGTTTCTCATAGGTGAAATGGCATCAGACATAACAATGACTGATAGCAGGAAAATTCACTTCTATTTGATCATCCACCATAAAAGACACCCACTGACCCTCCAACATGAAGACGTCAGGAAGAACATGAAGTATGCACCCAATTCAATTAAACCTCCTCTGCTGGGCTGTTCGCTTTCCAGACCAATGAATTCTAAATAGTGTCATCTCATTATTTTCAAGATGGTGTAGTTTATAAAAAAAGCCCACTTTCAAACACTTCAATCAGCTGAAAAGTAGGACAGAGTTTATGTGCAATTTTTTGAAAGCTCTCAACTGTATTGCATATAGCACTGTGGTGCATAGGCACGTAAGACTCGCAATTTCACAGTCTCAATTCAAAGGAATGTAGAATAATAGCGGGTCACACATTTAGACTTCTCTTTTAAATTTTTGATGTGTGCACCCATTCTTCCGTAGTTTTAATAGATTTCTAAACCAGATTTCTGTTTAGGTGTGCAAGGTGAGGGAAAACAAAAACGTTTGATCAAAACTGAAGAATAACCAAGCACTGAATAAAAGCATTTTCAGTTACACTTTATTCCGATAGTCCATTTATCTAGGATGAATATTTTGGCAGACTTTAAAATAGATGATAATTGATCCATTTTGGTTCTTGTTATAAGGATTCTTTCAGCTTTGTGTGAGACAAGTCCTTTGGGGAGTTCACTCAGCAATGATGCATTGCATTAATTCAGTAGTTTCAGCAGCCTACTTGTCAACTTTCTTCCACTCACACAAAATGAATTGTAGTGTTCAAGCATCACACTTCATATTTTCGCCTGGTTGATGGTTTTGTAGCAATATATTATCTCAAATGCTGTTGTGACTTTCACATCAGTCCTAAATCAGTCTCACATCAATCTTTATTGATCTCTGCGGTGCAATTCAACAAATTATACAAGTCAGAAAATATGCAATTCGTGCATTTGTTTTGTGAACACACACGCTAAAGAATGGTCTTGACCCTGTGCATGACCGCAAGTAAAATTTACCCCCACTACTCATCTGACCCCTGATCTTATCACAGATTTGTTAGGTTCAAAGGTCTGTTAAGCCATGTTGTTTATGGCTTGCAGTAACTCAAAGTAAGCTTTTCGCTTTAGCTGCAAAAGGGCTCTATTCCCATCATTTAAATTCACTTTGTGTCTTACTAAAATAGGCATACTTTTCTAAAAGTGTAGAATTTTTTCATGCCGTTTACTTTTTCCACATCTGTAGGTCAATGTCAAAATATTGGAAGTGAGAGCAGTGGTGAAAACAAGTGCTGTGCAATGGAAACGTTACACTGAACCACATGTTTCAGTCATGTTGGTTGCCTTAGGCACTGTTCTGTCAGAACTGTCATTGAGGTGAGAGTCGCTCTGCTCTCCTGTACAGCAACTGTACAGCATCGTTCCGTTATGTTTTCCCAGAGCACCTCGAGGCATCCATCTAAGACCTGTTTCTTCAGCATTCACCCTCTCTTTGAGAAGCTAAACATCATGTTGAACCTCAAAGGCACAGAGCTTTACATGTATTTCCTTTGTACTGCTATAAGAATGCTGTTGTAAATACACTTCAGATTTTTTTTTCCCAGTTGGAAATGACTTATGCACGCCTTGGTGGGTCATAATTGAGTTTTGATGAGCTATGCCAAAAAAAACCTGCCAGTTTTGTTAAGCAAGTCAGCAAGCCAACAGATTATATGATGATGAATCATAGACTTGTTTAGTAATTATTTAAGCGTTTAATTTAAGTTTAGTGATGAGTAACATAACGGAACTCTAAACTGAGATAAATGCGGCACTAAATTGACGAGTTGATAGTGCTGGATAAAAGTCACTAGCGTAACATTTCCAAAATTGCAAAATGTTTTAAATAGAACAGAACATGCCACAAATAAAAGTAATCCTCTAAGTGACGTATGTTAAAAGGTCTTTGACAGTGTAACAATGTGGAGTAGCATCTCATGTAATTTACTGCCCCTCTTTTTGTTGTAGATTTACTGCCAGTCCAAAATGGATTCTAAGGAATCTGTGGAATGTTATGCCACTGAAAGAGCAAGATAAATAAACTACATAGATTTTATTTATTTATTATTATTATTTATTTTTTTGCTGTGTGACAATTCGCATGTTAGTTAGAAAGGACTTATTAATGTAAAGTTCATAATTTACATTTATCGTTAATTTTTTGTGTATTTTTGTTGAACTTAAAGGGTTACTCCACCCCAAAATAAAAAAATTGGCATTAACCGCTTACCTACATGTCGTTCTAAGTCCTTTAAAGCTTTTAAAGGTCTTCAGAAAAACAATAATTTTAGGTAAAAACCGGGAGGCTTGTGTTTGTCCCATTGACTGGCAAGTAATGAACCCTGTCAAGGTCCAGAAAAGTATGAAATACATAGTCCGAATACTCCATCTGCCATCAGGGGTTTAATCGTAGGGTTCTAAAGTTACAAGAATGCTTTTTGTATGGAAAGAAAATGTAAATTCTGACTTTATTCCTCGATTTGGATGCACATAGCGTACGCAGTTCTGTGGGTTCTGTAGCGTACAGGGTTCATTACTTGGCAGTCAATGGGACAGCAACAAGCCTCCCGGTTTTTACCTAAAATATATTTGTGTTCCAAAAATGAACAAAACTTCCACAGGTTAGGAATGACCAGCCCAATCTCACGGCAATTTGTACATATTTTATGAGGTCAAGGTGGCTAAATCTTTTCGCTAAATTGTATGTATTTTACAAGTTGCCAATTCGTATGAATTTATTCAAATGACCAACACCTAATCCAAACTCTAAACCTACCAGTCACTGGGGATTTTAGACAAATCATACGAGTGAGGTCATACGAATTTGTACAAATTAGCCACCCATAAGAATTGGTCATGATACTGTGTTGTAATCGCCGTGATTTTGGCAAGTAAGACATGACCCTGGATCAACATTACTGTCCAAAAAATATAAACTTATCCCAATCCTTACCCTAAAACCTACCCCTACCCAAAATTCATGCCTAAAATCAGTGGGAAATGATAGCTGATTAACAAGTGTGTAGCAGCACCTAACTTCGATTATAAGCCTAAAACAGATATTTCCAGAAAAGTTATTCCTCAATTCTGATTGGTTGATTAGGATGTTGCTCCAGGAAAATATTTTGTATTATTTAGTTAAATTGTTTCACTAAATTGTCCATCTTCTTTATTTTATGTAAGAAATGTCTTTACAGTCCAGCCTTAAATTTGGTGGCCTGCATCAGTCCTGCGTAGCTACACTGAGTCACATATAATATGACATGAGAGATTTGGTTTATTGACCATCAGAACTATTAATAGCTCCCTCGGGGGATGATGCAGTGCTGATGGCAGAGCCTGCAGAGCAACACGCCAGTTTAAAGGCCAGCTTAACAGCAGCACAAATCCTAAATCCACTAGCTTTCTCAAAATCAATCCACTCACTGTATTTAGACGTTATTGATTTTATTGGTTTTTACTTGTCAGGTCCTTTACTACCCGCCAACCCCTATTATGAAGAATCGGCGGGTTCACATAGTTGTAATGCTGAAGATTACATCATATAATAACCTCTGGTAATATGTAGCTTGTTCAGTCACCAGTATATGAACTGCTGTGCAATCATACTGGGAAATTGATTGAGTGCATGACCGCTAAGAGCCGTTCAAACACTTGTTCACATAATTGTGCACTCTCTGCAATAATCAACAATAACTAGTGCACATGCTCAAATTGGATGTCAAGATCAGTCGATTGACCTGTCGTGTACCTTGATGGTATGGGGTTTCATTTCTCCATTGCTAAATTACAACACACAGTACCCATTTTTTTTCTGGCTGTAACATCTTGCTGAAAAAGCCATTGAGAAAACCCTTCCAACCATCCAAAATGCTTAGCGTAGCTTTATAGTGGCATGTATGGATAACATTTTCTCTAAAATGAACAAAGCTTTTCTAGCTTTTCCCTACCAGTCAGATAAAATAAATAAAACGTGTTATCTATTGCAGAACCAAAACAAAAAATGTTCCCCACCATGTTCCAAGTCCTTTTCCTCAGGTGGTGAACATACATACAGGCACCTTTTTTCCTTCTATATCAGGGGCAAAATCACTCAAATTGGCTCTTTATTAGTCTCCCATTTACACTTTTAACAGTCTCTTGCAAAAAGCAGCATTCCCTGCACAAAATGGCTGCTAAAAGCCTAGCTGTGTAGTAAACCACGTCCTTAGCTGCTATTAGCCTGAGAGGCCGAGGGTACATCTATAAATGGAGCAATGATGGAACAGCCTCCACGAGAGTCAATTAAAGCACTTCATTAGACTGTAATACTCCAGCAGAGGCCACAGGCCCACGAACCCTGTAATGATGCCAATCAATGTGTGTATTACTCAGAATTAGCTGCCAGCTCTCTGAAGGAGGAGTAGATCTCAACAATGCTAAGATGAATAAGGAGTCATAAAATATGACAAAATATGAAACAACTTTTGAAATGGCAACTTTTTTTCTGAAAAAGAAAGGTAGTGATATGTGAAGGCTAGTTGACAGTCTGTAGTATGTAGTAGGCAATCTTTTACTTTGTTATACACTGTATATACAGTAACATTTATGGCATCTGTAAAACCATATGAACTGCATAATAGAGTGAATGCGTACATATGTAATTATATGTAAAATAAATGGTGTAGCAGACCGTATATACATACAGTATTATTAATTGTATTTGCGAACTAAAGGGTTTGCTAACAACTTTTCTAAAAATGTAGAATTTTTTCATGCCGTTTACTTTTTCCACATCTGTAGGTCAATGTCAAACTATTGGAAGCATATTTATAGCATATTTCAGTCATAAACATATACATGATACATTATGTTGTATTGTAATGTAAGACTAAACTCAAATAGATGACCTCTAAGGGGGTTTCCTTCACTGCACCAAAAAATCTCATTAAGCAGGTTGTCAAAATTACAAGATCATATAAACGAGGACAAAATGCTGTAAAATAAAAAACTGAGAGAAAAGGAAAAACCACCAAAAAGGCAACAAACGATTGACTGATTGATTGCATCTCACATACATTAGAATTTTATAAAATGTGTGTGTGTGTGTATATATATATATATATATATATATATATTCTTTTTTTTGTGTGAAGTTCTCACCCCCTCACATTAATTCTTGAACCCCTTAAAGCAAACAAAAACAACATTTATTGCTGATCATTTTAATAGTGTTTTCTTAACAGATGTTCTATTACAAATTAAAGTGCCAAATAGATATTAATTATTAAACAAAACATCACAAGTCTTCTCAGTATTTCTCACATTTAGATGATTATTAATACACATCACAAATTTATAGATATGAAGGGTTTATACAGTAGGACCATGCATAACAGACTTTACATGACAGGCGTTTTGCCACCGATTCCATTTCATAACTACCCTGTAAAGAGTTGAGCCAAGAAAATGGGCTTGGCAGACTGCGTTCAATATGTTCCCTCACCTGTTTATGTAGAGAAAACAGATGGCAAAAAGCAGATGTCGGATACATTTTGCAAAAAGAAAGCAGTCATTTTTTTGTTACTTCATCTCTTGCCAAGCTTCGGTTTAGGTCTTAGTAAAAATTCCGAATAGCACACATGGGAGGATTTGTGAGTTATTTTACCATTTAATGGTAAATCTTTAGATACCAAAAACTCATCCAAAGGCAAAACAAGTGAACTGACTCTGCCTCATCCTTGAATGTGAAATCCAGGATGGTCTTGGTCAATGTCGGGCAAGTCGCTGATGACGTTCAACATGAACCTGGGAACAGTGCACTTCCAAGACTTCAAGTTTGGTTGGAAAACTCATCCCGCTACATGGTATTCAAACAAATGTACGATCATCAATAGACCTTGCCAATTGTCATTCATGTGCTAAAAGACCATACTTTTGCCTTGATATTACACAAGAAACCCAGTTTATATTTAACCCAGTTCATCATTTATAAATATGTTATTTAACATATAATTGACCATTCTGTGACTTTGCATGCAGCTTAAGAAGTTTCTTCCTGTCTAAGTGGGTCATTTTTGACCTGAATAAAGTGGAACAGACTTTATTCTTATATAAGTCTGAAGTCTGGTTACATGACACTCTTTAACCAAGTTCAAAAAGTCATACGTTTTTAGAGTTTGTGATTGCTCCCTCATTTCAGCTTCCACATGCTTTAAACGGCTCTTTAAGCTGAGAGCCACGTGGGAGTCTCAGCTGAAGGTTGCATTGGCCACGGTGCCCACAGTGGTAGAGAAGTCATTGAGACTTCATGCCAGGCAGAAGGATAATGGGGAAACAGAACAGAGGACGACAGCAGCCCATATAGTATCTACAGCCCTGGGGCAGTCAGTCTGTCTCCTCGTTCTGGGGAGGGGTAAACCTGTTAGGCCTGGCTAGGAGACTAAACACTACCCTCTATTGGATGACACAGAGATTGTGCATGGTGAGGCTGACCCTCACTCGAACCACGTTACGGGTTACAGCAATGACCAAGCAGTGAACTTCCAATCCGATCCGAGTCAAGCCACGTCTAGAATGCGAATGTGATAATGCACTTGAAGGACGTAAGCTACTTTTCATTTTGGAATGAAATTATAGAGGACGGGTTTAGAATAAGAAATCAGTTGCTTACATAGCAGAGTGTGAATAGTCCTTTGCAACTTGTTTTATTTATTTTTTTGTTAATTTTGCTATTTGATATTTGTCAGAGAAAGATGATGTTTAACCTGATTTTATCCATCCTGAATCATGAAATTTTGGCATCTTTTTTTGTTTAAATAAAAGATAATGAAGACATAACATGCACTGATAAATTGTTCACAATAAGTATAGTACATTTTTAATTTATGTAAAGAACTTCAAAGAACTGTGGACACAGACTAAAAGCCCAGTGCATTCATGATTAACACACTTTTGCATTTATTATTTGGTCCTCATTACAAGATAAAGACTTCCTGCTTTAGAATAAGATCTGCAGGACCAGAACGTTTGAACACTTTTCATAAGTCTAAGTCTCATGCACTTTTAACACATCCTCTGTTGGAATAATATAAAATTATGCATGCGTCTTATGATGTGGGCATGTGGTAATTTCAAATTATGAATCGACCTGATTGAGTACAGAGAAGATCTCCATGGCTTCCTCTGTACCAAAGACACCAGTGTGAGAATTATGTTAATACAGGAACTATATAAAATTTTGGACTTCACATTTTATTTTTTTTTTCTCCCACTTTCTAGATGTTGCTCTACAGTGTTAAACTGTAAGCAGAGTCAAGCCACAATATCTGACCACTAATATCCTGTCACCCAGCGAATAACATTAAGACTGACATCTTGAGCTCTGTAAATAACAGGACACCCTCTGGTTTATTAAGTCTCATTTTAAGTTATTACATGTGGGTTGTCCAACAAAGAAGACTGCATACTTCTCAAACAATGGATTAGAGTCAATGGATTAGCAGATCATGTTTGGCATATGGCTATGTTTTCTCATGCAAATCTGACATTATTGTGGTTTACCCTCTTTATCCTGAAGTAATGAGTCCTTGGCAGTTGGCACACAATGTTTGATGTAGGCAAATGCTGCTATGACACAATACGATACAGCTTTATGGGTGTAATGAATAGTCGAGCTACCATATACTATATGGGTGAATTTCATGAAACTTAATAAGAACATGCTATGGTCATATATCACCACTAAATTCAAAGAAATGGTTTGCCCCAAAGAGAATGAATCCTACTTTTAGGTTGCTTATCTTTAATTTTTGCATTGTGACAGTTTCATGACAATGGCGCACATTTTATAGTTGTACAGCTTTTGTTGTACATGCTAAGAGTTCATTTTATTTTTACCGAAAAAGTTAATGCAGTATGGTAATAGATTAATTTTTGAAATGCTACTGCAAATAAAATGAATAGTCTGAAAGATTTTTTATTGTGTATGAACATATTTTTATCTATTGCTTTTGTGGTAAAGATGGCCTGAACATATTGGCATGAGATTTTAGATTTTAGGGCCTGAGAAGGTATTCTTTTAGCTAAGCTACTCATAACATCAATACATTTCTTAATAGGTCACTCAACTTAATCACTATTAATAAGTGCTTCAGTTCCCTGTCCCGTGGATCAAATGACAATTCATTTACTTAAGACTTGTTTCTATTCCCACAGCATGCAGGCTTATTTCCCAAGAGGAGTGTTCAAAGACGACAGTTAAATGTAACCTCTTGCCACGCATCATGGCAGAAATCCACTTTTTATTTCCTCTGAGAGGGCTGGGTAAATTTCAGTAAACCATACTCATGCGACTCTGAAATTAGCCAGCCAGACAGGTGAAATAAAGCTTTCCTCTCTTGAAGGAACTTGCAGAAATCATTTTTTCTGTTTCAGCAGGAGCCTATTAGAGACATATGACTGTGACATAAGAAAAGGAAACTTGTATTTGGGAAATGAAGCAGATAAATTTGTGCAAGACCTTAATAACAGCAAAATGAATTAGTAGGCATGTATTCATTTGAGGAATACGATTAGGGATTATGAAAAGGCCTGGATGAAAGCATAAGAGACGTTATATAACGATAATCCTACGATGAATGACATCCTACAAGTTAGTGGAGCTCACCAAGTATTAAACTCATCCACAGCAAATCGTAAATGTGAATGCATCAAATTTTGTGCTTGTTGAGGATAGTTGTTATTACATCTCTATGACCAGACTTTTGATTTCAATAAAAGAGCTCCCATCTAGAAACCAGCATTATATAAAAATCAAGTTTACGTTAAACATGTCTATGCTAAATACAATAAAACAGACAATGAAACAAACTTTTTGTAATTTGAGTTGCAGAAACATGTTTGTTAGACAAATCAAAATGGTCTTCCAAACATTTAAAACAATAACATTTATTGCTTCGTCTGAATACTGTATTGAAATCACACGCATTCAGTAATACACCAAAAAAAAAAAAATTATACAATTATATATGGATGCACAAAAGGCAGTGAACACAATGCTCTACAAAACACTACTTTACAGAAATTTTAAAATTCTAAATATCAAAAACACACAGCTGCAAAACGGCAGCCAGCTGTTACCTGCGAGACAACTTGGGGTTGGACTGTCACAAATGACACTGTAATTGAGCTAGTCTGAGCAGTCAACAACCACCTGCCAAAACAACAAAAACCAAAACGACTTCTCATAAAATAGGAGACTGAAACGCTGGTATAAATTAATGTAAATCATGAAATCAGTTCGAATTAAGAGGTAAATGTACCTGACATAAACCACTCACTTTCACTGCAGTGGAAACCGCACCAGAATACAAAAGTGAGAAAAAAAAAAAAAGCTTTTACATCCCGTCAGTTACACACAAACAAGCAGAAAGAAACGATGTTACGCTAGGCTTGAATCATTAACACAACAAAGATAGCTATGGCTTGTATTTGCTTGGAACGTAACCTGAACAGCAGCCAGTTATGTGTCTTCAGAGAGAGCAAGACGATAAACTCCACTGCCCCGATGTTTGACACTAGGTGACTAAAATATTAATACACCAATATGCAGAGGAGACACATCCTAGCCGACCTAAAGCTCAGAACAAGACTGAATACAGATTAAACTCTCACGAACCAAGACTTAAATATTAAAGAAACAGTCATGGTTAAACACAAGTTAAGCTTTAACAACAACAGCCATACTGTAAATTGTTCTAACATATTTCAACATATTATAAAGATCTCTGAACAAGCAACTTCCACTTTTGCTTTATCTAACTGAGCTGGAATCATTTCCTGTAGCATCCAAAGGTGTGCTACAGCTGTGTAGTGTTTAACTTGTATTTAATCATGAATATTCCTTTGACTAGCTTTTAGTGATGTCAGTTAGCAGTGTGATTAGACATCAAAAAAACGTCAGTCAAACCACTTTAAGCTCTATGACAAAACAGATAGGCAGAAACCGATGGAAATTAAGTGGGGGGGGACTGTAAAAAAGACAGTTTAAAACCTTCACTTCAGCAATAAAATCCTATGTACATCTGCATAAAGTGTCCGTTTGGGAAGGTTGGAGAAGTTAGGTGGACTCTCGACCAAAAGGCGCATGGCGGTAGGTTGGATGTTGCTTTTGATGGCCTTTGTGGAAGGCCACTTCAGTGTGTGTCTTCTTAATCTCCACAAAAGCACTCAGTTATTGTTGAGTCTGCAGGCTTCTAGTCCTGCTCCATTGGCTCCTCCTCTGCGCTCTCTGAGTCCAGGGCCCCTGACCCCGAGTCGCCCTCTGTGGGTGACTCCACGCTACTGCTGCTGGATGTGGGTCCAGTGGCATTTTCATCAGTGCTACTGCTGCTGACCTGATCGCTTGGTTCATCCCCTTCTCTCACCTCAGGGCTAGAAGACACACCTGATGGGGCTCTCTGCTCTGATTGGTCCATATCGCTGGGCTCATCCGAGGAGTCATCAGAGCCACAGGGAACCTCTCTTTCGGTAAAAGCCTCTCTGGAATCTGCAGGGTGACACTCTGGCTGTGTGCTGGAAGGCTCTACGTTAGCAAAGAACATATTATATTAGTGCTTTATGTAGTGTGGAAACAACCTAAAAGAAAAGGGGGGAAAATGATGATACCTTGGTCCTCTGAGCCTTCAGCTGTTCCATGAGGTTTACTTTCATCCTCTTCCTCACTCCCCTCCTGCAACATGGATGATGGGGATTCGGCATCCTCCGACTTATCTGAGGAGCTGTTAGTCGATGTAGATCTCGGTCTTTCTACAACCTGCTGGTCTACTTCATCTTCATCCTCCTCTTCATCATTGCCATCCTGGTTGAATTTCAGCCTCTTTACTTCATGTTCCTCTGCCTCCATTCCCTCATCTTCCTCATCATCTAAGTGTTTGTTCTTTACAGAGCTGCCGAGAGGCCCACCGATCCCTGATACAGATGCATCACTGGAACACAAAGAAATACTCTCTAATGTAAAGGATTTTCAGTGCTTTATATCATGTGAAAGAAAAGTGAACGTGTTCATTGATTCAGTCATCAACTAAATTACAGTTTTCCTGTAATTTATGTAAATCTTTATTTATTGCTGTTCACCATTTCTGCTCTTGAGTGATGATCAGATGAGATGAAATGAGATGGTAAATATAGCCTACCTGGCCGATTTGTTGTGTCCTTGTGCTGTGTTAGTTTCTTTGTTTTCTGTACTGTCCGGAAGGCCATTTGTGGCCAGTGAACTGGACATGGAGTGTTTCTGTCTGTTTAATGGTCTAGGCGTTCCTGGACCATTTACTTTCCTGTAATATAGAGGGAATTCAAGTTTATGCTTCTTTTTTTTTAATTTACCATTTTTTTTAATGCTCCATATACTTTCCTTACCTTTCTGTAAAGGCAGATGTGTTCCCTGACAACATGACTCCATTCATTCTGTTCACACCGCTGCAGCCATTCTTCCTACAAAGGTAGATGATTCAAGGTATCTAATTAATGTAGCAACTTAGTTATAGAGATTAGCAATAGTCAAGAGATAAAATACTTACTCAGATGTAGGATAAATGCAACTGACCACCATCACATTCTGATGAAGAGAGAAAACAATTAGGATCAATAAACAATGCTAATTTATTTACAACTTCCTATATAGGAAAATGTTTGAGTGAATCTTGAATGGGCATGAAGTGGTAATCAAATCACGCAAGCATATAAAACACCAATATTTCTAAGTTCCTCAAACACATGGTGGTAAAACCCATTTAGCAAACATTTGTAGAGAGACGAGTGTGTAAAACACTATAAACGATCCTCTTGAATTATAAATCACACCTGCAAACAATATATTTCACCATAAATCA
>JAUMHI010000041.1:14774239-14829817 GCA_032359435.1 Enteromius unitaeniatus | reverse complement strand
CAGTTGTGTGTAATGAATCTAAAATATATGAAAGTCTAATGTTTATCAGTACATTACAGAAAATAATGAACTTTATAACATTATACTAATTTTTTGAGAAGGACCTGTATATGTGTATGTATATAATATGTACTATATATCAGTTGTTATATTAGAAGTTTTACCAGTGACAGAATCTCTTTGCTGTGCTTTTAAAGTCTGAAATGGAAATAGTGCCACATTTCAGGGTCAAATGATTGCTAATGCATGCACCTAATGGTTTATTTTTTTAAATAAAAGGCACACATTGATGTACATAAAAATAAGTTTAATTTTCTTAATATTGACTACTTTTTTTTTGGTTAAATATGACGTAGACTTAAATATTGGCACCCCATGGACCTTTACCATCTGTATTTCCAGGGCCCGAATCTCACCTTGTCACCCCATTCCTCTTCTCTCTCTTCTCTGCTCTGCTCTCCTCTCTTCAACTTCTTCCCCTGAGACGCCTGATTGCAGCACATGATTAACTGGCTCAACATGCAATCTAAGCCCAGCACACACTACGCCGCATAGTCCCACAGCTGGTCTTTCGGAAGAATCTAAAGCTTACTTTTCCTCCACTCTCCCAGGGAGCAGTGAAGAAAAGTAGAAAACCCTTCAATTATAAATGGATGGAGGTCAGAGAAAGAGAGAGAGAGAGGAAGAATGGGAAAAGACAGAGTGAGGTTCAAGTTCCTGGAGTTTTTCTTGCATGTCCTGAAGCTGGAAGCCACGACAGCTTCTCTGGGTAAGAGCTCCAGCTTAAATGGGAACCAAATGTTTGTGTAAGGCTTTCCTCGGTGCGAGTGCACTGTTTGTTTTGTGAGGCGGCTGGAATGTCTCCACCGGCTGCCAGGCTATTCTGTGGGCGGCTCGAGAATCCTCATGGCCCTTCTTTCGCTTCATGACTGAGCCCGTTGCGTTGCGCTGAGGGGATATTTTTGCACCTTATTTGAGAGATGGGTGTTATGACAACAAATATCAGAGCTGTGGCACAGTGCCCTTAAGGTGTTTGTGGGTGTGTTTTGTGGAAGCATCTGCCAGAGTAGAAAATACAGTCATCTTCCTGAGTGCTCAAAAAGCATAGTTTCAGCACAGATTTTCCCATTTGCACCTACAAAAGTTTCATGGTTCTTCACTAAATAAGCTGCTAAAAAAAGCAGTTTTCTGATAAATAAAAAATCCAATAATCCTTGAAATAGCATACATTTGTGACTCTGGACCACAAAACCTTAAGTGTCAATTTTTCAATTCTAAAATTTTGACCCATAAAATTTATTTTTAGCTGTTGCTACAAATATACATGTGCAATCTAAGACTTTTAAGATTTAAGTTTTGTGGTCCAAGATCAGATTTTCCATTTCTATCTATATCGACTTGTTTTCAGAGATTCGTTGCCCCATTGGTTTCAGCATAAGCCTCACTAACTTTTATTAGATTTATGCTTTAAACAAGAAAAAGACTGATTTACTGCTTGTTTTGTTTGTCACAGGGAAGGCCTGTATCCTGAAATGTCTGCTGGCCATCCATAAGATCTTCCGGGAGAACAATCCAGCCTATATCCTCAATGACCTCTACATCACAGACTACTGCATCTGGATCCAGAGAGTCAAGTATGTTCAAGGGGTCTAAATCTTACCAAATCATGTCCAGGTCACATTTCGCACCATGTGTGAAAGAGATGAGATATTTTCCAGACTATTTACCCACAATGCAAAATCAATAATCTATAGTATGACAGTATGACAAAAATTGTTAAAAGTTAAAAGTCCAAATTATCCATTTTATCATCTTTTTTGTTGTTTTTGTTTTAGTTCAGTCTCTGCTAGTTAAACAGAACCACAGTGTTTAAGTTTGATTCATGATGAATGGTATTGCAATCATGATTTCTGCTCTGCATTTTTTGTAATCACTTCCACGTTTAAAATGCAAACTACAGCCGGTGCATAATTCAGTAATGAGATATACTCTGCTCTCCGGCTGGCGTTCAGCTAAAGTCGTATGCTTGTCTATAAAGAGTCCAGTTGAAAAATGTGCTTCTAAAGTTGTAGGCCCAGTGCCCAGACCCGATAAATGTCCTGCAGGGATTATGCCGAAATTTTTCAGTCCTGTGTTTTGCCAAAGTGTAGATTTTCTGGCAAGAATGCGGCCTTGACAGCTAATTAATAATGGATGTGTAAAATGGCAGAGTTTAAATGTGCCTGTTTTCTCAATGAGACAAAGGGAGAAAATGAGGGAGACTGAGGTAGGTACAGAGACTCTTTGTCTGTGGTCCTCAGAGAACTGTGCAGTTCCACCGTCAATGTGCTGGAAAGCTTAATCACGTTTGCTGGGGCTCCGAGTTAAAAAGACAAATTAGGCAAAGCATTTTTCTTTAAATAAAATAAACATAAAATATTAAAAAGTGTCCTTAGGGTGACCGTGCTATCGATCGCTAAATGCATAATCTGAGGCATCAGTAGCATTGACCTGTAAATGAATGCTCGTGTCCCTCTGTTGCTCTTCTTCTGTGTTTATTGAGCAGAACAAAAGAAAAGCAGACCGGAGAGCTGTTGAAAGGCACAGCTTGCAGGATCTGTGACAGCGCTCTAGTGCCGCTGATGTATCTTAGTCATACTTGCCTTGAGGCGTTTGACATCTCTCAACATCACGCTGAAAATTGATTTCCAGTTTGCATCCTTTTAGAGTATCTTTAGTTGTCTTGAAACACTACTGCAAACTTTTCCTTTGAGTTCAGACAAAGCCCCTCTTGTCATGGGAAGTGACTGCAGGAGACTTGCTCCTCCTTTTAAGTGCTGGAGCGTTTGATCAAATCCCAACTGCTCTGGTTTGTGTAGACAACTCCCTGTTATCATAGCAGGTTTGTTGTGACAGCGTTTTCAACATCTGACATATCCTCTGTCAGATTATTTAAACAATTCTCTCTTCCCAAAAAATCCTCCCAGAAGGACGCCCCAGTCCAGTTATCTTTTGGCTGCGTTCACACAGTGGCAGAATGAGTCTTTTTTTAGAATTCTAAACTGTTGTTAAGTTCACGGCATCTATCTGTCTATTGCATATTGTTATATTCAATTCCATTCATATTCAATTGAATTATATCATTCCCTCAATCCAACAGTATATATTTCTATCAGTTCATCCACCCATCATCCATCTATATATTCTATCTTTCTGTCCATTTAACCATCCATCCATACATCTATCCGTGCAGTATATTTTTCAGCTGTTCCATCTGTCCATCCATCCATCCATCTATTGCTTGTTCTGTCAATCTCTTCTTTTAATTAGCTATTTATCTCTCTGTACAGTTTTTTTTTTCATTCCATCCATTCATCCATCTCTATATTTTTGTCATACCATCCATTAATCCGTCTGTATATTCTACCGTTTCACCCATCCATTCCTCCTTATATTGTTCTATTGTTCCATTCTTTCCTTTGCGCATTGATCTATCGCTGTTCTAACCAGTTCCTGTTGTTTTTTTTGGTGTGAAGTGTGACACCTGTTTAGTAAATTAACCTCTGACTATGTGAAAGTAGCCTTTGTGAGATCTTTAGATTATAGATGTTATCCAGACTGGTCTGTGGCAGCAGTTCCTCCTCAAATCTCTTATCGGCAGTCAGACACAATCAGCTGCTCATGATGAATGCTGGGATTAATAAAAGCTGCCCCTGTGGGCATGATTTATACTGTCTCTCTGCAATCCGACCGGCATTCTCACTCTTGAAGTCCTCCCGACTGCAGGAATGTCATGCTCAAATTTATGATGTCTTAAAGACTTCAAGTGTGATTTAAATCTCTGTACGGGCCCCCGGATCAACAATGAAACAAAGTGGATTGAGTTGGACACTCCTCTTTCTGGCTGTTTGACTGACATGGAACACTGAATTCATGGTCTGTCATGCTGATGGCAACATTCCTGACAAGTAGCCACCATCACTTTTATGAATGGTCAGAATAATGTCAGGGAACTTGTTCCATATAATCTGCTATTGCAGAAGATCCAAACTTTCAGTGTCAATGATATAGTTATCACAGACTATCAAGCTTCAAAATTGGGAAAAACACACCATAAAAATTTGGTTTCTTTACAAACTTCTAAAAACTCCTATCATACTTTTGATTGTTATAAGGAATGTTTAACATTTGGAAATTAAAACGGACTAATAAAATAGCTTCCTTTTGTTTGTATCCAGGTTTACATTTATTTAAAACAGCAGACTTGCGGGAGACAAAGCAGATTTGTGTTACAAATATCTGGTATGGAATGATCTCATAGCTCTAGAGAAATCTGTTGCCTACAGACATTAGCTAAGTTGCAAAACCTGTATACAATGTATACTCTTGTTAAAAGTTGCAGGCTACCTTATAGCAAATCTGCAGTCAATTACGGCTGGTGCAGACGAAGTTCAGTTACGCATTTCAATGATTTCGAGCTCTGAGATTCAGTGCCAGACTACTGAGACCACTGGCATTTTCTTATCGTTTCTTCCCCTCCCATCCAGCATTCAGAGTCACTCCAGTGAGTCAACTCTTCACCCAGTTCAGAAAACAGAAAAGATAAGGTGTAACTTACTGTGTTTCACTAAGTGCAGTGGCACTGTTATCTGACAGAGCCTTGCTTTCCATTTTCCCTTTGTGTTCAAACTCCTTAATTGGGTCAGTCGGATTCCGAATGGCAACCATGGCAACCCGTTAAAGGTGAGCTTAAGGGTTTATCTTTTGACAGGATGAGAAAGTTGCTTTCTCTGACATTGAGAAACGGCACATTGTCAGAGTATTGACGCTCAGCCAAGTGTTTTTCTCCAGGGACTCGAGCCCTTGGCTTGAGGGTAAGGAGGCCTCCAGGGGCCACATGGGTCAGGGGCTTCGTAAAGCTTTGTGGTCATTTGCCCCAGAGTGGACGTTGCTGTTGTCAATTAGTGTTAAATCACGAAAGAGTAAAGAGGTGTGGGAAACCGTTTTCACTTCTTGCTTCAGTAGCTAAGTGAATTGTGAAATCCCCCTCTAGCATTGAGGGAAATCAGGCTTAAAATATCTTTGTGCATGTTAATAGCGCTGTTTAGGTTATTTAGGATTGCTGTCACTTCACTTTGAATTTGATCGTGACCTTTTTGGTTTTGTTCTCTGACATTTCACTAGCTCGAGAGGTTTACTTCTGATCATACTGATCAGCTTTGGTGGTGTTTGGGAAAATGTGACTGCATTCTGATTATGAAAAGGAATTAATATTGTTGGACTGGAGTGACAGTTATGGGCCTTAGCATTACACAATTAAGTTTTGTTTTAGCTACCAATGCCGGTGTAGATTTTTTTTTTATTTACCCAGGACTGATTTATTGTTTCAAAATAAATGTCAATAATAAGAATTCAATTCATGTAGCATTCCATAACCTTGTGCAAAAACTATTTCTATAATTTTATTGCAATTGTCATCATCATAAAAATATTGTCATTATTAGTTTTCAACAAAAAGCACATTTAATTTTATTTTATTTAAGCTTAAAATATCTCAAACATTTCTGTTGCATCGTAAGCATACATGACTGTTATGTAAAATTGTAAATAATTACAGCACATTAAAATATAAATTTGTCTGCTGTGAATACTATTTTTTCCTGGTGAATGCACTATAGTTGGTGATGTACTCTTTAGAAGCCCACAAGGATTTATTTACTGAATAATCCAATAATTATTCAGATAGGTATTAATATATCTGTATCGTGATTACCAACTAAGTAGTGTAAACACATTTTTTTTTTATTATGTAAATTCTATAAAAGAAAAGTCCTGAACATTTATGCTAGCCTTTCTCTGTAGGACATAGTCTCAAAGGATTTTTTGAGTGAGTAAGAGATAGAGAGAGAGACAGAGAGAGAGAGGGAGGATTGAAGTGTCCTGCTGGTGTGAGGAAAGTGATCCTGGTCTTAGAGCTCACACAGATAAGTGGATCATATTCCCTCTCAGTGTGTGGTTTAGCGGCATTTGAACACTTCAGCTTGTACAGTCAGTGTGAGCAGTGACTGCTGTCTCTCCTTCCAGTGTCCCAGAATCATCTCTTCTTGTAATATGAAAAGGGCTGATTGAAGCATTGGCACAATTTTGTACAATGTATACTTGGAATACACCGCAAGTCATTTTGAATGAAAAATCAATGAATGCAAATGTAGGCTTGACTGAAATGTGTCCAACTCATAGTTAAGCCTTAAAGTGAATAGTTGACTTAGTTTCCTCGACACAATACATTGGTGAAAATACAATTTTAAATGTTCTAGTTGTCTCCTTAAAAAGTCAGAAGTATATTTCATCTTTGTGTGTCGGTGATTTGTATATCTTAAGAGCTTAATGTAGACGCAGCTCGTGAGCTTTGTTTGAATTAGACGAGCAATTCACCGCAGGTTCACCCCATCTCTCTAGACATAAAGGTCTCTACTATTTTCTCAAGCTGCCTCTGGTGTGTCTTTGTTGTGGCAAGCTTGTTTTTATTTCCCCCTTCTCCCAACCTTGAAAGCCGCCCCTTCTCGGTTAATTAAGGCGAACCACAACAGTGCCATCGTAATGACTGAATTGTGTACAACATTATCCTTCGCCCCAAAAGGGGCCTTTGTTTCCACCGCAAGCGTGCATTCTCTCACCGCAGAAGTGAAGGAGAGGGAGAGATAGAGACGGAGAAAACAAGCGAGCCTCTACATTGCTAACTCAATAATGACTTCCCACGGGGAGAAAACGAATATGGCAAATGTTTGAAGCACCGCCGCCACTGCTACAGGACTTCCACCAATCGCATTACTCCAGGAAGTGCCTAATAGTTTTATGGGCCTTCTTTTTTTCTTCTGAGAGCACATGGTGCTTTTCAGAGAACTTTATTTGTCTAGGGTCGGAAATTAACTAGGGGTCAGGTCAAAATAGCACTAAAAATGTTTGGTTCTGGTTTGTAATCTGATATTTGATAATGTTATAGTGATGGACTTCTGTAGACACTGCAGTGGTATCTGTATTTGTAGGTATTGTTTTTGCTTGTATGATTTAAACACACAATGTGTATTCTAGCAGAGAGTTTGTATTTTGGTCTAGCCAGTTTATTTGATGTTTATTTGATTTATGTAAAGAACAGTCATAAGTGCTGTGATTTATTTTGATGGTCCCTTTTGAACAATCTGTTGACAATAAGTAGCTTTGCACCTACATGTCAACTAACTCTCATTAGAATATTAGTACCCTCTCTAATTAATATCTGCTTACTCTTTATAGTGATAGCCTCCCAAAAGATGCTCTACTGACTATAAGTAACTTTGCAAGTAACCCTAACCCTACCAGTCTACTAATACTCTGCTAGCACTCTATTGAGGGTTAGTAGATATGTAGGTGCAATGTTACTTATAATCAACAGAATACGTTAAAGGGACCATCAAAATAAAGTGAAACCGAAATGCCCTCATAAAATGTAACATTTGAGTGACATGTAAAGTTAGTTTCAGACACTGGACCTCTCCTCTTTTAATTTTTCTTTTCTCTTTTGCTAGTCCTATTATTTCAGCTCAAAATAGAAGAAACTGTAAATTGATTGTTAGTAGACATAAACATTTTTTTTTATTTTATTATTATGCTGTGACTATTGGCTATTTCTGTAATCATAAAGATTAAAGAAACGTTTCTTATCAATATTGAAAACAGTTATTTAATTAAAAAGTTATTTCCTATTTACATTTTTCAAGGCATCTTTTTCAGTAACATCACTTGTTATTGTTATGGCATTTCATGTGTGGTATTCTCAAAAAATAATTTCCAGCACCTTCAAGACCTGAAATGTTCCCCAACCGGTTTTGCTTCTCCATCTAACCGTGACTTTTCCTCAACATATCACAGACTGCCTCTTTATCTCAGATAAGCACTTTCTGAAGGCGCCAAGCATACTTGTGACTAAAGCGTTGTGTACACAGTATCCTCCTGAGACCGCAGCGCTGATCTCCTGCTAGGAATCCCTGTCCTCCGGCGATGCGGGACATCATTAGGCCCACACCGTGATAACGAGGCATCTTGGTTCTCAGCGGTGGGTTAATTGAAGCACAGAGTACAGCGACGCACGTCAATAGAGACGGGGCGGCTAAGACTTGCAAGCTTTATCCTTTTTGTGAATGACCACGACCTCAAAGCCGTCAGGGAGCGTGACACCCCCCCCAACCCCCCCCCCCCAACCCAACCCCCCTCCCTTGCTCGCTAATCACCATGGTGATGAAGGATTTGAGCAGCTCACTACTCTGAATAGTGGCCACTTGAGTTTTGGCAGCACCCGCTCGCATTTGCTACATGAATAATGTATGCCCCCAGGCCCCTTGTAGTAGTGGAATCTTTGCATTGAGTGTATTGTTGCAATATTTTTTGAATGCTTTGTCAGATTGCTTTGCATATTGCTTATCATATTTGGGGTGAAAGTAATTAGTTTTTTAATGTGTCTTAAATAGATTAATTAATTAATTAATTTAAACGGGAAACTTTAAGCATTACACTTATTAATTTTATGGTTAAACCCTTTTTTGTCTTTGACCCGCATATATATATTCATTTATACCACAGTTAGAATATTAAAAATAATATAAAAATTATTTGTTATTCTCATAAGATCAGTCCATCTGGGCAGTAATCACAATACAAAATTATATACGTTTACTTAATTTAAAACAATGACTAATGGCTGAATCTTACATCTCCTATTTTATCAAATAATTTCTATGCTTGTTAAAACTTGGTGTGTCGATAGTTCTCAGTTGATTCATTGTAAATATGTGCTTACTTTCTCTCTCTGGTTAATGTTTATATCACTCTAAATACATGCTTGTGAAGTGTCTGTTGTAAAGTGAGTTCTCCACTTGCTGATAAGCATGCGCTGAAGTCCTAGAGTTCTTCCTACAGTAGCCATGGAGACATCTGTATTGTGAACTGAATACTAAAATAACACTCTTGTCATGTTTCGCTCAACTGCCAAACTCAATTTTTTTGGATCACAAAAACATGTTGACTGTACATGAATTATTTAAGGATTTGTTCAGCCAGAAGGGAAGATTCTGTCATCATTTAATCGCCTTCAGGGCATTTTAAACCTGTATGCTTTTAAACCTTTTCTTTTTTCAATATAGATTGCAGATGTACATTAAATCAAAAGTGTTTGGTCAGTACTGTTTTTTTTTATTTGTTTTTTTTTTTTTTATGGTGAAAAAAGATCAATTTAATGCTAAATGAAAGCATAAGTGACACTTCTAATTCAAATAAAGTTTGTTCTATTCATCAAAGTATTCTTTTAAAAAGGTCATTGCTATTTAAATGAAAACATTCATCAGTACCACTGTCTTCAACATTGATATTAATGTTTATTAGCACCAAATCAGCATATTAAAATGAGACTGGATTAATGGCTGCTGAATGAATTACATTTTAAGGTAAATTTAAATAAATTTAAATTTCTAAATATTGCTGTTTTACGTAATTTCTCATCAAATAAATGCAGTCTTGATGAGCCTAAGAAACTTCTTTTAGAAACATTTAATAAAATCCTGCCGACAGCAAACTGTAAATCTTTATCAGAATGTGCACGCCTTTAATACACAAAGTAGTGAGCTTTAAGCTCTACAAATAACACAAAGCATTATACATGTGGCCTGTATAACTTTTAAAGTAATTTGAATATAATTAGGTACAAATAAGATTTGAGAATTAAGTTGGAGGGTAAGATTTTCAGCAGAAAATGACTAGTACCTTAATCCATTAATACCTTAGATTAGTAATATGTGCCCTTATGGTACTACTTTGAACCTTTTTGGGGGGTGAATAAGATACACAGAAAAGAAAATCATAAATCAATCAATCACCAACACAACCTTTCAATCTTTAATTGAATCATGGTTTTTAGATTCAGAGGTGCAGTCACAAATATCTTTTTATTTAATATGGTCAGTTGAATGTTATTTCTTATTTTTTCTTTACCAGATCTAAACATGTGGTTGCGCTGGCTGAGTCCCTACGTAATGCCAAACTACAGAAGAACCATCTAGACCTGGAGCTGGAGATACTCGAACAAGCTGCTGAACTTGTGATGAAGGAGGAAGAAGAAAAGGACGATGACGAAGACTCAAGCAGTGGTAGTGACTCTGAGGATGAGGAAGAGAGTGAGGAAGAGCAGCCTGAAGAAACACTGCCTGAAGAAAAGAAAGAAAATAGCCAAACGGAACCACAGGTCAGCTGCGAGCTTCTGAAGGTAGATGCTTTGACTGAAGCTTCCCTCCTCCGTGTTGAGCCCCAGCCCGGCTGTGGAGAGCCCAGACGGTTGATTGAGGACCTGGGAGAGAGGCTGGAGGCGGGGCTGACGATTCAGGAGGTTGTGCCTCAAGAAAGACGCTCTATTAGCAGCAGCAACACAGAGGGAGAGGGAGAGAGAAAGAGCGAGGGAGAATATTACCATCAGTGTGCAGCTGAGACTGAAAGAGATGCCACGAAAGCAGCAACCAGTAGAGAGCTACTTGATCCGTGCCTTCAGGGGAATCCACTGCGTATCATAAGCAATGATGAACTGGACAGTGATGATGATGATGGAGACCTACTTCTTACGTTGGAAAAACAAGGACATTAGTGGGCACATATTTGCTTGGACATTACGTTTCCTTCATTCTAAGATGGATGTATCCTTAAATCAGTCAAACAACTTGTGCTTTTTCATGGATTTATGTTTTGAAAAATGATCATTTTATTGGTTGGAATTGCTATAATTGCAGTTTTCGCAGTGTTAAATAAATAAGACTTTTTTTTCCATTGTACATTTGTAATTCTGGGTAGTTTTATATTAAACATTTATTTTACATTTTTTCACAAACGTTTGTGTTTAACAGAATTGCAGTTAATATCAATATTAAAAGATACAATTTTTAATAAATACAAAATTATTTTAAATGTATATACAAATATATATAAATATATATATATATATATATATATAAATAATAAATGGGTATTATAAATTATTTGGGTTTTTTTTATTTAATGTTTTTATAAATTACATTTATTTCGTATATATAATTTTTTTTTAAGTGCAACAAATAGTGCATCCCTTTTCACTCAAGTTAAAGGCTTTATCTGCAAAACAGCATGTCAGCAACTTGTTTAAATTACAGTGCTGTCTTCAAAATAATACCCATTCAAGGCAAATGTCTCCATTTCTGTGGCACTTCACAGATATTTTTTGGTCTCTCTATCTCTATGAACGGATCTTTTGCAGTGAGTTTCTGCAGTGTGTGATGCTGCTGTTATTTACACACATCCTGTTTGCGGTGAAGCACGATCCCTCGCGTATGAGTCCTCCACTCTGATGAGTGTTAGATTAGCATGTTTGGGTGGCACATTGTCATTTCCTTGGAAGTCGGAGGAGTAGGAGGTGGTCGTTTGCCGATAGCAGAAAAAAAGGGGGTGGAGGTTTATCAACAGGAAATGTTCGTAACAGCCCTCTCTTTCAAAAAATGTTCTGTTACCATCCTGCTTGCATGATAACTACAGACATGTTTTGTTTGGCGCCTTTTTTTTGTTCTGCTATTTTTAGTGTATGCTTCAAAAGTTTTACCATTTAAGCTTTCTTGCAATATAAAGTTCTTAAGTCATTGTATCATGTTTTCATTTTTTTTTTTAGATTTTGGCTTAAGACTGTTATCCAATTCTAAATTTGCATGGCAGAACAGCCTCACTCGCAGCAGTTTTGAGTGCAATTGATTGATTGGTGCTGAATAGAGGAGTCTACAGATAACAAACAGGGAAGCACTTGTCAAGCAGATAGATGAGGAACTGTGTAATGTGCGAGTGGAAATTGAGGAGATAAGGTGGTAAGATTCCGCCTCCATCTTTTCAGAAGACAAACAGCATTTTTAGCTGACTGCAGTCAGCAAACACTCAATTTAACAGACATTAAAATACAGAATCAACCAACATAATCTATGTTTAGGGGTGGAATATCATACAAAATGTACGCTTTCATACAGCTCAAATCATAAGTTTTTGTCAGCACATGAAATGGTTACATTTGAGATTGGGTTGCAGTAACAATTTCACATTAAACATGCAAAGTTATTAAGAACAGAAATCTTTTTGTCCCGCGCTTGTCAAAGTGGGGCAGCTGGTGTTACAGATGCAAATCGCTTAAATATCTGTCTGATTTTTCCCTATATGATTGATTCAGTGAAGCCCGTTCAGTACCTTTGTCCCTGTCTATGAATTTTTTGCTCAAAAACATGTCAAGTACGTAAGTAGAATAGACTACGAATATCATTTCACGTTAACTTAGTCATTGACAGCCTGGTAGCCGTTAAAGTGAGGAGCAGCTTGGACGAAATGCTGTTTTAGGCCATGTGTTCCTGTTGGCTGTCTCCCCTGTTCACTCTCTGCTCGAGTCTGTCTGATACCTTGGAGACAGACGCTGTCTCTGTCTGTAACTAGAGCTCTTTATTTCTGTCCGTCTCCCCATCGCTCAGTCTCTCTTGCTCTATGCAGTTCTCCTTTTTGTATTTTCTCTCTTTTTCTGTCGCAGTGTGTTGAGGATGGATGATGTCGTTAAAGTAGCTCCCACCGAGTGGGACCGACCGGGCTCTCCAGCAGCACCTTGGGAGCCTAATCATTTGCCGACCTCTATCAAACCCTCCTCCTTCATCCCTCCATCTTTTATTCTCACTTCATTGCTCAGTAGCTTGTGGGAGCCCGCAGGCTGTAGCCGCCTCTTCCCTGTGGGGTCCAGCATTGATTAAGTGACACTCTGTTGAATCACCGTTTTTCATGGTAAAGAGGTGCCTATATTTCCCATTATGATGCTTCACACCGAATGCTGGCTTGAGCGTTTTCCAGCCAAGTTTTTAATAGGTTTCACCTGCAGCTAAAGGGACATTTGTGCCTTTTAAATGTATTCAGCTGACAAAACTGGATGAATGCGGTCGTGTTTCAAGAGGCTTTTTCTCCCCTCCGTCCTCTGCAGTGTGCAGTAATTATGAGCAGTTCTGAGTCTCTGCTGTGTGCTGCTCATTAAAGTCCAGCTACATCTCATCTTTTAACTGTTGTTTGCTCTTATTGTCAGTGGGAGGCTTATAACAGTGAGTGACCAAATTAGCTTTGCTGGGATCTGGCTGCTCATCCCGTAAATGTAGGAGCAACATACTAACATTTCCAGTTGTCACTTTCTCGTTGTCATGTTGATACCAACTGCAATTGCAAAAATTACTAGATCTAAAAATATGAAGCGTGATTCCGTGCAGTAACCACCATGCTACTCATTTTTAAGATTTCAGACTAAACTGCTCATGCTCTGTTTCAGTTATTTAAAAAGAACTCACTTATAAGGCCATGTTAACAAAGTTTTTCTTCTGTTCATCTGTTCACATGAAAACGCAAAAGCATGTTACGAAGCACTGTCGAGAGCATACCAAACCAACAGGTGACGATATATAGCGTAAAGCCATGTTGGTCAATCAGAAGCTTGGAAAAAGTTTTCAAAAATGTTCGGATTCAGTGACATGGTGTAGTGTTCGCAAAACTGCATTAAAAAAAGCAGCAAAAATAACTGCATTCATGTGGAGAGAGGGCTGGGAATCAAAAATTTTGCAGGAAACTAGTTACACTATGACGTTGCAAAGGTATGGAAAAGTATGAAAATGTCCTTCATAAAATAAAAAATTATGAAGGACAGCCGATAAAGAAGTAACTGCCAAGCAACTTGGTCAACTGTTGGTCAACATAGCAAAATCTAAAGACCAACTTCCTGAAACTTCCTACCTGGTCTCGTGGCATAAATGTACCTGGGTGCACTTTTTAGCAAAACACGCAATACGTACCAATAAGTACATATCTCTACAGTTTAAAAAAAAATGAACGCTAGATGCAGTAAAGCTCTGACACCTTTTATTCCTTTTCAGAAAAATGTACAGAGCTTCAATTAAAATTACAAATATTTTTCACATAATTACTTGAAGAATATCTTGTGACTTCAAAACAGTATCAATATGCTGGGACATTTGAAAACTGATGCTTTTGAACGTTAGCATTACGCATATCCAACATCATCCCTGGTTTTCAGATGACAGGTTTGTTCTGTAACTGAAGAGGAGCTCCGGTTCGAATTCCGTGTAATTATGGTTCAACAAAATAGTTAATATCTGTGTAAAAAGTAGCTGAAAAGACACAGTTGCATCAAATGCCTTTTTATATCAGGTTTGCATTTGTTAACACTATTGGGTAGGTTGGATTTGGTGTAGGGCATATTTCCAACAGGATAAATTATCTTTAGTCCCTGGATATTTAATGTAATATAAACACAGCGATACATGCCTATGTCAATGTAATAAAACGTGCCAGGGTTTACGTACTGAACCTGTGTTTTAGCGTCACTCAGTGGACATTTCTCTTTGAAACTACGGCAAAACATGCAGTAAGGCATGTAAAAACGGTGTTGCACGAAAAGCGCACAAAGGTATGTGACCTCACAAAGTATCTTGGTGCGATGTTCCAGCATGTGCACGTGAGAACCATTAACAGAAACCAATGGCATGCACATCCAGAATTTAAAAATACGTTTTACGTTTTCTAGTTTTGGTAACTTACATGGTTGTACTTTAAACCTGTATATAGTAATCCTTCATAGTTCGCCAGTAAAGGAGAGATTCTGTGCTCTGCTGTCAGATGTCATTACATGAAGCTGGTGAAATCTGTGAGACACATTGCCTCAAACTGTCCTGACCTGCACTAGGTTTACTACTGACAGAACAAGGACAATGTGTTCACCCCCACGCACAGGATCCCCCTGTGTGCCATACTAATAGAAAACTCAATCTCTTTTCCTTTTAAGTGGTGCGATTCCAGTGCTTGAGCACATGAATAACCCTAAAGGAGAAATGAATCTCTTCCTCTCTGGGGCCTGGCTTCTCCAGTGACCGTGCAAGTGAGGTTTCTTTTGTGCCATGTCTCCCTTTCTGTCTCTCTCTGACTGTCCGTTTCATCTTTGTCTCCTCAATTGTCAATCTCAGGGATGCAATGAACCTCCATTTGTTATTAGAAAGAGCAAATCCTCTTCTCTAGACTTAGTTGCAAGTAAAAGTCCTTGTGATGCCTCACGTTATGGATGCTTTCGCTCTCATTCACATGACAACTAGAGCGAAAAGCGTAAAGCAGCCGAGCTGTAGAGAGCTACAGAGGCCCACAGAGAGTGCTTGCATCAACAGATCCCACATGCCGAGCTTCCGGATGCACTCTAATTGGTGTAAGCAGCATCCGTTAAATCGCTCCTGTTAAACAGAGAAATTAAAGTAGTACGTGCCTGAGAGAGAGTGTTAAATCGCTCCTTGCTCGCAGCAGACGTTTGCTATCAGCCTACCTAATGGAAACTATTAGCCCTGCCTATCTAACAAGGTCGATGTTTGGTACACTAGCTAATGTTAGAGAGAGAGAGATAGAGAGAGTGAGTGTCTATAAGCCATTGTCCCATCGTTTGCTCTCGGATTGCAAAGGCACTTAATGCTGCGCTGAGTCTCGCGCAGTATAGCTTTACTCCCAAGGCTACGGTAACAATTAGCCGAGGTGTCAAGTTCAAGTAGCCTGACTATAAAGTGAATATACTCCCTTTGTTTGCTCCATTGAAGGTATTTCCAGGCTAAAAGAGATGGCTTTTTTTTTTTTTTGCCAGAGGCTTCTTTCTTACATTCATTCAACTTTTCAGGAGCGCCATGTTTGTGTAAAAGCTTCATAAGTCAGCGCAGTTTTCTGAATTCAATCTGAAGGTTTTCAGCACAGAGATTTCTGCACCACACCATAAATCTTGACTTTGAAGAACTGCTGCTTTGAGAAAAGCCGCAGTCCCTTATTTGTTTTCCATTTGAAACAAAAGTCAGATGATATTAATATTTTAGCGCAAGTTGCTGTTGGAAGGGAGAAGATCTGCTGGAAGAGGAATTGGAAGCCACAAAGGCAGCGAGCCAACCTGTCAAAGTGCTTCTCTCCATTCGTCCTTCCTTCTTTCCGTAAGTTGAGGTAACAGCGGTGGAGGGCTTCCTTTCATTTAGTTTTATATGTGTTTACTTCTGCAGCAAATTTGTCGTTAGTCCAGGTGCACCAGGATACGTTTGTATGGTGATATACCCGAAATAGGGGTTTCAATCATTTAAAAATATCAAATTACTTGCGTATATACACACTGCAATTAAAAGTTTAGGGTCAGTAAGAATTGAATTTTTTTTTTTAAATACTTGACACCAAGGCTGCATTTATTTGGTCAAAAATACCAGCCCAGTCTCACAGCACTTCGTACATATTTTACGAGGTGGCTAGTTCGTACGATTTCATAGGAGCTCACTCATATGAATTCAATTGATTTTTGCTATAGCTATGTACATATTTTACGATTTGCCAATTCGTATAAATTTGTACGAATGTCCTACATCGCACCTAAACTTACCCATCACTGGGGTTTAAACAAATCGTACATAATCATACGAGTGAAGTCATACGAATTTGCCACCTCGTACGAATTGGTCATGAGACTAAAATTATGACAATTTCAATTTGACTGGACTGATTTCTTTTTAAACATATAATTTATAAGCTGAAAATATAAATTTTTACCAGTTATTACTCTAATCTTCAGAGTCAAACGTTCCTTCAGAAATCATTCTTATACAATAAACATTAAGTAACATTTCTTATCAGAGCTGAAAACTCTTGTTATGAGCAATTTGCATTTCCATACTGAACAGTTGTCTAAACATTTGCACGCAGCAGAGTTGTGCACTAACATGGCCTTATGGTGAGACACCAACCTATCAGCTATGGAAAAAAGTAAAAGTAATACTTGCTCTCCCCTTTTGTCCTAAACAAAACATACAGTGGAAAAACAGCTGAAAACTGTGGAAAAACTACCTCAACCACCTCTGAGCTATTCAGTGTTTCCATGAATGTTGTTTGACTAGCATCGCACCTTATTTTGCTTGTTTGTGCTCTAGCTGTTCATTTTATAAGCTCTTGTCACCCTGTACAGCGCTTAGCATTCATAGAGCCTGGTGTCCTTTCACTCCAACCACCGTCTATGTGTTCATAGTTTGCAAGGTAGTGAGTCTGTCACAGGCTTGGCTTAGTGTCTTTTCTCTCATTCACACACACACACACACATACACACACACAATGGCCCAGTGCCCCTGGGGATATAGTGTAGAGAGACAGATCTCCTTACATGTGCATGGCTGAATGTGTTAGCTTGTCACCCCCTAGACTGCCCTCTGTGACTCCTGTAGCACAACTCTCACTGCCTGAGTGGTGTGTGTTACATCTGCACACTGCGCACACACCAGAATAATAGTAGTAATATGCATAGACAGAAACAGGAAGTGATGGCCCAGCCAATACCCACAAAGCACTGTTACAAAACGTAGTAAACTGGTTAGTTGACTGTATAGCATCCTAACTTTAATTCAACTGTTTAATTCAAGGGTTTTACTAGCAACTTAACTGATAAGTGACTAATATGGTGTACTTTTATTTTTATTATATTTCCAGACAAGGCCCAGAGAACACCATCATAATGAAGACTGGAGTAATAATTTGCTATATTTTTAGCTATATATATATAAGTCCATTTTAAAATATAATAGAATATAAAACAGTTTTTTTACTGTATTTTTGATCAGATAAATTGAGTATGAAAGACAAAAAACATCTTGGCAATGCCCAATTTTAAATGGTAGTAGCCTATAAATGTTAATTGCTTTGACTGTCTTTACAGTCTGAATAATATTTATTAAAATATAGAAGCATCATGATTCTTTTTTGTTACCCACTGAACTACTTTATACTGAATTCTAGGATTGCTGCATGAATTTCTGCATCTTAGAAGGAAGAAAAACATTGCTACCTACCTTTGGAGACAGACTTCACACCAGAAGCTTGCTTACTAGACCTTGAAATGCTGTTTAGATAGGCAGCTCGCTGGGTTTTGGAGCGTGCACGATACCGTGCAAATGTAGATGACACTCATTCTGTCTAATATACATCATGAAAGTCAAATCCATAAATCATATCACACTTTCATGTGCAGCTAACAAACAGATTGTAAATTTCTAGGTTCAGACATATTCTGTCAATGTCACACTCTCACACACACAATGAGGGGTGGGGGGGGTGTGAAGAGAGGTCGTTAGAATGTGTCACCCTGCTGCTGTCTGGATCTCTGCCCCTCTCTCTCCTTCTCTCAAGGATTCTTGGGATTGTCAAGGACTTCCCTCGCCTTGTCAGTGCCACCAGAACTCTGTTGTTTGAAACTAGACACTGTGAACTTAACCGTGACCAACTATGAGTTACAGTCAAGACCTGGACCTGTTCCATACCAAAATAAAAAACAGACTTATACCCAATGGTACTGAGGTTCACTAGCATTTAAACTTTTGGAGTCACTAAGATGTTATTTTTTTAAAGAAATCAATACTTTTATGCTGCACAAAAGGATTCTATTTTATATAAATGCTGCTCTTTTTGAAATTTCTGTTCTTGTTTCTGCAAAAATGTGACCCTGGACCACAAAACCAGTCATAAGATTATTTTTCAGAATTTAGATTTATTCATCATCTACAAGCTGATTAAAAACCATTTAGAAAATATGGAATATGAGGGTGCAAAAAAATCGAAATACTGAGAAAAGTGTCTTTAAAGTTTACTAATCAAAAATGTAGTTTTTTTCTATTTACAGTAGGAAATTCACAAAAAAATCTTCATGGAACATGATCTGTACTACAAATAAAAATCTATCATTTTGAATGTATTTTTGGCAAATAAATAAACAAATATACTCCAGCAACTTAAGGTTTTGTGGTCCAGGATCACAAATATTAAGCAACCATTAAGCAAGTTTTTTACACTAAAAATAATAAGAAATGTTTCTTGAACACATATCAGCTAATTGCAACAATTTCTGAAGGGTCATGTGACGCTAAATTAAGCTTTTGTCATAACAGGAAAAAATGACATTTTATGTTTTACAAATAAAATTTCATAATATTGATGTTTTTTACTGTCAGCTCTTGAGGTATAAAATAGGTTGGCAGTGGAATGTTGTGGAATGAGTAACTCAGTACTTAGAAGACAAGCCCTGGAAAGTGTGTCAAGTGAGATAAGATGCTAATATACTTCAGAGGAATTTGTTGCTATTGGCTGCCCTGGTCCTCCTTATGTAATCTCTGAATGGTCTATTACAGAGTCCATTACACTGTAATAGACCATTACAGTGATTTTTGACTTTTGAACCTTTGGCAATTGCTTCACCCTGCTGACCTTCATGTAACCTGTTCGTTTTATTCAGTGGTGGTTCTTTTCAGGACTGCACAGGAGGAATGAAACTCTGTTATGTAAAATAAATGTAAAAAATATACTAACTGCACCTTCCCGTTTTCAGATAAGAAAACGTGCTGAAGAGTTTAGAATTATTTAACTCTGAGGTTAAGGAAAGAGTGCAACTAAAGATTCAGTCAATGTTTACTCGCCCTCAAGTTGTTCCAAACCTATATGAGTTTGTTTCTTTCATACAAAAAAATAAGATATTTTGAAGAATATTGGTAACCAAACAGTTGACGGTAGCCATCTGTAATATGGGGGAAAACATGCTATGGATATATTCACATTCTTCAAAATATCCTCTTTTATTTTCAAAAGAAAGCAAGTCACACAGCTTTGGAGCAACATGCGGGTGAGTAAATGATGACAGGTTTTGTTTTGTTTTTTGTTACCTGTATGTCTTTCATACATTGTTACTTGATATGGACAATGTTGAATGGCAGCATAATGCTTTATTGTATTTTAGCTTGACAGGACCTACGGCTGAGGCAAAAGAGTGTCTTTCTTTCTAATCTATCCCATCCATGAGTGTGTGTAACCTTAACATAGCCTAATCTGCTTCTGACACCAGATCAATAAACCGCCCACCCAAGTGCAATTCATCTGCTGTGGTCGGCCATGGACTTGTTCTTAGCTTCAGCGCAAACCTCACCCACCGCACATCTGTATGGCATTAGCAACGCTGAGAGATTTACAAGCGCTTTGTGAATCCTGCGAATGCATAGGCGTCCTCCACTTACCCCAGCTGGGCAAGAAACGCAGCGAGCTGAGTATACCTATAAATATTAAAAAATCACATTTGGGATTCTATCATATTGGATCAGCAATTTAGTGTGCTTCACATGTCATTGATTCTAGATGGATTCTTCCTCAGCTAGCAGCAAGCATTTAAATCCATGAAACTGTAGAGATGTCTTCAGCTTTGACTAAAATATAATAAGAAAATTCAAGTACCCCAGCCTAATTTTCTTTTGACCACATATTTATCTTTGGTCTTAAACTATATTCAAGTCAGATGTGAATTATGTTTCTGCAGACCAGATGCTGTTATTTTATTTATTTTATCACAATTGTGCTGTTGTATTGAATTTATTAGATCCAAGTACTCGCATTTGCCAGTAACTTCTGTCTATTACTGACAAGCTGCAGAGAGATCGCATGGGCATGAATTAATAATAATGCAAGATAAAGATTGTTTACAGGTTAGGGAGTGTTTGCTCATGTTAAAAGAATTGTTCATTCTTTTGAAAATGTTATTACCCTTAAGCCATCCAAGATGTAGTTTAGTTGGTTTCTTCATCAGATTTGGAATTTATTTAGCTTTACATCCATCAATAAATCCACTGCAGTAAATGGGTGCCGTCAGATTGGGAGTCCAAACAGTTTATCACAGTAATAATCCCTAATCCAACAGTTAACGTTCTGTGAACTGAAAAGCTATTTTTGTAAGAAATAAATATGTTATTAAGGAATCTAAATATATGTATATGTGTGTATATATATATAATACAGGTGCTGGTCATATAATTAGAATATCTTCAAAAAGTTGATTTATTTCACTAATTCCATTCAAGAAGTGAAACTTTTATAATAATAATATTTTATACATTCCACACAGACTGATATATTTCAAGTGTTTATTTCTTTTAATTTCGATGGTTCAACTAATGAAAATGAAGTTGTCTAAAACGTCCTGGTATACAGCTGCGTTGACCTTGGACCTCAGAAAGCACAGTGGACCAACACCAGCTGATGACATGGCACCCCAAACCATCACTGACTGTGGAAACTTTACACTGGACCTCAAGCAACATGGATTCTGTGCCTCTCCTCTCTTCCTCCAGACTCTGGGACCCTGATTTCCAAAGGAAATGCTAAATTTACTACTATCAGAGAACATAACTTTGGACCACTCAGCAGCAGTCCAGTCCTTTTTGTCTTTAGCCCAGGCGAGACGCTTCTGACACGGTCTGTTGTTCAGGAGTGTCTTGACACAAGGAATGCGACAGCTGAAACACATGTCTTGCATACATCTGTGCTTCTTGAAGCACTGACTCCAGCTGCACTCCACTCTTTGTGAATCTCTCCCACATTTTTGAATGGGTTTTGTTTCACAATTCTCTCCAGGGTGTGGTTATCCCTATTGCTTGTACACTTTTTTTTCTACCACATCTTCTCCTTCCCTTCACCTCTCTGTTAATGTGCTTGGACACAGAGCTCTGTGAACAGCTAGCCTCTTTTGCAATTACCTTTTGTGTCTTGTCCTCGTTGTGCAAGGTGTCAATAGTCGTCTTTTGGACAACTGTCAAATCAGCAGTCTTCCATGACTGTGCAGCCTACAGAACTTGACTGAGAGACCATTTAAAGGACTTTGCAGGTGTATTGAGTTAGTTAGCTGATTAGTGTTTGGCACCAGGTGTCTTCAATACTGAACCTTTTTACAATATTCTAATTTTCCAAGACACTGATTTTGGGGTTTTCATTAGTTGCCATTTATAATTATCAAAATTAAAAACTAAACACTTTAAATATATCACTCTGTGTGGAATGAATGTATGCATTATACAAGTTTCACTTCTTGAATAGAATTAGTGAAATAAATCAACTTTTTGAAGATTTTGAAAATTTTATGACCAGGACCTGTGTGTATATATATTTGATTAGAACGGTTTTCAGCTTTGATAAGATTACTTCCACTGCAGGAAGCAAAGGTAGAAGACTGGTTTGAATGTTTTTTAAAAACATTTAATGATGAATTTGTTTATTACAGACATGCAGCATTTTGCTTCGCAAGACATTAATTGATGGCACCCATTCACTGCAGAGTATCCACTGTCAAACAAGTGAAGTAATGCTAAATTTCTCTAAATCCATTTAAAATGTGCATTTATTCAACAAATCTTTGCCATTTTTTAATGAATATATACTGTTAACGTGACAGAGTTAGATTTTACCACTGCTGGATCATACCGTGCTGGCCACTTTTCCACTCTGAAAAGAACGGATTTGGCAGCAGCAGGGAATTGCCATGTGGTGTTTTCCTGCCACAGTTACATGGATCAATGCATAACGCATGACCTGCCCTGGGCGCATGTTTTATAGTTGAAGTGACTCGCTCCAGCGATCCTGCCACGACACAGCTCTCTCTCATTCGACTCCATCTCCATCTCAATCTCAAAGCCAGCAGGGGAAGCTGCAGGCACTGTCGTTTTAACAATTTCCCCCAAACTGTATAATCACTGTTCACCGAGTTCTGAATTGGAGCTGAATTTAAAGACACATTTTTGTACTATATATGTTGCTGGTGAAAAGTTTGGAATTTTTTCTTTTTTTTAATTTTTTTATTGCATTTATTTAATAAAACGGTAATATTGTGAAATAGCATTGCAATTTAAAGCTATTTTCTGCTTTAATACATTTTAAATTGTTAAAATCTTTGTAATAACCTCGTAATAACATTGTAATAATTTGTTTTTACTTGTAACTCTAAATTCACTTTAACTTGCTATTTCATTCTGATCTGATCTCTCTCATTGCATAATATCAAGCAATAAATCAGAGTAGCCGAGCAGCAGTCTTAATGACAGAGTTGGCTGTAAATCCAGAGGTGGATGTTGTTGTTGCACTCTCTAGCAAGCTGTTGCATTCCATTGCAGCATGAGTGAGCGCATCATTCATTTGATGGAAATGCTGAACAACTATAACAGGTTTTAAGCTGGAGTCCAATAGCAGACCCAGAGCAGAACTGTTTAATGCATGACGCATGCTCACACGCTGTGCTAAGAATCCCCTTATTGACGGGAAAGGGCAAACTCCAACCCCTGGCGAAGCTTGGCCAGGTGGATTAGCAAGTCAATGCTAACATCATGTGTGGGTAATCTTACTGCAGACACATGTGACCTTTGTTAATGATTTCACTCAAAGCTGCAGGTGGTGTTTCAATTACAGCCAAATGAACTCTCCTGAGGGGTGAGTGCTTGGCAAAGTAGTCACTTGCAAATGTGTACTCTAATAGAAGTACTGGACTAATTTGCAATACAAATAATACCACCCTTCACTGGGATCATGTACTGCTCTGGGCTGTGTAATTGAGCTCTGGTTCTTTTTGTCAATTTATATAGACAATTTGATCTCTTTCCTTCCTCTGTGGGAATAACTCTTGCATGTGTCTTATGATGTAGGTTTATGCAAGGAATTCATGTTACACCCCTTGTTCCTGTAAGACCACAACATGATGGATCCAACTGAGTGTTATTTGTGAGTGTGGTGATAACCATTAATAACAAAATTTGCAAAGTAACTATAATGCAAAGGGCTTGAGAAAACTTGGGAAAGGTTCACACTATCTTTCTCAGAATAGGTGCAATTCCTATAAGAATTATAGAGAACAAATTTTCTCATTTGATGCATATTAAATTTTCAGCTTGAGAACAAATAATAATCTATATTAAAACCATTCTTTTTTTTTTCTTTGCCTGTTTAAAGCTATAAACTTAACAGATGACTGGAAGCATGTTTCTTCTGGCAGAGCACAACATAAATAATACATGTAATTCTAACTTTTTTACCTCACAATTTGGACTTTAAGATTTAAACTCACAATTCTGAGAAGAAAAATCTGCATTTTGAGATACACACTCAATTGCAAAAACAATGTTTGAATTGTGTGGTAAAAAAAAATTAAAAATAAATTGCAAGAAAAAGCTCAACATTATTAGAAAGAAAGTTTCTAAAATGATCAGGTAGGGTATATATGTTGCAGGAGCTGTAGAGTTGCAGGTGCTACACACAGCAAGTTAACGGTTGGACAATATTTCCTCATTCTATTCAATGTATTCTAACAATGATATATTGTTGCATAACCCTTGTTCTTGTATAGTCTTCACTGTCCTGAGCTGTTTCAACAAACTCTTATGTTAAATTTCCAGTTCTGAAAGTTGCTGTATGTTTTTTATATTACCTCAAACTCTTTAATCTCGAAATGAAAGAAGATTTTGATTCCTCATGATATGACTCTTTTAAGAATTCTTCTTTGAAGGAGTCCTTTGATTGCATCATGACATTCTTCCTGACATTTAAGCAATGATTTCGTCATAAGGTGTGGAGAACTACTTTCTGCTACACTCAGAAAACAGTATAGACAGTGTATCTTCTGTGTACATTTTATGTGCTCATCCACAATATTTATAAATATATTTCGAAGCTAATATTTATGTATGTACTAAATCAGGACGGCTTCAGGCCATTAGGTTTATCTGAAAGGGCTTTTTTTGAAAAGCCTACATACGTTTCATGTGATTAGCGACTTGCCTGAGGTTCCCTGCTTGATCAGTCCTTCAAACACAATAGCTTTAATACCATCATGAAAGGTTTCTGCGTGTGATAAAATGTCACCCTGCTTGTTATTGAAGCCAAAAAAAGCTTCGGTCTTCTCTCACCTCAGCAACAACCCCCTGCCATCTTTCCTGATTCTCTCTCACGCCTCATGTTCTGATGAAACACTCTCCATTATCCAATCCCACTTAACCTATTGTCCCCCATTCTCTGCCTTTCTCAGCCTCTGTCTCTGGCTTTAATGCATTTTCCCACCCACACCTCTCTGCTCCCCTCTCTCTCCCTCCTCTGCTTTTCTGAGTCTCACACTTATCACATGTAATAATATGAGTCTAATGTGAAGGTTTCTTGCCCTCTCAAACTGTTGCAGACACATCATAATGGAGCTTAGGGGTGTGGAGGTGATAAACACATAAAGCATCTTGTTCTATCCCGTGAGTGCCAGATGGATATTTTCCGATAACTCCAAACATCTGGGAAGAGAACAGGTAATAGGTATGTAGAAAAAAAGATATCCAGAACTTCAGCATTGTCCATTTTTGTGCAGTTCACATAGGGTTGTGTGTTTCGCAACCAGCTGAGTCAAGAGAAAGAACAGGGGAGCAAACAGACAAAGAGTCCTCTAAAGGTCCTTGGTTAAATGAATCAAGCACACGGGGGATTGATTGGCCAGTTGATTGCATTGCGCTCGTCAATGTGCTAATCAGTCAAATTGAACTGGAACCCACTGTTACCTGGTGAGATTTTAGAGCTTGGCTCAGTCTAAACATCATCCATACTAAGCTGAAGCCTCCTTAGCCATAACAAGTCACTGACCATTCAATGCAATCTGCACACAAAAACATGGTTTTGTGAAGCCTTTAGAATTGAATAGAGAATGTTTTTTAAATAGAGGGCTGCAGCTGTCAAAACCCTGAAGGTTAATTCTCCATGGGTTCCCTTGAGACTTTCATATGGGTTTTTACAGTGGGGGTTTCATAGGTCTGTGGTGAGCATAACTTGACTGTACTCGGATATTTTGCTGTTGCACACTTAAACTGCACACCCGTCACCTGATGCAGTTATTTATTATGTACATTTTTGAACATTAAATTTAATGCATTTTTCAGAATGGGTGGGTGCAAATTAGGCTGTAGAGCACAACAACCAACCACAGACCTTAATCACAAATCGAAGAACTCCATTATAAAAACCCATAGGAAAATCTTGAGGGAACTTATGGCAAATTAGGTTTCAACATCACAGCTACAGCATACTGTATTCCTGAAACTGAACTGAGACAGCAAATTGAGTTTGAAGCTAAGACTATAGAATTAAAAATGTGTTCATAAAATGAATACGTGGAGAATATATAAAACATCCAGTTTAGCAGAATGTAGTGCCTGTTTCAAATTTCCTTAAATTGCCATTCCTTTTCCTGTCCAAATTAAATTTAATTTCGGCTTCCTGTGGCTTATGGCTAATTTAGTTAAAATTTCACATCCTGAAATGAAAGAGAGCAAATTCTACATTTTGTTCCCCGTCTGATGGTTTTTACACAACCAGTTAGGACATGATTTTTTTATTTGTCTGCTGGACGAATAATTTGCGCCGTTCACAGCGTCTAAGGTATTTTGTTTAAGGCACTTTTTATTCTGAGGTTAATTACCTGTTTACATTCATAATTTGATATTCATAAACTTTCCAAGTTTACCTGTGGTATAAAATTCTCTTATTACGTTTGTATGGACCGAAATTCTTTGCACAGTAGTGTATTATGTGGCATCATCAATTTCAAATGCACCCACCCTTAAATGGTATGTAAAACAAACTGTGGTTGGCCTACATGTCAGTCAGACAGTTTAATGCCTAGCTCTGCGAGACTCAGGTCTCCTTGACCACACCGGGTGATTTATAGTCCTCTGGATAAACCGCTCTTGTCAGAAGTACCACATAAAAGCATTACAAAGTCTCTAAACCTCTCATTCCTTCATCTAAAGGTGACCTATGCTCAAAGAGCTTGATATGAGTTTTTTCCTCATCGAAAATGTGCCACAATTCTTGGTCTGTCATGCCTGATTGTTTTCAAGTGACTTTGGTTTTGATAAACCTTTCAGGAAGGCATTTAACTGTGAAGAGTGACAATTTGAAAGATAAGCAAGCGCTCTCCTTTTCAAAGAGAGAAACGACATCTGAAAGTGAGAGCGGCAGAGCTGGCAGCTGACGCAAAGCGTCTCGTTTTCTTGTTTAAAGTTACAGTGCGCCTCTGAGTTAACAAACCATGGGATTGAGCCTTCCCGCCATGCTGCCTGCGTGCATATGCATACTCCCCTGCACACACACTTAGCTCAGAGGCCTTTGTTCTGCAACCTTTTGTGAAGCTTGCCCTGGATTCAGCGGAGCTGTAGAGTGAGACTAAAGGAGTCTCTCTCTCCCTCTCGTTCTCTCCTACTTCGCCCCCCAACGCTCAGTCTGGCTCTCTGTGTCGTCATTTTTTCAGTCTCTTCACCTGACTTTAGCAGTCTGCCTCTTTCCTTCTTTCTCTAACAAATAAAACACTCACGCTCTGAGCGTTTGCCAGCATTTGGTGGGATAATCTACCTTCTTCGAGATTTGGCTGCGCTTCTTCTTATCACTATGGGCTCATCAGAGCATAAGCAGCTCTTGGCTCTCTCCCAGAGTAAGAAAACCACTTTCCAAACAGGAACTCTTATGGAGACATTCCTTGTGTGGAAAAGGAAATCATGTCCTCCATTTCCCCCTCATTCTCCTAGAGCACACACACACACTTGAAAAATGGCTCACTATTTAAGTTGACATCACTGAGAAATACTTTGAGTGTGTATATAAAACATATGTGCATATAAAAATGTTTTATCTGCATTTTGACATCATATACATTGCATTGTGTTGTCTGTAAAATATCTGTTTTTGTATGGATTTTATTTTCCTGAAAGTGTATATTACAGCCCGATATGATAAACAAGTTAGGTCAAAAGTGATTTTTGGCATGTAATTTGGAAACAGTAATAGACAATCTGTAAGTAATTTTTCTAGCACTGTATGCTGTAAAAAAAAAAAATTGTAAACATTACAATTATTGTATTATGTCTTAAAAGAATTTGAGTGAAAATTCCTACAATACATAAAAACTGAAATAAACAAAAAAGGTTTTGCCTCTCTAATCTCTTGCCACAAATTTAAGTCATGGGTGATAGTGTGGGATCCTAAAAGAATGTGCATTTCAAGTTTGCCTATCGATGCAGCCCTTCATTTGGTAGCGTGCCAGCTGAGAGCTCAGTCCAGATTTTGTTTTGAATCAGTCAGTGCTCTGGAAAAAAAAGCGCATAACATTCCCAGTGTCAGTGCCAGATATGCATAAATGGTCAACCACATCTGTCTCAAGAGAGAAGGAGGATTGTAAGTAGCTCAAATGTGCCACCAAACACTGTGTTTACTGATCAGTGAAAACCCGTTTGAAGTCCAGCACAAGCGTATGCACACACAATGAGTTAGGCCAACAAGAAGCAGCCCTGGGGGCAGTAGCCAGATGTGTTTTATCTGTAAGGTTAAAGGTCAAGTAGAACAAATTGCATAAACTCATTCCCAGTAGCAAGAGAACTATCCACAGGGCTGCAGATACGCATCCGATTCTTTCTTTTGGCTTCAGCAACATTAAACCATGAACCAAACAAAATGTTAGAAATCGAGAGGTCACTCCGATTTTGTCCTTGAGCCAGGCATAAAGTGCTCTTTTATTTTTAGAAAGCATTGGCCCCTTCTAATTAAATTGATTCATAATGCCTTTTATTTACCCGGGAAACAAACATTTTAAAAGAATTGAAATGTCCTGGTAAAAGAAAGCAGGTCACTTTGAGATTATGGCTTTAATGTGATTTTTATTATTTTTTCTTGAAAGAATAATGAATACTTGAAAATTCACTAATAAGCATTTATTTATGTATCTATTAAATGCAAATGCTGGGTCTAAAGCCATTTATGTGAAACAAATAAAATTAGAAAGTTTGATAATGGTTAGTTCTAACTTTTCTTTCTTTGTTAAAACTTCCTCTTTGTTAACCGAAGTATCCAGACACTGTTGGCTTTTAAAATGCATCATCTAATAAAGGTTGACCGGCCACATTGAGAACAGAAAGAAACCATGTTCTCAGTTTCTGTTGATTTCATCTGTTTGCTAGATTCTCAGTTCTGATTGCTGTGTTCATCTGAGTCATCTTTACTCCCACATCATAGCTCATCATTCGTGAGACAGCGCGTAAGAGCTCAAAATCTGTGGCATCAATCTGGTACCACCGAGGTGACAGCCAAATGTACTGTTCTAATTTTAAGACATCACAGGCTTGCTCTTCTAAATTAAGGATCTGACAGGTTCTTACAAGTTTTCTCCAAGTCTTTTGCATTCAGTTATGAATCAGTGTTTGAAGGCAGAGTGTGAACTTGGTTTGTAAGCTCAGGTAATCAGTGCTGTGTAATATTTCATATTCGTCTGATGTGACTAAAAACACTTTGACAGCATCTGTGTTGTATTTTGTATTTACAATTGTGTGATTCTTGTATTATTTTCATGTTCATACTTCATTGGCCTTTGAAGTTTCTGGCTTTTCCGAACTTGAGATGTTTGTATTCTTAGCTGTCCTGGATTTGGTATGGAACCATCTGCAAAGAGTTCCAGATCAAACATCCAATCAACATCAGCCGGTAATAAACTTACGAGTCTGTCATGAAGTTGCAACAGAGGCCCGGCAGCACATGGAGAGAAAAGGGGGCTCAGAGGGGCTAGAACCCCCGGAGAGCAGCTAATGATTCACATTTCATATTCCCCCACACAGGGGCCCTTGTGTCTGCTATGAGGGGCCTCTTCGAGGGTTTGTTTTCACTGCACTATCCAAAATAAATGGAAGCCGCAGATAAGGACTGGACACTTGAGAAATTGAAATCATGAAGTCCGTAAGAGAAACACTCAAATCATCGTCTGTTGCTCCTTATGTGCGTGTGTTCTCTTCATGATCTCTTCGGCTGTGTGGCAATGGTGGTGTGTGTTTCACACCAAGAGAAACAGGTGAGGTAAATTATGTTTATACTCAGGACTTCTTGTATATTCCATACGACCAGAGTTTATTTTGGCACAATTTAGTTTCTGATCATGCTTGTCAGAGCAGATAAAATTGTCAATATGCTGAAGTCAGTTACAAAACTCCATTAGCTCTCATTCATTAACAACATCACACTAAATAATTTTTCTAAATAAATGCCTGATCCATACACATGCTTAATTTGACACTTTTTGAGATCATAAGTTTCACTATGTGTCACAATCACAACGGTTGTCATTTCCATTAAATCGTGACTTTACCAAAGAGCCTACCAACAACAACTTTTCATTACTATATAAACAATAGTCATCCCATTCTGGAGATTTAAATATTTTATATAAAATAAACTAAAATTAGACCAGTTGTCAGACCATACTTGTTGCACTAAGATGCGACAGACTTAAAAATGTGGTTATGTGATCATTTGATTCCTCCATTTCCATTTTTTGGGGGGCTTTTGTTATGGTTAAATGATACCGTGGCAAGCCATAGGACGAAGTAAACGCATTCAGTCATTTCACTATCGAGGTGTCCCAAGTTGAACTTGACTTTTCTCCCCATACAGCCCATTCCAACGCACACTCCTCGGTGCTGCTGTTGATATATAGCAGAGTCATTCAGTCATCGAGTCAGTCTTTCACTACTGCTTTCTCTCACCTCGACAGGCACACAGTCTAATTACGTTTGGCAATCGGAGAGTAGTGTAGTAGCCTTACTCTATCCGTGCCGATTATTTCTGGCGAGACTTTTACACCGACGACAGCGGTGATTGGGCGGCGCAGTCACGGGGTTCGCAGTCTCTTCGCCCTGCCTAGAGTCAGTCAGTCAGTCGGGGGAAGGCGAGTCTGCCTGCGAGCGCTTCTCTCTCCGTGGATCCAGCAGACGCACACATACACGCTCACACGGATCTTCACACACAATTATTGTTAATTACCGAACCCTTGTCGCTCTTCTGAGAGTCACCATGGGCGACAAAAAGAGCCCGACCAGGTAAGGAAGCGTCAACGGTCGGTAGTTAGCGAGGCGATCTCGGTGTCCGCGGCTGTGTTTTTTCGCTCGTCGGATATTCCGATGCTTTTCTCGAGGAGTGTTTCTCCTTTCTCTCAGAAACAAGCGCAGCTATGGCGGCTTTCTCTTCTTCATAGAGGACTCTGAACACGAATCGTTGCCTCTCAGACAAAGAGATTTTCTTTCTACGGGATACGCCTGGCCTCTTCGGACGGGGTTTTTAATCGAAGTTCGCTGTTAAATGGACGCTTTTTGACATTCAATTTCACGCTGTTCACCGACGCGATATCTTTAGCTCGCTGGCTAACGCTAGCTGCCGTGCCAGCGGACACCAATCTAGACCCTTTAAGTGTATTTTATGTCCGTTAAGCCCGGTGACTAGGAGCTACGGAGAATAACCGTGGCTAGTTACCGTGGTTAGCGTGTATTTCCAGTATTTTCCGGTTCTAATAAACCGTCCGCGCACGTCACGGCTCGGATTTTCTGTCACTTTTCTGAGCCACTTCGGTTGCGTTCAACGCATTCGAGACCGTACAAGTCAAGGTGTAGGATGTTAGGGGGCAAACGTGGAAGTTGACCTTAATAATTTGGGCTTCTTTTTGTGATTTAAGGCCAAAAAGACAAGCCAAACCGACAGCGGACGACGGATTTTGGGACTGTAGCGTGTGCACTTTCAGAAACAGTGCCGAAGCCTTCAAATGCAGCATCTGTGATGTACGGAAGGGCACGTCTACCAGGTATGGGCATTTACACTGGACTTATGCAGCATTGCGATCCTGATCTCGTCAATAATGCAGCTGATTTCGATGCTTTACTTGTTGATTTGCTCTTCAAGATCCTTAGTTCTCTCGTCCAAGTTAAATGTCATTTATTCAGGCGCTAGATTAAGCCTGGCAGTCATTGCAGTGGCTGGCAAACTTTCTTTGTCTTGCATTAGCTTGAACACAATTTATTGCTTTGCATTTGCGTGCTATTCTTTGACTGCAGCTTCTTGATCGTGCACGCTTGCTGTTGCAGTGCTGCGGTGTTTGCATGTGTGTGGCTCCAGTTAAATTTGCCATTGAACGCTGAGGCGGGCATTTGTTGGATTTGATCAAAGGTGTTTAATGTCTGGGTGTGTTTATATGCTATCAAGCTATTATAGACATTTGCTCTTCAGATCCTGAACAGGAAACCATTTTTCTTGTCTTTTTAATGTGGTTGAAACAGTTTAAAGGTCAACCAGGTGTCAGAAATTGTGAGAGAAATAGTTTTTGCTTGATTTAAGAATTGAGTGACATGCTGCCCATTTGTAATACCAGAGTAGCTAAAAGCAAAGAATCAGGCAATGATGTTGCCTTTCTGGTTTGTCGAATTGGATGATTGCATTGCTGTTTGCTTGAAAGTGTCACTAACATGTCTAGGTGTGCTCACGAAGGTCATTAAATCTAGTGGTTCTGCAAAATCTACTGTCCTTCCAGGGTAAAGAATGAGGTCACCCTTATTCGACCCCTAGTTCAGGATGTCTGGTTGGTTTTTGAAAGCAGCATAGATGCACCCTACCTATGTGCTATGATATCCCACAAAAAATGACTACTGGTAAATATTTTAACCTTGTAGAAGTTTATTGAATCTGCAGCACTGTAACACTACCTGGCTTACAGTTCTCTGCTATTTTTACACGTACGTTTTTTGTGCTCTTCATCAAAGACTGTCCATTTCCATAATTCATGAAGAAGAAGGGTTTAACATCCATAGAAGCTTTCCGTCGATTTGTTTTTGAATGGCCACATTCTTCACGTCACTGTTTTTTGGAAACCCTAAATCGATTCTTTAATGGCATGGCTATGAAACCCCCCCCCCTAATTTTATGAGTGCACTGCTGTATCTCTGGGGAAGTGTGTTGATGTTTTAAGTACCGTAAATAGGGGAGCCATCCAAAAATATGCAGTGCTGGGGTACTCCAAAACCAGGATTGAGAACCGTTGATTTAATCAACAAATGAGTGTGTTCGGTTTGAATGAAATGCCATCGTGGTCATATTCCTGTAAGCGAATGTGGCTGTGTATCCTCAGTTACGTATGTTCTACGTCTGTCTGTGCTGCGCTGTTTGTTACGATGTGTGAACCCGCCAACACTTCTCATCAGCTGACTGATGTGGTGTCTACAGCTATGAGTAATACGCGGCCGCACGCAGTAATCCCCGTGCTCTAACCTTTTCATCTGCTCTCTTACACGCAGTGCTTTCCTGACATTTGGGGAAAAGAAGAGGTGTTGGGAGAAGTCAGACATTCCAAAACGGTGTATTTGTCAATAACAATTAAGACGTTAATTCGCTTTCGAAACCGAGCGCAGCTCATGGATCCGAAGCAGGCTTGTTACATTCGTGGTAATGACAGGAAATGATGCCATGCGTGTCGGAAACCCCTCGTCTCACTATCGCTGGCAGAAGCCCAGCTCCTATCAGTCTGCTAAATAGAAATCGCGCAGTATTGCTGATGAGAGCCGCTCTGTCTCTGTTTGATCTGCGCTGTCAAGCTTTGATGGATGTGATTGTTTGCTGATGTAAGAAGCCTGGCTTCCTTTGTAATGAGGACTAATTAGCCATCTTGTCCATGTTTGATGTATTCCAGTGGTGCACGGGAGGGAGCGTGGGGCGCTCGCAGAGGAACGGTGCGCTCTCTTACAAGTGTGCAGCGGTTTATGCTCCCATCTCAGCACCTTTTATCTCTGTTTCCCCTCAGTGAATGGGTCTTTGTGGTGTGATAACGCATTCCACTCACCAATTATTTTATCTTTGTTGGTCTTTGGAGTTCAAAGAGTGCAGAGACCCCCTGTGCAAGGATGCTTGTAGATTAGCGGGGCATGTTTCTTTTTTTTGTCATGCAAAGAAGGTCTGTTTAAAACAGCAGGATGGTTGGGGAGCTTAATCTGATTCCTGAGCACTTTGGATTCAGGCTGGTCGATTATTTTCATGCGGAGTGAACTTTGCTGCCGTGACACTTTTTTTTTTAGATGCTAATTAAAGGCAACTTTTAGGGAAAAATGTTAATTGAGCATAACAGAGTCTCTTTTGCCCAACTGACTCCCTAACGGACCTTGTAAAGGGTTGGATGTTCAATTGCGTACTAGGCCATAATGACTTTCAGGCTCGTCTATCCGCAACTTGCATGATCGTATGAGTTGGATGACATCTTTGCTGGAGGGCATGTCTCTCACTGTTTTTCCCACACAGCAGCTGCACACTTCTTAGACTCATTCACTTTGTGTTTCCATGGCAGTAGAGGTTATCTAGGGTCATGCTTCTGTCAACCCGGCAGAAATTTGTACTGCATCACTGTGGGCTTGTTTTGTTGTTGTTTGGCCTGTATGTTGTTTGTGAGGTTGCACTTTTTGGATCACAATCCTCAAGGAAAAACCTAAAACCATCTCCCTTTCTCTTAGCCCATCATAAAAATGTCCTCTCACAGCATTCTTCGCAGATCGTGTTTTAATATTACATTGGAATTCTGAGAACAGGAGTGAAGAATGCGACACCTTGTTTCAGTATCGGATTCCGTGGTTTCTGTGTTCCAAGATGCATATCAGTCACCCACAGGTTAGAGGGAAGAATCCATTAGGGGATTCTTAAGTTGATTGATGTGCCGGATCAGGAGGAAGTGCCATTTGGCCTTTGCGTTACCTTTATCTTCAGCATGGCCACGATTGTACTTTTACTTCCCCTGAAGCTCCCTGCCAGGTCCTTTACACAAGTGTCCAAGTATGTTTTTTCCAAAAATAAACTGTATGACGTGAATCTGATTTTGAATGTCAATTCGAGTCCTTTAAAGCTCGCATATGACAAGAATGTTTGGTGTTAAATTAGCAAGTTTGAATAATTTCTTTACAGCATTTATTGATGTAGGCTAATGGTAGCCTAATGTATACTTTTGGTCATCATTATTCCATGTTTGTTTATAACACATTAATTTATATAACTAGGAAATGTCATTAACCAAGATTAAAAAATGCTGCACATAACTTAATGAACTGAAGCTTACTGTAAACTCAGTGGTTGTTCAGTTTTCTTCAACTTTCTATATTTTAACACACTCAGCGGTAGAGGTGGAGAAAATCAATACGTAGATGCATTGCAATTCCTTTGCGGTTCTGATGTGATCTATATTAGATATTAAATTATTAAAAATTCTGTTTTAATGATAAAGCATACACGGGACAAAACGTTGGAGATATAGATGGTATGCAGTGTGCAACCTTGCAGAATTGGCTCTCTCTGTGCTTTTTCCGTAGCATAGCCTACTTTTATATACAAAGGGTATGTGTGTTTACTTTTATGTGCATCACATGCTCTGTAGTTGAACAGTCTTAGTGAATATTTACAGAAAACAAGGCCTACTGGCATAGCTTACTGAATGAGAGCTGCAGAGCTGCATTTCAGTTGATTGGCCAGATCTTTTACTATGGCATTTTACAGAATCCTTTCATTGAGTTTGCAGAGAGATACCTTGTTGAAACGTTTGAGAGTCACTGAATCGAAACGGAATCAAAATTGAGTTGTTTTCAGCATTCAGTGTTCAACGAGTTTCAGTGCTCACAGCCTCTCTCGTGTGTCATGTGAAGGTAGGCACGTACAGCAAACAGATGGAATATTAAGTATGTCACGGAGCACATATTCATAGATCTGTTCAGCTGATGTGCTGCTTTCGATGGGAAATTGAGGTTTTAAGTGCCTCGTTCCGCTTGGAATAACATAATGTTGTCTTGACACTATTGATTCGTGAAATCAACAAGGATGGCTTGGATTTGTGTGTGTAATTGATGAAGCCGAGATTTACAATGCAGTAATTTTCTTCGCCGTTGCTTGAGTGCAGATTGTTGAGGATAATGAAATTACATAATCAAGCGATGCTCACTGTGTCAAATTCTCCCATGCTTCTACAAACGCACTGTGACACACTTTTACTTATCCACAGTTATCAGCATTTAGGCCTGCTTTAAATCACAGGCATAAGCTTTTAATCTATGCAAGTGTGTTAATTGAGGGTTTAAAACTTCTTAATGAGATTGTAGACGTTTAAGAGAATGAGCACAATAGTCATCTTTCACTGAAAATGAGAGGGATCCGGATACACTGATGAGATTTTCGTCTCTTCTAGAGTTCAAATAGAGGTGCTGAGTAGTGATGGGTTAATATCAGCTAGGCTGATTTATCAAACATTTAGCCATTTTGTCATTTGAGACTGAATCTGCCAATAGGTACTGAACGTGTTGTTTTAAAATGTTGTTGCTGGTCATTGAAGTTGAATTATTTACTTAAAGACAACATTTCTCCAGTTTCATGTGCTTCTCATTTGTTGTAATTAAACTCTGTTGTATGAATTCAGAGATTTCCAGTTAAAATGAATCTATTATAATAGAATTTAGCATTTATTGTGTTTTTTAAAAATGTATAAAATCAGCATAATGTACTGCTTGGTAATATACAGAGATTATTGAATTGAATTGAATGATTATATTGTTTATAGTGGGATCCAAAAATCTGAGATGCTAGTGAAAATGTTTTGTTGTATTAAATATACACGCATATACATATCTTGTACAGAACCTGATGATCAAATTCTCATTATTTTAGATTTGATTTGATTTGTACTTTTAAACGGGTTTGCTGAATCCCAGATTTTCAGTGTGTTTTTGGACTTTTTCGACCCCACTGAACACCATCCTCCCTGCCCTGGTGATAGGTTGATGTTTAGTATTGAGTTTGAACCAAATGTGTGTGTGTGTGTGTGTGTGTCTGGGTGGGCTGAAATTGGCCTGAAAGTGATTTAGCAACAGAGAAATTGCTGGCCGTGTGATTCTGAAGGGAGGCAGATGACAAGGCACCAGGGAGGAGATAAAAAAAAGGGACCAAAAGAATAGAGAGAGTGAATGAATGCAAGAGCGCGAGCGAGCAAGTGTGCGTGTTGTACGTGTGTGCGCTGGGAGGAGGGGGTTGTGGGCCACTGCATGCTGAGTTTGATGGACGGCTCTGTTGGGATGTGCTCACTCAGCCAAGAGCCTCTCAGAGGGAAGGCAGAATGGAGCACATCATTACCCAGCGCAGGGAAGCACTGGGCTCACCCTCCTTCAACTCTCGCTGTCCTCCTCCTCCTCCTCACCCTTCTGTCATTCAGTCAGTGGAGCAGAGTAGTTTGCCGTTCACCTGACTCATGCATATATCACGTAACACAGTCAATGACGTTCGGTGACCACACTTAATCAACTAACTGAGTAGGAACTGAAGCCGGTTTGAATGAGGGACTCTGCCTCGCTGTAGTCTGCAGGGCTGAGCGCTGATGAAGATGGTAAGGCAGACAATGGAAGCCGACGTGACTGACAGCCAGTCTTGATATGAGCTGGAATCTGTTTTTGCCGGAGGAAATATAAAGCCATTACAATCTGCAGCTCTGCTTGTATATAGATGTTAGCGCTAAGAGGATTAGTCAGCTTACTTTATTGCTTGCTGATGTGTTTTTCTATGACATATTGAAATTCTTCAGAGCAGCAAGGGCATGGATTCGTAGATAACGTGTGAAGGTGATGGGTGAGGGAAACATCTTTTCAGTGAACTCTTCGTGTAAAGGTTTTATTTGACAAAAGCACACTTATTGGAAAGCGCATGCAATATACCAAATCAAGCAACATCAACAAATGCTGCTAGAACCGTTTGATGTTTTTGAGAACCAGCCTCCAAATACAGTTTCTGTTGTTTTAATACCTTCAGAAATGTCTTTAAATTACTCTATTTATATTCTCTTCAATGCAGTGATTTAAATAAAAAAATTTTTTTTTAAGTGTGACTTTAGTGTTTAAATACTTGGTATTGCCCACAGTCTCCAGATAGAGTGTGGGAGTACATCGGCACTGAAACTTTTCTCGCAGTGCAAAAGTGAATCACAAAGGAGCAGTTCAGCGACACGATGTGGTTTTCCATTTGAGCGCTTAACAAAAAGTGCTTCGTTGTTGCATTTTTTCTTTATTAGTTTAGCAGAGCAGGCCAGTCTAGACATACATATTCAATAAATTGTTGTGTTGAATAGGGTGCATATTGCTCAGCCTTTAACTTGTTCATACCAATTCGAAAAGGCAAAGGCAGCACTCAAGGTTGAGAGAATAGGGATCGCCGATTAAGGTCGTAATATGAAAAGAAACATGGCAAGCCTCTGCTGATAGATGGATCCTTATGTGTGCTAAACAAACACTACACCTGGTTTGCTGTCTGAGTGATGAGGGGAATCGTGCGGTTTCCTTTGGTGAAAGGTCAAACAACACAGGAAGCCTTCTCTTGGATAGATCAAAGAGAGAAAGAGATGTTTAGAGAAAAATAAACTTCTTTTTATCGCTTCCTTTTTTTGCTAGTTAGATAGATAGGCCCACACAGAGCCTGTGCTTGATTTCCAAATCCAAAAACCAGTTTTAACGCAAACAAATCCTTTGTGTTACTTGCAAACATATTTTTTTTGTATATTATATAGGAATTCTTGTCCAATTTAAGTTATTTTGATGTTCATTTAATGTTTTAAACATTAAAGAAATGTTGTTAATTCATGTGTTATTCTGAAGGTAATACTCAATCATTTTCTGTTTTCTGTTACTTAAAAAAAAAAAAAAAAAAAAAGAGCAAAATGCAACACAAAAATAAAGGAAAGAAAGCAAAAAGCCAGCAGATTGCATTTGGGTCACTAGTTGGTATTTTTCTTGTATTTATTTTATTATCAGCTAACTGCTGCTTTTTCACATTGCATTTCACATCCTTGTCCAGAGAGAGCAGTTAGATATCATGGTTAGATTTTTCGCTACAGCTGAGAACTTCTCCCCAGAGAGCAATTTCCTCAGGGAAGAGAGAGGGCAGAATCCCTCCATAAGGTGGAGATGAATGTTTAATGTCCTCCACCCAGTGGAAAGCGACAGCACAAGAACCCAGGGCCTGTTCTCTAGGTGCTCTCTTCGCTATCTCCGTTCTGTACAGCAGGCACAAAGCCACTAATCGCTTAGTAGAATGGCTTATGGGAGCCCAGTCCCAGAGCTTGTTCAACACACGCACACATGGCAGCTTCATCATCCCCCACCAGCCAAACGCTTAATGCTGCTACGCCAGAGGATCAAGGCGCTCCGCGAACTGTCACTGCACATAACTGTCGCGTTTGCTGTGATGTAAGAGGCGAGTGATGTTAAATCTAGTGGAGAATCTCACGAACGCTGTCAGGAAATGTCTTAAAAATGTAGCGTATTTTTAGGACAAATATGAGTGCTTTGCATTGCTTTTTTTTGCGTTCAGAGTCCTCCATCTGAGCTTAATTAAATCCGACTCAGTAGAGAGTTTAACTAGCCTTGTCCTTTAAATGACAACAGAGATTGCAGTATGCCTATAAAGCTACAGCCTTGTAGTCCAGTACCATTCATAAGTAGCAGGTATGTATCCCATTGACCTGATTGTCCTCTCTCCAGGCCACTTTGTGCCCCCATGGCATGCAAGAGTCAATGACCATGATTGCCTGGATATGCTGCACTTGAAATGGAGAGCTGTGTTAATTGAGCGCTTTTTTTGTAGCCTCTCTTCACTGGAGCGTTTTTTCATTCTGTCTTGCCTCTACAAGCAATCTGTTTCATTTAACGCTGCTGTAATTTACTGCACCGCTAACATTTGTGTAATTGAAGCCTAGACCGGAGTCTCGCAGAAATGCCAACCGCTCCAGGAATTAAAGAGCCTCCATGTGCGGTGTTATTAATTACAGCACATCAGTTTAAGTGACACATGCCACTGTAAGAGTCGTTTTCAAACAATCTCACATTTAGAAAAAGAACAGTTGTGTTTATGTGTATATGTATGTGTGTATGTATGGATGTGTGTGTATATATAAATATAAAAAACACGCCGGCTTTACACTGCACGCATAAGCAAAGCGGGAAGCGGCACGTATTCAGATCAGGACCAGCGTGCCGATTGTGCTTTCATTCTGGCAGCTTGTACTGCAGGCTTTAGACAAGCATCTTTCGGTCTTATTTTCCAGCGTTCTTCTCTTTGTCATTTCTCTGCACCTGCTACACGCTTCTGCGCCGCCTCTGCGTGAAAGCTCTCATCCGTTAACATGGGCGGCGAAAAAAAAATATGCGCTTCTTGCGCCCTGCTCACGCGTGCAGTGTGAAACCGGCATAAACTCGACATGTTTAAGTGTCCAACTACACGCGAATAGCGAGATATATTCGCCCCTCAGGTGTGAAGCACTTTTAGCAAAGAGGGATTTGAGAAAATGATTGGCACACTGGACAAGAGATATCAATAGAAATTTAAGTATATGTTACATCCTGCTAAAATGTTTTGGGACAACATGGAAAAAATATTAAAATGGGTATTTGTTTTATTTATCTGTACTTTTGACTTTTTAATTTTATAAAAAATTAATTTAATGTAATTTAGTTCAGTAATTCAGTTACTGTTACTTACTTTTGTACAATTTAGTTTTAATTTGAAAATAATAATTTTCACATTTTTCCCATATCGTGCAGCCATATCGTATATATAATATATATATATAAATAAATTATTTTTCAAATCTTACATTTAGAAAATGGTGAACTGCAAAAAATGGCTTTGTATCTTTTGTTTTTGGCATTTTCCTTCCATTAAAAAGATGAAACACAAAAAGTGTTCCAAGTGCTTTTTCTGCATAGCAAATATGAACGAAAAGTTTGCAGCATTGCAGTAAACAAGTACACAAAAGACTTTCAATCAGTAATAAAATAAACACTGTTCCATAAACTAAAGTGCATTGCATGTAAATGTTATCGCCGCCCTGCTCCAGGAGTGGGTGTGTGAAGAGGAGGGGCGCAGGAGTGAGCTTATTTGTCGGCGTGTGATGAGGCCCACGTGAACTGAATGAAGCCTCATCACCGCTGCTGTAAAAAGCCGAGCGTGCCGACGAGAGACCGGTCTCTTCCCCGTGCATGCAGCTGGTGTCATTGTGGGTCCAGGAAGGGAGCGGAGGGAGCACAAGCCGCCAGAGACACGAGCCAATCGAAATAAGTGTGGCCAGAACGCGAGCCACCAGGAAAGCGAGCCGTTAGAGGGCGAGACGCCAAAGACGAAAGAAGCGAGAGGTGTGATGCTGTGTTTACACAAGATGCGAATTAAGCATTAAGCGCGACTGATTTACATGTTACAGTGCAAAGACGCAATTCATCCTGCGGTGCGATTTGCGCAAATTAACGTCCAAGGAGCACAATGAGGACACCAGTGTTCCCCTTTTATTTTGGACACTTTTCCCCCTTTGGACACTTTTTTAAAAATTATTATTTTGTTAATAAAAAGCCTCTCCGAGACCTGACCCCACGCCCACTGTGTCTGTTTTTGATTCCTTGCGTTACATTGGTGACATCGCTAACGACCCGTCGACTACTAAATTAGTTGTCGAACAATTTTGCCATCGACTATTAGTCAACCAGTCGACTAGTCGTTGCAGTCCTTTTTATATATATCCAAGATTATCTTTTATTACATTATACAAAAAAATTATATATATACATTTATATTTATATTATAATTTTATATATATATTTATTTATTTATTTTTTGTATAATGTAATAAAAGATAATAGGATTTTATCACAGTAGCTTTCTTTAATATTCAACAGAAAAAGTGCAATAGCTGGTTGCAACAAAGCCCTTTAAGGTAGGAAAACCCTTCATGATAACCTTTAGTTTGAAATTGAAGCTTAAGGGGTTGGTTGCAGCTGGGCCCAGATGTTTGCAATGTGACTCTTGGATCTTGAAGTTTGTGAAGGGTTTCTGATTTTTAATGATCCGTGCAATTTCAATTGGTTTAATCTGAGGTTTTCCTTTTGCTCATGTTGGTTTCTGTCCAACAAGGGCTTGTTGAGCACTAGGACTATGTTTGGAATGGAATATTAGCGTCATACTTGCTGTTTACAGCACAGTAAAAGTTAGTATGCTGGAACATGTTGCATATTTAATTCATCAAGTGGCATTCGTTTAGTTTCTGCATGAATATTTGACATTTTTACTCCATTTTTGCATAAATTCTTATGTTTAGAGCCAGATTAAATGAGATGTTGTAGATTAAATCATGATTTATGTTATTAGTCAAACTGTTAATGGAAGTCAGATGCGTTGCATTGCGGGATACAGTGTTTTATATTGCACTGCAGATTTTGGCTAATTAAGGTCAACCGGATGTTCTAGGTATAAAGGAAATGTACTGTGCACAGTAAACATACTACATGAAGAAGCATAATTTAAATTGATGCAAATGAAAATAAGCATATGAGAAAGATTGGAATATTTGTCTTAATGTGTCATTTTTCCAACACGTGTTTTCTGTATTTCCTAAATGATGGACATCGAAGCACACAAGAGTGCATTGTCCCTTACAGCCTTATTTTCGTTCAAGCCGAATTAAATGTGGCATATGCCCTGACTAATCCATAGTAAGAGTAGTATGGTTTCCCAAAACAACCACAATGACCTCTCTCATCCAGCATCATTCAGGTTTCCCCCGACTTGGCAACGTATGTTCGCTAATGTGAGTTTGGTCAGTGTCCATCTCAAACTGCCGTTCCACTTTTCCCACTGGAGTGATGCCACCTGTGTTCATACACAAGTCCCAGTCAACAGGGCGAGGTTGTGATGAGGTGGTCATGTGTCGATCAGTAAATAATGCATTGTGTGGTTTTTGTCGTGCTCGGGGAGTGTTGACAGCAGTCCTGACATGCCAGTGAGCTCTCATGGCTGAGTTACAGCTGGCACTGATTCATAGCTGAAACGCTCTGCCTGTTTCTGTCTAGCTGAACTGCCCCTGATACAAATCTCCCCGCGTGGCAGGAGATCCACTGAGGGGAGGTTAATCAAATCAATCACGGGCCTGTCCTGTGCTAGACTCCTGGGCTAACCTCAAGTTGGAAGGGATTTCTTGATCCCCCTCAGGAGGTGAACTAAGCCAAGTACCTGTTAAGTGGAGGATCGTGCACTTCTGACAAATCCCTGGTCAGGATTAGAATTCCCCAGTGCTCAAAGTACTGCAGGTGATGGACTGAACAGTACAACTGTCCTTGGCTTTCAGTACTGGTGTGTGATGAACCGATTGTTCTCACAGGATTTGTTTGCCACAAAATAAAAGTTAGTCAACATTTTGACATTTTCGTGCATACATTCTTGTATTTGTCAGCGCTTTAATCCATTTTGCAGATTAACTAGCCCATATATATATACATCCACTCCAGAAATGTACTTCAGCATATGATATAGAGCTTAATTATCCACAATTAAGGATACAGTATTAAAAGTATTATATCATGTAATCATTCATAAACTGAATTGGATGCGTGTTGCACAGTACTTGCAGACAGTCGCAGTCTATTCTATTGTTTTATTTCCGCTGTCATCATAGGTAATAGAGCGCGGATGGGGCCGCATTTTTTATTAAGCAACTGTAGGAAGGCGTTCGGAAATGTCAACAGTGTGAACTGATGCTGTGAGCAAGGGGCAAAAAGCGCCGTTATAACACAGACGCACATTCATGCTGATGTGACCGAGCCCTAGCATCCTTCTAAATATCTGTCCGAACTGTATCCATCCTCCTAATAGGTAACATGAAATCCAAAATGTTCCACAACACAAGATTTATACAACGCTGGCGCATTCTCCAACTCCGGGCAGCCTTCCTTTTCTCTTTCACTTGCCATTTCTACACGTACAGTATTGTGACCTGCAGCACTCACTCCACACCGTAGACACTAGGGATGCAACGGTTTTCGGTTCTTTATCGAACCGTTCGGTTCGCCCTGTTTGGTTCGGTACACCCATGTGAACCGCGATATTTCGGTAGCCTATTTGAGGCATAAAACTTTCATTTTAATTAAAATGGGCATTTTCTGTGTATTAAGTGCATAAACAAGGTGATGGTCGGAACTTCTCAAGACTAGTGACGGGTCATTCTTGAACAATTAGTTCATTTTGAACAAATCTTTAATGTGACTCCGGGAAAAACAAATCGTCTCGTGGGAGTGATTCGTTCAGTCGCGAATGGCGCAGGCTGAATAGGTTAAGCTTATGGGGCTGTCACGTGATGAATGAAAGACTCGTAAAACCTGAAGCCTCGCGAGACGAACGAATCAATTCTGTTTCTGTCTCAGGTTGCAAAATTATTCCAGAACTTTACGACGCGAGTAAGAGTGAAGCTGAAATAGACTTGAGACAAGCCCCACCTGTTTATGTTTACATTTTAAATGACCTGTTATAATAGGTCAAGACAGGCATTCCTGAAGTGTGTGCGTCACACAATTATCCTGACTGGATGGTGCACTTTGACAATGTTTACATTTGAGATTATTTAATAATAATGAAACACAGACTATTTGAAGTAGTTTAAAGTGTTAAGGTTAGATGGTTTATTTAACCCAGTGGTATGGTAAATGTTCAGTGTAAGCTTAAAGTGTTCTCTTATGTGTTTGATACTGCACATTGTAATGCTACCTCACCAATTATTGAAATGTACAACTGTCCACTACTTAGTGATACATTTTGTTATTATTGTTGTTTGTTCTGATGGTGTATTTAGAAAACAATATTTATTGGAATAATGTTCATTTTTATATTTCACTTTATTCTTCACTTTTTATATCATTTAAAAGATGTGAACACAAAACAATCAGGGAATTTTTCTGACTCATAACATGTTAACATACATAGTCGCCAGTGGTGACCTCAGCAGAAATTTCACTCTCAAATTAATATTTTTGGTCGCAAATGTGACTCTTTTAGTCGTAGTCTGGAGCCCTGGTTCTCATCAACCTTAGTCAGGGTTGCACCATATTTATTATTGACAGGAATGAAAATGAGATCGTGGAGGATAGAAGTACAGTGCATTCAGCAGATTGTACTGTTGTTTAACAACATACCAACAGTTCAGCTGACGAAATGTATTTCTGAGACAACTCCATGAAACACTTTTTTTAAAAGTTGGGAGTTGTAAAAAATGACATGATATAGGACATTTTATACATGCTGTTAAAATGATACTGTATTATTTTCAAAATATCTCCATGAAACAATCTTTAATTTCTAATGATGTCCTAATGATTTTTGGCATACAAGAAAGATCTATAATTTTGACCCATACAATGTAGGCTATTTTGATCTATTGCTACTTAGGACTGGTTTTGTGGTCTAAGGTCACATTTAGGGATTTAATCCATGGAAAGATCACTTTAATGCATGACCTGTCGTAGCTTAATCGTCTGTTACCTCTCATGGCTTGATGTTTTTTCATGCTCTGGACTGGAAATCTTGCCCGTATAACATTAATTAAACTTTTATATATTTTCACTTTTTCAGTCGTTTACTTTTCTTCCATTATTCTGCAGTTCTAGTTCCTTATCTTTGTTTTTGTTGCCTTGACCAGCGCAGACCAAATGCACATTATTCCCACATGCTCTAAAAGATGCTCTCCAGTATCCTTTGCCAGAAGGCCCTGAAGCTCATCTAGATTCCTCGCAGAGGTTGTATTGATTGGAATTGTGCTGGCCTCTTGAACATGATTTCCCATTATGAGGGATTGATTGGCTTCTCATTGGCTGGTCTCTGCGAGAAAGGCGGCTTTATTCTATCGGTCATAGAGAGTGAAAGAACCATACTATCTTAGGGCCACAGGTTTTCTTAAAATCTCAGATAGATGGCTGTTTGTTTTATCTATTGTTTTTGAGTTGAAGGGCATCTACAGGACCAACAGGCCTTAAGATCACTAGAGCTGCTTCTATCAGTGTATTTCGGTATTGTATTATTCTATGACTACTAACACTCCTAACCAGGCACAGAATTACATGATTCTTGTGACAAAGCCTGTGCGGAAACATTTCATGTGTCATTGCTTTCCGAAATTTGACTTGAGACTTACAGCGACACTGCAATGCATCGGCCAAGCATGTTTGTGCACTTACGTAGGGTATGTATCTGGCCTTCATTTTTCATTCATACGTTTTAGAAATCTAACCTCAATGTAAACAGCCAAACATTCGCAACTGTGACTGATCTAAAATACTGAGGTGAAGAGGACTCCCAAGTCTAAATGTTTAGACAAAACAAAAAAACACTTGTGGGCTTCGGCTCTTCCCCCGTGATCAGTCGAAATCCTCTGTTACCCCCAGCTGCTGCCAGATGTTGGCCATTATGCTTGAGGAACGTGAGCTGGCTCAGGCTGCATGGCGCTCTGCCTCAGATCTCAGACACAGCCCCTCGGCTTTTAATTAACTCAACAGCGCGCAGAGGAGAGGGAGCCTCCAGCGTGCAGCCGCTGCCTGTCTTTCCAGTGTTACAGAATGTGTGTGTGAGCATAGAAGCGCAAGAATGGTTTCCTCAGCTACATAGACACTATGCATTAGTAAATAATAATGGATCATAAAACTCCTCTTTGGATCATATTGCAGGTTTATTTTTCAGATCAGCAAGTGAAAAGATTACTTAAAGTACATCTTCAATGCAAAATGCTTGAAAACTAATTGCCTAACTAAGAAGTTCAAACAAGAATAAATGCATTATGAACAGTCAGTGTAAAAAAAAAAAATATATATATATATATATCTGAGCTGTTATTGTTTACTTAATATATAAACATCTACGTTTACGAGAATTATTGCAGAGACAGGTATTTTGGCATAATTTTATGTGTGTAAACAAACCTGCCTGTCTGAAACGTGCCTCTGTGTTCCAAAAGAAACATGTGCAGGAGTACTGAATAGAGTTCTTTTGCCTGGAATGGTTTAACATTGCTTGAATGTGTAAATTGGCGAAACAAAACGCATACAAATAATGAACTTTTACTCTATGCAGTTAATCCATGAATTGCATGTGTGCCGACCTGTGGGTCCTGCTCCGTACAGATCAACTATGATCCATTCAACCCCTAGTAAAGGGGTTTTTATAAACCACTTTGTACCTGGTAATGTTTAATCCTGATGTAGTTATTGATGTATTTAATGCATGTGACATTTCTTTTCAACCTTTTTTTCCATCCATGTTCTCACACACGCATAAAAAAACTTGCTGAAACAATTTACACTCAGAAATTGCAACTATAATATTGCTTCATAACACGTGTAATCAAGTCATATTGACTTTTTTATGGCAGTTGCATCTTCTTCATAAAAGCACAGAGAGATGGCGATCGGCGGTGCTACTGATGAGGCGGCTCTGAATCTGCTCGTTGAAAAGAAAGGAGGCAAGAGCAAGTATTTTGTTTTTGAGGCTGATAAGCACAACATCATTGATCACCAAAAACCCATCTGCAAGCGGTGTCATCGAAGTTTTATGTCAAAAGGAGGAAATACATCAAAACTTAAACATTGCAATTTGCTTCGTTAATTGTTACTGTCGCCGCCGGCGAGAGCGTCAAAATTCGCCTCTCTCAGAACCGTGGATTTTCACTGGTATTGGGACCGAATACTGAAATTTTGGTACCATGACAGCACTAAAACAAATAATAATGTTTTGAACAATTTCTTGTGTGAACTTTTCCCTCTCTGTGCAAGTTTTGATGGGGCCTGTTTGTTTCAGAGGACTTGCAGATTGAAAATCGCTTCCTATCTGGTTTGTGGCAAATGAGGCCAAACCTTCCAGCTAATCTGATTAGTCCCTATGACAATGACATGCTGCAAATGTCCCACCCTGTGATTATCACAGTCATTTATTAAAGGAGTAGAGTAATGAGATTACACATTCAGCAGACCCACACAGCTGGCGATGAGCCGTCATCACATTCGGGAAGACCAGTGAAAGGGTTTTAGGCACTGAAATGCCTGCGGAGGGCTTTATCTGGCTAGGTATGTCTTAATGTCTGATACAATCCACAGAATCTGTGCTTTAAAATGGTTTTGTGTAAACATTGGCTGAGGTGGATTACATGCGGATGTGTGACGGGGAGCAGATGTTTTTTGGCACTGCATTACTGTCCATTGAGTGGTGCTTGATATAACAGTCATGCAAACTTGAAATTAGATTTTTGAAGTTGGTCTGACAAAGTTGTTGCTACGTGAATGGTACCTTAAGTGAAGCAGACAATAATAGTTTTTCAAAAGCAAAAATAAATGTTGTTTGAGCTGTATACGCCTAACCTTTTGAGGTTGTTTAATGATTATTCATCTTTTCTAGATGAGGTTTCTGGTCAAACGTTGCTAATCTAATTTAAGTTTGCTCCAAATAAAACTGTCTTTGTCTCTTTCAGTCTTTCTAATGGTTTTAAGAATAAAAATACGGTAACACTGTATAATAGAGAACACTTGTTAACTAATCTACGACTTTTTCCTCAAATTCTTTATTTGCTGCTTATTAATAGTAAGTAAGGCAGTTGTTGAGTTTAGGAATTAGGTAGGATTGGGGATGTAGAATAAGGCATTATGTTCTTAATTAGCACTAATAATTTTCTAGTAATATGCATGTTAATAAGCAACTAATAGGTATAAACGTAAAGTCTTCTGTTGACATGCATAATTTCAGAAGAGTGTGTATTTTAACTTTGTTGAATCCTGAAATCCTGGTTGAGTGCATTTCACCATGCTTTTAAGCGGAAGCTGTATTTTACTGTAAATGCAATGGTTTGTAAACCTTAACATTCTTTGAAAGGGATACGTTGAATTACTTCAGGCTTTAGGTATTGAACTTGTACTTGTCTGTAACCTCCAGCCTCAGCAGTTAAGTGAAGAGTTTTCATGGGAGTTAGTGCCGCTCTGATACTCACTATCAACTCTGTTCGGCCCCACAGGAAACCCCGGATAAACTCCCAGCTGGTGGCACAGCAGGTGGCCCAGCAGTACGCCATTCCTCCTCCCCCAAAGAAAGAGAAAAAGGAAAAGCCTGAGAGGCCTGAGAAAGATCGAGCCGAGGGGGAACGTCCCGACAGAAATCCACATGACACCGAAAACACAGAAAAGGAAAAGAGTGAGAAGGAACCTGACAAGGAGAAGGACCGAGAAAAGGAAATCATCCCAGCCATCACCAAGAAACCCAACAGCAAAAAGAACAAGTATGTTAGCCACCAGTAAGAATGTGAGAAGGTTTCTGCTTTATGGAAAGAATAACCAATAAAGTGTCTCTTCACAGACCCAAGTCAGACAGCCATCAAAGCCCACCCAGTGAACGAAACAGCATTCAGTCTGGCAAATCCACAACCAAGACCAAGAACTCCCACATCTCCAGGTATCTCACATTTATCTTTGTATTTCAGCTATTTTTTTTTTTTTTTCACTCGGTTACTATTACTATTTTCACTCTTCCTTCCTTCTTTATAGTGTTTTTTTTATACTGTTATTTAACAAGAACACCTTAATTTGATCATTAAATGACCGTACAGGCATTTATAATTTTACCAATTACAATCTTTTTTCTATTTATCAAAGCATACTAACAAAATTTAAAGCAGCGTAATGGTTTTCAGTATTGATAATAATAAATGCTGCTTGAGCATCGAATCAACATATTATTGTTTTAAGTATCATGCAACGAAATGTACCAGTTCCAATCTTTTAAATGGTGGTTTTAAGTGATGTTGACAAACAAGTTTGGGGAGGAGCTCTGACGTAATAATTAGTTACAGCCGTTTCCAATCAGCCAATCAAATTCACAAGCCTTCCCCTTAAATAGGCCTCCTCTTCCTTCCATCTTCATCTTGTTAGCATCCCTCCTTCATCCCTTCTCCTCCAATATTTGCTTCTTCTTCCTCCGGGGGGGGCGAACGGGAGTTGAGCCGGACATTGAGCTCAGCCCTGGTTAGGGTTCTACCCCCTAGGGCTCCATCTTCTAGGGCTCGGCGTTTGCCGGCATCCCGGCTCGCTCCCCGGACAGCACGCCAAATATGCTCAATTATGATCATAAGGAAGAGCGAACTCGTAAAAATGGTATTGACCTGTTAACGAGTAATCCTTGTAAAATGATTTATTTCAACTCCCCTGCTCCACACGACTCCAGACTGCAATTTGCAATCATTCACAAGTTTCCCAGCATGAACTTTGTTCGAGAAAATCAGTGAGAGTATTGCTTTCTGTGGGTTAATTTGTTGTTTTGAGGGTGCAGCTCCTCATCACTGCTCTCAATGTGAAGACACTGCTTTTAGCACTTGTCACTTTCATACAGTCTCATAAAGATGCTTAATGCTGTCATTTAAAAGCCAAAATAACGGTTGTGTTATAATTAACTGCAGTTGAAGGTCTGGCTTGAGAATGTGTTGTAAGTCATTCTGACAGTGAACAAAGCTGGCAGACAGCAGTGACGAACGTCAACGGTAAAAGTGCTCTGATTCACAAATGCCACTCTCTTTCTCCGTCTCTCTCTGTGTCTGTCTCTTTCTCTCTGAATGAGCGAGTCGTGGGCTGATCTCAAATGAGCAGCACAGTTTTACTCCCACACACGCCCTGTTGGCTGCCGTCCCACCATTCTGTTTCTGTCTGCTTCTGCCAGCAGAGCTCATTGTGGCACATTGTCTTGGAGGCATACTAACAACTCAGGCTAATGCCAATCAATGAGATTTAGCTTTGTGCTTTTGCCATGCACACAACCCTGGAAACATGTCTTGGTTTTTTTGAAAGGTTTTAGTATTGTTTTTTTTGTGTAAATGTCAGGTTTGTTAATGTTAAACTTTAGAAATGTATGCTGTTGAGTGTTAATCTGGCTGATCTCTGTTAGGCTTTGCGTGCTTGCTTGGTTTCTGATGTTTAGGAAACATGAACCTGGCCTTATTTTTCTCCAAATCATCTTTTCATCTGAATACTGAATAGGCAATGTTAGTCCTAAGTGTTAGCACTAATGAAGTTAGGATTTTTTAGGGTTAGGGTTTTGTGTTAAAGGTTGTGTGAGTGGGCAAGTGTTTGTCCCCTAAACATGGTTTGCATGCAAGGACTACATCCCTGTCCTTTTCTGCATTTAAATCAAAATCATGCAAATACTGTGAAAGGTGAAACCCAGGACTTGCCCCCCATTGTCTAACCATTGTAAACTCATTGTTAGTAATAGAGAGAATCTGTGGCGTTTATCACCCACAATTTTTTTTCCTTTCTGTGGTTCATTTAATTTTATCAAATAATATATTCAAGCTTTAAATATGAATTTATTTAATTATATGTACAATACCATTCACAAAGACTGCTTTTATTTGACTAAATGTACAATAAATATTTACGCTATTGTTAAATATGAATTTGTTAGCTGTATTTTTTAGTTGTTGTTTTTAACCTAATCAAAATAACCCAAATGCTGTTTGATTGAGATTAATTGGAATTAAAATCATAAATTGTTAATCTGTTTTTGCAAATGAACTCTTAACGTCCAAAAAGTGATCTAAATGACATTCTCATGAACATTTATCTCCATCTCCAATCTGCAGGCCCAAGCTGAAGAACATTGACAGGAGCACAGCCCAGCAGCTGGCCATCACGGTGGGGAACGTCACAGTGATCATAACAGACTTTAAAGAGAAGACCCGCACCTCCTCCACCTCGTCCTCCACAGTGACCTCCAGCGCCGGCTCTGAACAGCAGCACCAGAGCTCCGGCTCCGAGAGCATGGACAAGAGCTCATCCCGTGCTTCGACACCAAAGGGAGACCTCTCGGTCGGGCACGATGAGTCATTCTGAGCAGCACGGACACTGTCGAGACAGCGGGGATGTACTTTGCCTCCATTTCCCCTCACCTTGCCCTGAGCCAACTCAAATTAATTTCTACCACTGAGAGAGGAACATACCTCTTACCCACACACGCTCAACATACCTAAACGTACATTTGTGCAAGTGGTGCAACCATGGTGGATTTGGGCTGTTGGGCAAACTGGAGACATCCCACTCTTGTATGTATTGTTTTATATTTGTACGTGGATGGATCAACCTTTTTGTTTTGTCAAAAAAATGATATGTCGATGTCCGCTGTGCACAGTAATCACAGACATTTTAACTATTCTGGACCATTACTGCTCTTATTTATTATGCTTTATTATGCTTTTATCTTTCTACTTTTCGAGATTTCTTTCTCTTTTTTTTTTTTTTTTTTTTTGGATGGGGGGGTGGGGGGTGGTCAATTTTTTTTTCAGCTAAAGTAGCTCAAGCCGACGGCTCCCCTTTAGTGTTGAAACGATTTTTTTTTCCCGGAGATTCCTGAGAAACTTCTCACAATGGTGCTAGATACACTGTGAAATGGTTTCAGTCCTCAGACTGACGTTCACACCATAGAAACAGATCCCTCTGCTCCTGAGAACAATGGAAATATTTGTGTCCTGGTGTCAGACTGCATTCTTCTGTTGCTGTTTTTGGGGATTTTTTGTTTTGTTTTTGTTTTCCATTTTACAAGACTTATCTGAACATTTGTGCACTGGGGGGGGTCCCAAGATCTGGTTTCATCAACATACTAGACGGATGATGTTTTACACCCGTCGAGTTATGGACAAGACAGCTGGGATTCACAACCCGCAAGGAGAAATCGCAAGCTTTGGATATGATCATTCGGAGATGGACTGAGCTTTCCTAAACGCTCACTTGGCTTAACGTCTGGTTTTGCAGTTGTATTCAGAACATTTTGTTTGACAGCTTTTGTTGTCCTTCATGGTCTACATATGATGTATTGTAAAAACACTAAAAGGGTTTGATGTCTCAAAGGTCCGTAGGCCTTTAAAGTGGAAAAACGACTTTTGCTTTTTCTAGTTATTTTTGTTGGATTTTAATCTTACGGCCTTGTTTTAATCTGAAGACAGACTTGTGACATTTTCCTATTATTTTCACAAACCTAGATGATGGTGAGCAGTGCAGTATTTACTAAAACAGTCCCAGCGCTAGAAATAAGAGACATTGTGCTGAACATGAACTGTCGTAAGCATTCAGCACTAACATTTTTCAATTTGTTTACTTCAGTGTCAAGAAAAATTGACGCGAGCATGATTTCACACAATATTCCCGCTCCCCATTAACTCAAGATGTCTAGCTGGCAGTCTCACAAATCTCGAAGTCAGCATATCTTCCCACTGAACTGTATTAAACCTGTACAAAGTATGTGTATATGATATGAGTTTTATTTATTGAAGGACCAAAGGAATTTGATATTGATGACATGCTAGGCAAATGAATAATTCAAAATGTAATTACCATATGTGTGATATAACATTTTAATAAAGTCTAATATAATCCATTTCAAATGTGTAATTCTTGTCCTCTTGATATATGCAGAATATTTGTATACTTGTACATTCATAGACATTCGATCTGTAAATGCAACACTGTACTGCGTGTTCATTCTGGGATGGCGTACAACTATTACAGTGAAATCCCATCAAGCTGTTTTTTTTTTTTCTCTCTGCAGATATTTTGTATGTTTTGAAATGAAAAGAGAAATGGACATTTTGATCCACTGGCAACTTTGATGCTTTGAATAGGTTGCTGCTTTTGTTTACCACCTTTGAATTTGACTTCATTAGCAGGAGTAGACCGATTAAAGCATCATGTATAAATGAAGGCTAACCATGTGTCTTGTTTATATATTTGTGATGTTAACCAACCAAACCGGTATTGATTGTTGGATACAAAGCGTTTAAGTTGTATTGATATTGAAATATTGATTTTGTTTTCTGACCCAGTGCAATTCAAGATAGACACTATTCCTAATACCTTCTTTTTCTCACAGGTATGCAAAGCAAAAAGCCCCGGAATAGGGGCTGTTTGACAAATCACAAATCAGTGGGGGTTAATTATTCTGCAATATTCAGATTATTGAGATTTTACTACATTTCAACCCCAAGAGTCATCGAAATTTGCAATGTATAGCTTAACACATTTCTTAAATTGTATGAATATATACATTTTTTCACTTGCCTTATCCGCTGTCAGAAACGGTTACCTGAATTTTGTAAAATTGTTAACGAAAAAAATCTAAAAATGAATTGTATCTTAATTTATTTAAATTTGAGGAGAAAAACAATTGCTGAATTTAAACTGTGCTTATGTATAACTCAAAAAGGTGCAAAAGCCAATGTGATAGGCTATGAATGGCAAGTCCTTCCTTCTATTTAACGCGCAAGCAGTTCTGTTCTTGTGTACGACCAGTAACCTTAATTTACTGTGTAAAGATGGTTACTTTTTCTTTTGCTGTTAGTTTATTTTGTTTTTTTTAAGCTTTGTCAGAAACCCAAATATAGAATGCTTGTTTATATATGCTATAGATTAACCTTGTGAAATTACAGTGTACCTGTACAGTCCTGGCTCCCTTAATTTTGTCAGTGTCTTGTAAAAAATGCTTTTACAGTTTCCTTTTGCATAATAAGGTTTAATTTTGTTAGAAGGATTCTTTTTGTTTCCCTGTTTCGGTTTCTTGCTAATTGCTGTTGGTAAATTTTGTGTGGAGCTCGCTCATTTCACTTGTAAATGTACGTTTTACTTGCCTTTCTTAATTTTTTTTAAATAATTGATCACTGCTCCTTGTCTATAGCTAATACAATGCTAACATTCAACAGACTTCTGGCATGTGCACGACTTTGCTTTTAGACGCTGCTTCATCATTTCCCTTGCTTCCAGTAGAAATGTCTATTGATGCATTTTGCTTGTGTTTTTACCACAAATAAAATGTTAAATTTATCAACATGCGTATTATTTGTCTTTCTCATACTCAAGCAAAAAAAAAAAAAAACTGATGAATACAGTGACCCTAAAAAACATTTAGACACTTAAAATGACTGATATATCCATTTTCTTAAATAGTATATTTGCCATGCTAGTTACCAACCAAATCTTTTCACTGCATACTTATTTTTTAAAATTAACGCTGTTGAGATTTGTAGATACTTTTGGGGCCACTGTAGATCTATCTACTACAGTATTGTCCTCCTCTGATGACATCTTGATGGAAATACTTTTGCATGCGGAATAAAAAGCTTTTCCTCAGGTAGTTGAGTGATGTGTGCTGTTTTGATGTGAGTACTGGTGCCCTGAGGCCTGCTGGGTGCTGTCTCATCTGGGGTGGAGATGTCATGTGGGGTGCCTCATATAAAACACTGACACTAGACTCAGAGGAGAGCAAATGTTTTAGCCCTAGTACTGAGATAATCAACCCTGTTCTCTTCCTCTAGCTAAATGACTCATGTCAGTGTTCCCTGATGCATTGAACTATATGGAGGCTTCCCAGAGCTCTGGCGCTTTATTAAGTGCTGGTCAACACTTCAGTTATTTCAACATTGGCCCTATTTCCTAACTTGTAAAAGAACCAGTGGTTTATTTTAATGGCTGGTTTATGGTTTCGCACAAATAAAACAAAGCAAGATAGAACAGAGACTTGTATACAGACATTTTTAAGTGATTTCTTTGTTTCTAGTGGCTCAGAACAGAACTGTGAACAAAGCTTTCTCGATCGCCCCCATCAGCCATTGGTCTATTATAATTATTTGGTGTTTGTTGGTATTATCATTTTAGTATTTATCATATTTTGAATTGGCTCTGTTTATATTTTCAGTTTCTCCTTTTATTTTATGTTATGTGCTTCATGTTTTTTAATGTAAGTAATTTGTAATCAACTTTAGCTTTATTCTCCAATTTAACAATTATTTATTTATTTATTTGTAGTAGTTTTCAAGTCAGTGGCGATTTCTTTAAGACTGCAAGGGAAGCTTATCTTCCCATATAATGTCACAAAATTAATGGTCAAATTATGTACTGTTGTATTAACATTTTATTGACTAAAAATGCGTTAGAAAAC
>JAUMHI010000041.1:14657061-14774139 GCA_032359435.1 Enteromius unitaeniatus | reverse complement strand
TTAAATAAATAGACAATTTTATGATGTAGGCCGAAAATGAGCTTCCCCTATTTGACAGACCAGTAGCCGCCACTGTTTTCAAGTAGCATAAGCTTTTCATCTAACACTTTATTGTACTTTACTAAAGAATTCACACAGATTTTATTTTGTTGGACTAAAATCGGGCTAATATTTGCTGGAATATATAGAAGAAAGTCACTAAATAATGTTACCAACATGTATTGTGTAAAAAAACTCAGTACAGTACAGATACAGTAACGTAGGCTAAATACATTACTTTTGCTGTTACTGTTTATCTTGTCCACCCACTTTCTGTTTACCTAGCGATGTCATAACATCGTTTTATGTCACCTAATTCTATTAGCAGACGCTTTAATATTGATGTCAAAATGGCGAATGGTTTCGATGGCTGCGTTTGAGCCATGACACGTGAAAGGGGTTTAACGCTGGTCTTTGGCTCTTCCCATGCGATAATAAGCCTGAATACGCATGTAAAAGTGGTCAACTTTGACTTTGCGTGTGATTATTCACAGTCTCAAACCCACTTGTCTCCATCATCACCCAAAATCTGCCATAATCCTTCAGCTGCATTCACTAAGCCTGTCTGTTGCAGCACTCGTCCAGTCTCCAGTGTCCTGTAGCTTCTTTCACTAAACAGCAGAACCAATTGTAGTTTTAACTCCTCTCCCTGGGCTATCCGGTGACAGGCTCTTCTGGATCGGCCCGCTGTGTCTGTCCCGATTGATGCGTTTCCAAACAAGCCCAAGGCTTCTCCAGAGAGCCAGGCAAAGAGGGGGGGCCTCATTTCTACCATTTCCCACCTTGTTCCCACTCCAGATGGGTCTCTTCCGCAGCTTTCCCTCCCTCCAGACCACAGAGTGAGGAATTCCATATGTTTGGGAAGGGAAGAACATCTGCAGATAAGGGAAGAGCATTTAATATGAAGGAAACCAACAAGCCCACTGTTCCAAGAGGTTAGAGTATGTGTTTAACAGAGACTCAGTGGAGAGAAATGGAAAATGTGCTTAGTTGGAAAATAAATAGTTTTTTAACTTGTGGATGGGTAAAAGATAACAAGTTAATAAAAAATAATGTTGAGGCAGGTGTGAATGCCAGCTATGCAAGTTGGTCTAAATATGAACAATATTTCAATATTGTATTAACATAATATACTACTGAATTATTGTATTTTTTTATTTCATGAAAATATTTAAAATTATTTTATATAAATAATTGTTTTAATTATGGATACGTTACCTATTTTAATATAAATGTAAATATTAGGATAATATATTGTACCAATTTATTCATACTGTTTAATTTAGTAAAACCAAAATGTATAGTGTATAATTATTTTTTGTATGATTTTTTTTATTTTAAAAGAGCTTGATATTTCATCTTTAGTGTGTATTCTATTTGATTTCTTCTTTTGTATGGTTTTAGCAATGTCTTTCCTAATAATTTGGGTAGTCCGGGACCTTTTTTTGCACTTTTAATTTGCACTCAACAAAAGAGATTCACACACAACAATCCAGCTTGAATAGTAATATCGACCTAAAATTGCTAATGACGGAGTAAGAAATCAAAATGCATGCATCTCACATTGTTCAATGATTATTAGATTACTCTAACTGGCCCTTATTACAAAATTACCATACAAGAAGATTCATGCTGTTACAGAGTGTGACTGTTGTATCTCTCTGTATCCCCTGACATCTATGATATGTATTTGGATAAGTAACCTATGACCGAGAATACTCGATTGTTTACATCCACAGAAATACCCTCACAGATCTTACCATAAAACAACTCCTCTGGCTTCCACATGTCAGTCTTCCAGCAGAATCAATAAGAAAAATCATTTACTCTGATGAGTGCAAGTCAATATAGCATTGATCTCCATTTTGCGGGAAGGAATTGTTGCCTGCTTAGAATTTGAGCCTCTCTTTGTTTTGTCCTGCGTGACTTCCATGGTTTGATGAATGTAAGACAATAGTGTTTTCGAAGGTTTGAAAGGAGAAGCAGTGGAGATTTAGACAGCTGCGGTGGTTTATTTGGTGAAGTGTTTACATCAGTTTTTGTCGGTAAGAAGATTTTTCTCTATCTCTTGTCATCCATCCCCCATCCTCTACTAACATCCTTTTAAGTGTCTTGTCAATCTGACACAGATATTACAGTATGCCTGGGTGTTTCTACATTTTAAAGTAGCGAGGATTTACTGTACTTGTAATGCCCAATTAGGAATGAATGTACCAGATAGATGGGTAGCTCACTGCGTTTTAACTAGTTTATACATGCCTATGATGCCGTCTACATAGGTGACTCACTACTGACTAAGTTTGAATGTGTCCATCTTATCCAAAATCCTCTAGATAGGCGTGTCTCTATCATTTAACTCAGTTTGAATGCTTCTGAATGAATGAATGAATTTTTGATGACTAGTTTCCTAGTTAGGTGGTCAAAATGTTGTCTATTGTAGATAACCAAGTAGTTTTGATTGTGCCTACAGCCAAAATGCTGTCTTGGTAGGTGTCTCACAAGGTTTTTTAACGGGTTCAGATACCTATGCTGCCCAAAAACACTGTCTAGATCTACCACACTTTTAAACATAAAGGCTTTTTTTGTTTTCAGTGGTTCCGTGAAGAAACTGTAACATTCTTGGAAACTCTCCATTGCACAAGCATTTTTCGATAATGTTCTTAGTAAAATGTTCTTCTCACTAAGAAAAATGAAGAAGTTATTTGAGGAACCCCTCTATGGTACGGCATCCCTGTGAAAACCCTCTTTTGGTACCTTTATTTTTAAGCATGCACTAGGTTTAGACTAGTTTGAACACGTGTGGGATGTCCAAAAACGCAGTGTACAATTGGTGACTACTGATTGGTAGTATTCCTTATGCTGATAAAAATGATGCACTGGTATTAGCATGTCACTAGTATTCACTAGGTAGAATGTGTCTGATACGACTGCATAGTCAGCTCATTTTTTACTATGTTCAAAGGTGCCTATGATGCCCTCGCATGGATTTAACCAGGTTTGGATTAGGTTACAATATTTCAATGATGGTCACAAACGCTGTGTTGGTATAGAATTTGTCTATTTTGATCGTGCCTATTTTAGACAAAAATGCTTCCAGTGTTGGTGCCTCTGTAGGTTCTCAAACCTATGGTATTCAAAAATGCTGTCTAATCCACTTACTAGGGTTTGCCATGAATCGAACATGCATTCGATGCTCTTGGTGCCTGTGAGACACGCAGCAACAGATAATACCAAGCCCAGGCCACAACCAAAAACAACAAATTTAACATGAAATCTTCTTTTAAACATGGGATGTGTTTACTTTACAAGCACGGCAGAGAAGTCAACATTGTGCGCTTAGATAATCTGAGCCACTGTTATCATGCTGAGCAGTCAAGTGTGTTCTCTGAACTTCATTGATCAATCTTTGTTTGCCTCTAACTGGGTTCTTCAATGAGCTGTGATGGAAAATGATGACTAGAAAAAATGTGTGCGAGTGAAAAAAGGGCCCATGGAGAGACAAAATTTGCATGACCAAAGTCATTATGTTTGAACAAGATAGTGAAAAACAGGGGAATTCTCTGAAAGAAAGAGGAAACATAGCATGAATTAAAAGCCATAGTTAGTTGTTCAAGGACCAGCCTGAATACTGAACTAAAACCCCATTATTAATAATTGATAACCCGGGTGCCTTTGTGTCGTGTGAGACAGACATATCTGCCGGTCTTGAGTAATAACTCGACTGCTGGTCATATCTTCATTTGTCTCACTTTGCTACAGCTCCTATGGGCTCGTCTTTGTGTCCGCTTCAAAAGAAGACGTTCTGCCTGGCTATTACAACTCTAGAGAAGAACCTCTGGAGGCTTGCAAACCGAACGGCTATTTTAAAAGCATTTCGATTGATGTCATCTACATAGGAAGTGATGCGTTGTGCATATTAAAAGATTCCTGCCTGCCATGCGATTAGTAAATGAAGATTTATAGATGTTTCCTATGCATTTTTTTTTACCTCGGTTTCCTTCATTATGCCATTATTTTAATATTCCAAACTCTCCCTGTGCCCCATTTGCCAGTGAGTGCAGAGTTTTGAAAGATTAATGAGAGGTTTATGTCAGTATGAGATAAAAAAACGCAAAATCAAAAGAAACAAATGTTCTAAAACAACCCCAGAAACATACACTCTGGTCAATTAGTGTAGGAATGTGTTCGTAGTGTATTTCGATCTAATTTGACCGTAGCAATGTGAACTCGTTGCATGACTGGCAGGCAGAATTGTTGCCAATTCTCTTAATTTTGCAATGAGTGACTTTGCATTGGAACCCTCTCTTTAGCACATTTAATGTAAGCACTTTATCATTTCAAGTAATTACCACTCAGCAAATGCTTTCTCGATGCCAGCCAGTGCAATGTGTAATCATTCCTGACCCACTCTGTGATCTGCTCCTATTAAGTATCTGAACTGCATAATGTGAGGGCCTGGCCACTAAATAATTAATGAGAATAAATTGCACCAAATGCAACCTCCATTTATCTGAACGCTAATAACTTAGATTGTAACCGCCTGGCTCTAATGTCATGGCTGTGCAGTGAGTGTGTGTATAAGTCCAAAGCAAACACACACACACAAAGTTCTCTCTTCATTAATTGTGCAAATATGAATTCAACAATCAATAAAAATCTTTAACCGTATATCAGTTTATGAAGCTAAATTAGGCAATTTTAGATGTGCATTTCATATCACTATTTTCATATTTCATTTAGAGTTTCTGTGTTCTGCTTTAGCTGTTCATTAATTTTTTTTATTGTTAATTTCAGTTTGAAAAAAGCCACAGGGACAACATTGCATCATTTGCTAGAATGAGCCCGAAACTTTTTTTTGTTCTCTCGAAGAAGTTTTTTTTTCTCATTTATGAACCATTGTTCTCTGCGTCATTAACACTGTGCTTTGTTGTATAAGGCAGTGCAATGGCTGAATCAGGGCTGAACTGGCATTAAACGACCATTATTCTCACTACATCACAGACTATAGGAAGAGGCAGAGCAGCCGGGCAGCCCACTCTGTATGAGTTTCCATGTGAGTCATATCCAAACTTCTCCGAACCTCAGCCAAGAAGGTCTCATGAGTTAGGAAAGGAGGTGGATACGAAGAGAGAAAGGACGAGGTAAGGCAGCATAAACTCATTCACTCCATCCTCGGGGAGATGGGGGTTGTTTGTGCAGCGGTTTGCTCCTGTGAGGGTGGCCTGGGCTTTGAGGAGTGATTCTGTCATCTTCAAACAGCTTCAACAAGCCAAGAAGAAAATGTTATCTTCTTTAAGCTTTGTTATAAGATGAAGAAGAAGATAAGAAAAGCCGATTCATAATACCGGTTTACATGCAGCTTCACAGAAGACTGTCAGCTACGCTCGTACTGATCGTTAAGGTTAAAAGTTTAAAATCTCAGGAAATGTTTCTGAACCCTACGGTAGGTTGAGTTCACAAACACTGTCATTCTAGGACTCAGTTGGCAGTTCCATTGCACAAAATGTTTTTTTAAAAAAGGAAAAAGGTTTTTTAGATTATTAAAATGCTGTTCACATTCTTTTAAATACTGAAAAGTTATTTTGAAAACTAAAAAATGCATTACTGTGAAAACCTCTTTTTGGAAGAGGGGTATATTTTTATTCTAACATTTGGTAGAGCTGCTTGTCAACTTCATTCCATTACTTATAAGATTTACAGTATTTAAGAGATATAAAGGATTAAGTTTAACACTAGCATACCAGTGGCATTAGAACCGGCACTTCCTAAAATCCACAAAACTACCATTATCGTTTTTAAGCACCCATTGCCCATTTGGCGTTCAACTATTTCCCCTTTGTCTCTTTTGTAATTTGTATCGATTTTCTTTGACAAAGCATTTTAACTTTTTCTCAATGACAATATCTGCAAGCTCTCAGGAATATGCTAATAAGGAATGTGATGTGATTTCGCCCTATGCTGACCACATTATTCTTCGACCAGCTCTGACCTTTGATGGGAATGGATCTTATCATCTCCAGGCGCCACCTCTCTCGGGAGCCTTTAGGATTTCACAAGCATACCAATCATCTGCTGTCCAAGGGAGGGAAGCTTTAGGAGACAGTTATGCTTACAATATTGGTGGAGAGTTATTGCTCTACATTGTATTTCAGCTCTCTGAGACACATTTCTTTTATATCACTGTTTTATATTTGGTCCTTTCTCCTCAAAGGTTGGAGAGTCACTCTTTAGTGTTTGGAACTTTTATCTTCATAAACACTTGATGTTGGCTTTATTTGTCTTGTACTTGAGTGAATGTTGATTACGACAGAACATAATTTTAGCTCATACAATATTCTTTGCATTGCAAGATATCACATGCAATGAGTGAAAATTACATCGATTATCATTCATGCTACAGCATTTTTGAGCAACAGCATTATTGCACTCAGAGCTCAGAGGGGCCTTTACAGGGTTAGTGTGAAATGATATACAGCATGGCACACTCATTTCGAGCTCTGTTGAGGTCTGCTGGGCCTCTCAATAGTTTGCGTGAGGATTTGCAGGAACTGTTGGCATGGAAGATGGCTGTCTGAAATATCAGAAGCTACAAGAGCACTGCACTATGCCAAGCTGCCAGCTGGCATGCCTACTATAGAAGTAACTCTACAGAGTAAAAGGTTCACTACCACAGGTTCACACCAGATGGTTGAAAAGGATCAAATATTAATACTAATATTTTGAAACAATATTTCATTCCATTTGATGTGAGAACGAGCTGATTATTTACAGGTCATTGCTGATCATAGATGTGCAATGTGCTCTTCCTTATTTAACACTAGACATAAAAAAAGAAAATGGTATTTTTAAGAAAAAATCCCTGGCTTGGATTGTGAAAGTCAATTAGCGTTGCTTTGACTGGTGATACGTCGGGTTAGAATTGTGTTTGCACACTGGAGTTGCTTGAATTTTTCCAATTTTTCACTTCACTTATTGTTTTTTTTCTCTCACCATCTATTTCAATATCCAGGAGAATGCCATTATTCCATAAAGAGCTGATGGAAGGCAGACAGAGAAATGACCCACCTCAGGCAGAGTCTTTTCTTTCTCACTCTCTCTCCCTCTGCTGATCATGATGCATAAGTCCAGGGTTTAGAAAAAAAATCATCCTCATTCCCCTCCCCAAAACAGCATTAAGTGAATGAGATGTCTGTTGGCTTTCAGATAGAAATTGGCAGGGCTTCTGGCATATATTTCATCAGTGGTCCTGCATTGCCTCCATCCCAGGGAATTAATGGCCGGGATTTTCATGAATGTTAAAGCAGCACAGCTTGGTAACCACGCACAATAACTGAAGATGCGTGAGCACACTTCGTGAGTATGTAGATGCTACTGCTGAGCAGGGTGGTGTAATGTTCTGGAAATAATGTTCTGTATGTTATGGGGATCAAATGTCCCCACAATTATAGTAATAGCAGTACATTTGGACCTTGTCTCAACAATTTTGGTCTCCATGAGGAAATTGTTTCATAATTTTTTTAGAGATCATATAAAAATTCAGAACGTTTTGTGTGAGGGGTAGGTTTAGGGTTAGGCTTAACATTTTTTTTTTGTGATACCTGATCAAGCCAGCGGTATCTTTTAGACAGCTGGCATGTGGTATACTAATCTGAATGTTTGTCTTGTAAATATCTTACAGTATTATTACTTATTTATACCTGCACATTTCAAGTGGAAGTAATTATGAAAGCTATTAAACAAACCCATTTTGTTTTCACAGATTCTTTTTTAATAAACAGTAAAATTAGCATAAATCAATATACAAACAGATGAAAGTCCTGACCTACATTTAGCAGTTTGTTACACTCTTGTGTGCTGTTGTCAAGGAGAATTGGTGAATTAATTCAATTTTCTTTGCTGCGTTATTACAAATAAATTAAAATAAATGGCAGGAGTATGTACACTCGTGCCATTTATATCCTTAGATTTGTGGCTAATTACAGTATTTTCACCAGAGAATAGCACATGCAGAATGCTGGTTACAGGAAACGTCTGAAAGCTGCGAAACATTTTTATTAAAAAAATGATATGCATGAAAAATTACATTACAGAAAGTAATATTTTTATTTAGTAGGGATGCATTCAATTGATCAACAGTGATGATGAAGACATAATGTTACGAAAGATTTCTTTCAGATAAGTAATGTGAAAAAAATCTACTCATCTGTTTACAACTACTACTACTACCACTACTTATGTTTTTGAAATCAGAATGTAAGAATAATTACAGAAAGATCATGTGACTGGAGTAATAATACTAAACATTCATCACAGGAAATTACATTCAGATATGTTCAAATATTTTCAAATTGAAAGCTGCATTAAATAATACAAATATTTCACAATATTACTGCTTTTGCTGCATTTTGGATCAAATAAATACATGCTTGTTGAGCAGAAGACACCTGTTCAAAATCTTTTGACTGTCATAGGCTAAGGCTCGTTTTGATGTGACAGGCCAAGGCTTTGCAAATGTTAGCCAATCCTGAAACTCGATTAAGCCAAAAGTGTTTGGGAAACCTGTTTGGAAATGATTTAGTGGCACAGAAAGTGTGTACAGCATTTATAGGTCTTGATAGCCTGCTTAGGACTGACAAGAACATGTAGCCTATTACCCGTCAAATTACCAAGTCAGTCCCCTTCTCTGGCGTGTATTACTTGTAACAATATCAAAAATCAGTGTCTTTCAGCAGTGTTTTAATATATAATAGGTTTAGCATGTATGCATATTACAGCTCTTGTAACTCCCAAATGTTAGGAATTGTAATGAAGGTTAGAAAAACAAATGTGTAAGTTTTAGATGTTTGTGTTTTGCTACTGTTGCTTATAATATGATATGTCATGATTTTCATGATGAAGTGTTTTCCATATTTTTCTTGTAACTTGTTTCCCAATTAAGCGGCTGAGGGAAACCAATATTTAAAATTCCATTTACAGACAACGTGGCTGGTTTTTTTTTCAGTGGTATTACTCTGACATCTAGTGGTCACGATGGTTTTGGGGGTCAGGTTTGCCTACATTGCAGGGAGGGAGTAAATGTCCCTACTAAAAATAGTAAGGTCCGAATTAACCTTTTCGTGGCTAGTGATACCCACAGACAAAGCTTAATATGAAGACATATAGTAAAGAAAATGTAAAAAAGGTATGAGGTATAGTTCTTTCAGTAGATAGATGGATACATATTCAAGAATATATAAATTATTAAAAATTAGAGATAAGAAATAAGTACTAAAAGAGGATAAGTATAAAATAAGAGCAAAAATGTGTAAAAAAAAAGAAGAAAGTCTATATAAAAATGTAACAGCCATATGAATATGTATATATATAACCGAGATATTGCATTGTGAGAGTATATATAATAACCTAAAAAAACATATTTATATATATAAATATAGATGTATTGGAAATGTAAACTATGGTAATAAATAATGTGTGTCATAAGGTGCAATGTGCTATTAGGTATAGATATTCTTATAATTTCCAGAAGGATAGATAGATAGAAGAACAAATGTGTGTGTGAAAATGTTCACAGCATCCACAATCTTGCTACATTAACTCATTGATTGTGTCATTCGTTGAAACATAGCGTGAGGTGATGTGTTTGCCTGTGACACTTGGTGGTAGCAAGCCAATTTGTGACCCTTATAGCTCAATTCCATTCATTTTCATCCTCATCATCATATCTGACAGTCCTCTGTCTAGCGACTGCTAGGGATGCGCGGATGAGCCAAATTGGCATCCGTGGCTTCAAATAAACGATCCATCACATATTTTTCTCTGATTTAGATCTTCAAGGATACATAGGATTCAAGGCTTCATGGCCAATCACAAGCCAATGTTCGATTTTAATTTAGCCTTATCAAATTATCATGACTTGCCTAAAATAAACTATATAGATATAAAACAGTTCAAGCACATCACAATGTTAGTTTGAATGTTTAACCTATGAATAAGACACGTATCCAACAGAAGCTGAAGCGCTCTGCAGGACTCGGAGGCGCCAGTGTCATCACTTGCATATATATAAACACATCTACAGAAATCTTTAAATTACCACTTCAAAACGAAATTAATTAACTGCACAATTGAACAAACCGAACATAAATAAATTGTTATTGTTTCTAGCGCGATTTTATATTTCTATTAGACATAATATTTGACTTTGGGGTGCAAAAGACTGATACATTTATAATTAAAGTCATGGCTGGTTCAGTGGACAGAAATACATGGCACAGGTCAGTCTGAGCGCTCATAGTGCGCACAGTACAGCCTTCACCTGCAAGCGCCACTGACCTCTCCGTCACCAACTTCCCATACAATAAAGTTACTCTGCCTGTCTGCCTGCGTTTCAAACACGTTCATATTTTAGAGAATGATAATATTTCCATCAATCAATGATTTATTTTTCTCATCCATTAATTAATCAATTAACCCCCCCAGTTCTGTGCCACCCACGCATCACCAGCGGCTGCATTAAAGATACCGCAGACCGCTGTTCTGTCACTCTTCGCCCACCCTCGGCACAGCCATAAAAAGCCAGTGTGTGTATCCTCATTGGAGCTTACATTTACATTTATATTTATTTTCTAGACAGACTCCATCATGCTAAGGAGATTTAAAAGACTTTGAGGCTTAGCTGGAAAGATGTTGCACTCAAGAGATGGTTAGAAGCATGGCAGCTGTCTTACCACATGTTAATTAACAACCCGTGCTGCTTAAGACATAAGAAGACCAAAACTTGTCACTTTCCTACAGTTCGATTTTTTGCACTGTTGTGTGATATTAGAGATGAACAGGATTGTGTCAGTTATACGCACTCAGATGGAAATCAGTGATTTTGGCAGTGCTCAGTCTGTAGGTGGCGGCACTGTTTTAAAGAAGTCTATGAAAACGTTTTTTTTTATAGCATACAATGTGAAGTCTACTCCCAAGTCAGTTGCAGTTATTATACGCCCACTTTTGAGCTTTTACATGTACGTTACTGCCTATGTTATTGTTTTTGGAGCGGTCTAGGTGAGAGGCTTGTATGCCAGTCCTTTTTTAGTAGTGTAATTCATACAAAAGTGAATGTTTTGTCATTATTTACTCTCCCTTATGTTATTTCAAACTCATTTTCTTTGTTTTGCAGATTGTTAAGGGTGCGCTTTCTTCATTTAAAAGCAGATAATGACCAATGTCCCTCTACTACTCTACAACCCTGTACAATCTGTCATATAAAGGTAACATAGAAGTAGCTTATTAGTCCCATAAGATAAATTTAAAGTCATTGTGTTGTGGAATTTTAGTCATCATGCATTTTAAACTCATTTTGTGCTGGATTAAATGAAAAAAGTAAACCATACTGGTTTGGACTGACATAAGGGTGAGCAATTTGCAGTTTTTTTTAATGGGCAAACTGTTCCTTTAACTGTTTTCTTTTGTAACACTTTATTTCGATAGACCACTTTAGACACTCCACTAACTGTAAGTAACTTTGCAACTACTTGTCAACTAGGAGTCTGTCTGCTCAATAACTTAAAGCACTTCATTTTGATGCTCCATAACATACTGACTATGAGACACTTTGGAAGTATATGTTGACTTATTCTACTAACCCTAAACCTAACCTAACAGTCTACTCTACTACTATTTAAATTAATTAATATTACTCAGATTAATGAGAATTAGTTCACATGTAGCTACAAAGATTTTTATAGTAAGTAGAATGTAGGAGTATCAAAATAAACATAACCGTTTCTTTTAATAATTTCCACATGCATTACCATTCAAAAGTTTATAGTTGGTAGCTTTTTTTTTCTTCTCACAAAGGCTGTATTTGCTAAACCTGCAGAAAAGCTCTAATGTTGTTCAAAAGTATTACAATTCAAAATAGCTGTTTTACATGTTAGCTTTTTTTAAAAATCGAATTTATTCCTGTGATAGCAAAGCTAAATTGTCAGCAGCTATTACTACAGAAATCATTCTAATATGCTGATTTTGTGTTTAAGAAACTTGTTTTATTGTCATTCAGTTAAAACATTAAAACTTTATGCAGTTTAATATTTTTGTGTGACATGTTTTGTCGGCATCCTTCGATAAATAGAACGATTTAAAAAAACACAGCATTTATTTAAAATATAAATCTTTTGTAGCATGAACAATTTAATGCATCTTTGCTGAATAAATGTATTAAACTTACTGACCCCAAACTTTTAAAGGGAAATATATAAGTTAGCAAGTATTTGTCATCTTGATGGGATGAACGATGTGATAATAAAATGTTTCCTGGAAGGTCTTTTGTTCTGAGACATTTAAATTGATGGACATGGAAGTCAGCAAGACTGCGTTTTCTACATCATACTGCGGTGCCTTGCCAGGATATTTCATTAAAACGGAACAGTATTTATAGGCTATCTGTCTGAATAATTTATCTGAAAGTTGAAAAGGCTCAGGCCGAGAGCTAGCTAGGGCTGCGCAAACCCTGTGAACAGCAGGCCTGTAGACGAAGTTATTAGAGCAGAAGCTGTCTTCAAAGGGGAAGCACAAAGCTACGTATTTTACAGTGGGGAAAATTCCAGAGAGGCTTGTGTCTCATTCATTTATCCTCTGATTACTTTCAGTAAATGCATATTTAAGACTTTTCGGTGCGTGAAGTTTGCCCCATGTGTGTTTCTCAGATGATATTGCTTATTTTTGTTAAAGGCGATCATTCAGCATTGTGTGCTTGGGCAGATTTCACCATGCATAATTCAGAACGGAAAAGATTTGAAGTTGTAAGTGGCGATTTCCTGTTTAAAACTTGCTGGATGATCCTAGAGTGTTCCTAGATGGGCCAAAGTCATTAGAGGTCACCGCGAGTCTCTAGATATAGATCAATAGTGAATTTATTTATTACAAAATAGTATTGATGGAGCTAAATTGTGTTATTGTCTGCACACATTCTCCAAAACTTGCTTTTGTGCTTTTGTTAAACATATTATATTGCCATTAAACCTTGGTGCAGATGGTAATCAAGCCTGTGAAATGGGTCTCCACTGCGTTTGACTGTGATAAGCACTATGCAATTGAAATATCAAGAAATGTCACATAAATATTCAGCCTGAGCTACGTCTGAGCTGGACAACAACAGCTGTGCTCTTACAACTTCATTCGGATCCAACCATATCACCATAATTATGTAAATATGGTAATTGGGCATCTGTTGCCTGGAGTCATCTCACGCTCTGACAGCTTCTCACATGTCCTTTCTCTATCTCTACGGTATTTCTCTTGGGTCTGCGATCTGCCCGATGAACTCAACATATGGCTCTGAGATGAAAGAATACAGAGATGCTTGTAAATGATCATGATTCATACATGAAGGTGTTGCTTGGAAGTGAGTGTGAATCATCTGGTTCGTGATTCAGTACATTTAGAGGTGAAGTGTTTGTGTTCTGACATGTATGGACTGGATGAGTAAAAGTCTAGGGATGGTTTTAAAGTTGGTCTAATTAGTTGACTGAATTTTTCACTGTACCATTCAGTGTTCGAGTACGGTGTGTGTTGTGAGAGGAAGCAGGAAGGTTGATATCAGGTGAGCTTTCGAGGGGAATATCCTCCTGTGGCACTTTGCGATAAATCTTTAAATCCCTTTTAAGCTAGTCAGAGTCCCATCTCTCCTTTTGAAAAGCTTCTCATCTCTCTCTTATGGGAGAGCCATCAGCCTCCAGGCAAACTGTCTGTCTAATCTCCCTATCTGTTGGTCTAGTAGTGCAACTAAAGCCAGTAAAAGCCACACAGATCATCTTCTTTACATATTTGAAATAGTTATTTTATATGTTCTGGGAAAGAAGTACAAATTTAAACAAAATCTTTTTTTTCTCCACAATTTTTATTTATTTATTTATTTTTTTTGTGTTTTTTTCCTGGTCTCATGGCATAATCATACCTGAGTGCACTTTTTAACAAGACATGAAATAAGTACCAATAAGTACATATCACTGCAGTTTCCCAAAGAAATGAATGCTAGAGGCAGTAAAACTCTTGACACCTTTTATTCCTTTTCACACAAATTCAGAGTTTCAATTAATAAAGCATAATATTCCCAATATTAATATCCTGGGATAATTGAAAACCAATACTTTTGAACATTAGCATCACACATATCCAGCTTTGGGTTTTCACAGACGGTTTGTTCAGTAGTTTACAGAGTACACAGATGTACTTGAGAGACAAGGAGCTCCAGTTTGAAACCTGTGCAACCATATATAATATTTCAATTCTGAATCATCGCAATACAAATCTAGATCACCATAATAAAAATGTGCCAGGGTTCACATAACCCTGATCTAATTAATGCAGCCTAACAATCCTTTAACGGATTTGATTAATAAATGTGTATCAGTATGTTAATTGTAAGCCACAGTAAAGAGATGTGTCTTTAATCTAATATATATATATATATATATATATATATATATATATTAATCAAAATAACCCAACTGCAGTTTGAATTACATTAATTGTTATGCACAATGAAACATTTTTAAGACCAGAGTTATCTATTTTTGCAAATGAACTCTTCAGCATTTTTAATAGAGTATAATCTCGCCCCTCTCGTTACTAGCTGGTGCTTGAACTGCTGTGATGTCACGGTCATTCAAGTGAAAACCTTTCATTAACGCCTCGTGAGGAGGAATTCTCCACTCAATTAAGTGTGAGCGCCAGCAGCTTTAGCTAGACGTCATGAAGACGTGCGTGGTTAATGAGCGGGCCCTGCTGCCCACATGCAGGTGTGGGCATTAGTGATAGAGAATCATAAGGATCAAAGGTTCCTCCGAGCCGGAAAGGGATAGGCTGCCTTTGAAATTTGCTACATGGTTCCTTTGGAGCATGTGTCTTCAAAGAGAGCAATTTTGTAGCTTTTATTGTTCTAAATTGTGTGGGAAACCAGGGCTAGTTTTTGACGCAGTACATATTTCTCAGTTTATTTTTGGAGGCCAATTTCTGTATGCATTCTTAGTTCATTTAAGACATTCACTGGAACATTTGATGTAAATGTAGATTTATAAAAGGGAGTCTTTTAAATTGTTTCAGTGCTTCTGCGTTTCCCAAAACCTTTGCATTCCAACAAGAAGTTTAGCATTCGCTTGCAAAAGCTTTGAAATATAGTTTTCCCATCCATTTCATATTATTTACATCAACAGTTTGGTGTGTGCAAAAGTTTTGCGTTCCCAAAAAGCATTGCAAGACTTTTGTACACATAAAACTAGTAATGAATTAAAAACCAATCACACTGTACCATTTCTGTGAATACCTGTCGGAGTCTGTGTTTAGTTCGTCCTGTGTTTTGATCCCCATGTGTCCGCCCTCGCCCATATTTGGTCCTGTGTTTCCTGTTTAGTTTAGTTAATTGTGTAACCCGTGCCAGCTGTGTTCCCCATGTGCCTTTAGTTCTGTCCTCATTAGTATGTGTATTTAAGTGTCAACCCTTGTGTTATCTGTCCTATGTTTGAGATTATCATTAAAAGAAGTATCGTTTGCAAGATCTCTGCCTCGTGTGATCCATTCTCCTCAACCAGAGTGAAAGCGTGACAATACCAAAGCTATAACAAAAGCCACACTTTCATTTGAATGTACTAAATATTTTAAAGGTAAGTGGATGCAATCAATTAATTTTTCATTAATTTAGTTGACTGACCGCTTTCCTTTAAAAAAATATGTTGCATAATTTTCAGTGCACCTTCCACCATATCTTAATCCAAAGTATATCTTAGGCTGTTTTATGGCTTTTTAATTTTTTATTTGTCTGGTATAAGCAATATTGTAAAACAGTTATGAAATGGCAAAAAATAGAAGACATTTTTTGTGAGGGAAGACACTTTGAGCTCTACTTTTTTAAAAAGGCAAGTAATTCAAATAACCAAATGTACTTCACAATGAATCAGTATTTGCTGGGTTGGTTACTTTAAAACAAACTGGTGTGCTTGCTCTATTATTATCATTTGAATAAGCGCTTACTCTGGGCATTGCATAAGCTTCCCAAGACCCCTGAAAAGGAGTCGTGTAAACATCCTTATTGTTACCCAGTGCAATGAATTTGCCCAGGAGCTTTTCCAACCATAAACTATTGATTAAACTTGACATAACAAGCACTGCTGAAGTATTTGTCTAATTGAGCTTTTGGCTTTAAACACTGAAGTTGCTGAGGTTTGCCACAGCCATATCACCCTGCAGCCCAAGCCTGGTTGCCCACTGAAGCTAAGCATGGCTAACCCTGGTCAGTACCTGGATGGTAGACCTCCTGGGAAAACTAGGTTGCTGTTGGTAGAGGTGTTAGAGAGGCCAGCAGGGGTTGCTCACCTTGTGGTCTGTGTGGGTCCTAATGCCCCAGTATAGTGACGGGGACATTATACTGTCAGTAGAGTACCGTCTTTCGGATAAGATGTTAAACCGAAGTCCTGATTCTCTGTGGTCATTAAAAATCCCATGACACTCATTGTAAAGAGTAGGGGTATAACCCCGGTGTCCTGGTGAAATTTCCACTAGCCCTTGTCTATCATGGCCTCCCAATAATCCCCATGCATTGATTGGCTGTATCTCTCTCTTTTCTCCACCAGTAGCTGGTGTGTGGTGAGCACACTGGTGCTATTGTCCTGTGGCTGCCGTCGCATCATCCAGGTGGATGCTGCACACTGGTGGTGGTTGAGGAGAGAGTGTATGGCAATACACAGTAAAAGCGCTATATAATTGTTTCATCCATTCATTCATTCAAATGTATCCCTTGTACCCTGAACTCTTTTATAACAATGAATTAACATTCTTTAAAATGTCAATCGCTAAAGATGGAGTCAGTGTTGTCCATTTGTAACTATGTTGTGCTATTGTGACATTTAAAATATTTTAACTGATGAAAAAGTAGACCGCCAGGCCTGTAAACATCATTAGCATTCGCTGTCAAATAAAAAATAAAAACATTGACTTTTGAACAAATGGGACTCGATTGGCTCTGCTATCACAAGTCTCCAACAAGGCAGCATGAACAGCACATCACAAAACATCACTACATATAATATTTATATCCCCCCAACTACACAGCTATTCAAGTGCATCTGAGGCCTTCTGTTTGTCATCAAACACGCCTGCCAACCATGTTGCATTACATAACAACAGCACGACTGTGTTGTCTGTGCGGTTCACTCGCCTCTAACCCACAAATGCTATGATTCAGCTCAAGATGTGTACATTCGAACTCTAATGAAGAGAGACGTTGGACATCTGTTTTAAAGATGCTCTGTAAATGGCAATAACTGATGCCACTCACAATATTATTATGCTCTGACTGCATACAATTTTTGTAAACTTAGGTTGTGTGTAAATCCATGTGGTTGTTTCGTGAGAATATATACAGCTTGAAGAACTGAGAATAGTGCTGACTATTCACTTGAGCAAAGAGCACTGATAAAATATTTATATGTGTGTTTTTGGTTCCGAAGGCGATGGGAAATGTAACCGTGAAAGCTCAACTCTGTCTGAGAAAGTAAAAGATAAATGACTCAAACAACACTGGATCTTGCATGTCCCGCAACTAAATGTTACTTATGATTTTTAAATCTGTGCAAGTAATAAGGTGGATGTGAAAAATGTATAAATTGAAGAATTTCAGTTACACTACTGTTCAAAGGGAAGATTGTGGGAAATCTTTTTATTTTTTTACGTGTGTATATATAAATTTTTTTTTTTTTTTTTTTTTTTTTTCAAGGTTACATGAAACTGATTACACACACATATATAAAAAATGTCAAAGAACATATTAACTACCATTTATTTATTTTATTTTATCTATTAATTCACATTAATATAACTTCACATATATTTATAATTTTGCAGCTTGACAATCCTGGTCACTGTATACTTTGGCTGTATGTAATAAAGCATACTGTAAATTCTCCCTAACAGCTCCTTTTTGCCCCTCAGAAGGAACAAAAGTCATACATTTGGAACAACATGAACGTAAGCAGAAGGTAATGTTAAAAATTCTAAGTAAGAGCAGAGGAAAATGCTTTTTTTCTGGTTTGCTGGATCATTTCCTGTGCACAAATATGATTACTCAAAAACCCTTACAACAGCAAAAGTGTGCTACAGCTCCGCTTGCTCTCATCATTCATTCAGAAACCCGCTGCATTGTGTTTAACTGATATAAATGCTTTGGGCACCACAAACATTAAACGCTGAACTGATACCAGCTCCTCTCTCCCAAATGATGTAGGCTATTTAAATATTAAAATGCGGAGAGCACATCTGACCGAGGCTCTCTTGTGTGAGGAGCCGTTCACACCGGACACATTCTTGTTTAAAAGCAGCTTGGCACAGTGGAGAGATCCCAAAGCATGCTTTTAAAAGTTAAGGTTCTTTTTACTTGACTTTAAAAACTCTGCACTAATGCTGGAAGACTCTAAAAGCAGTGTCACTGCAGTCAAAGTTGCATGTTTATATAGATAATATTATGATCATGGACACAAAATTTCACTCTGTGGTAGTGGCCTCTAATGTATTTGTAGCCTGTCACAGTGTAAACTCTGAGGGGCAGTTTCCAGAACAGGGTTTAAGACTAGTCCTAGATTAAAATAAATGTTAAGAGCTGTCTAAACTGGAAAAAGCTGGAAAATTCATTTTTCATAGACATGTTTCTAATTAGCAAAGGACTAGTCCTGGCTTAATCTAATCCCTATCTGGGAAACTGGCCCTGAAGGTTTTTTTTAAATAGCCTAGAAGACAATCACTGACACCCACCACAAAAGTCAAAGGAGGTCATAAAAGGATTGGCTGTCCACAGAGTGCTTTATCAAAGCATATTAAATGAAAAGTTGACTGGAAGGAAGGAATTGAGTTGGAAAAGATGCAAAAGCAATAGGGATGACCACAAGCTGTCAAGTAAAGCCGATTCAAACACTTAGCAGAGCTTCACAGCACTCAGACGTCTTCAGGAATAGGGCTAACAAGCCACTTCTGAAAAAACAACAATTTCAGAAGCAGCTTACCTGAGAGAAAAATAACTGGACTGATGTTCAGTGGTCCTCTTTTCAGATTTCTTTTGGAAATAAAGGTCTGGAGTCTGGAGAAAATTGGAGAGGCACAGAATCCAGAGTCCAGTGTGAAGTCAGTGATGATTTGGGGAGCTGTGATGTCTGCTGGTGTTGGTCCATTGTGTTTTTATCAAGTCCAAAGTCAATTCAGCCATCTACCAGGAGATTTTGGAGCACTTTATGACATTTATGAGCTGTAAGCTCTTATCATTAAAATTAAAACAAAAAAACTTTAGAAATGTTTTATTTTAAATGTAATCTAGATTTTTTCTCAATATACATTTTTCTTAGATGCACCTGTAAACGCATAGTTTAATACTGAATTATAAATATATTTCAGTGTATTTGCCATGTGATTTCAGTCTACTGTATAAAAGGAGTAGTTTTGGTAGATGTGCACTTTGTCCCCCAAGGCTGTTAGCTGGGTCTCTATTTTTAGCGAAACGCCTTTGCAATTTAGTTGAACAGTGTGCACAAATGTACTTCGTGTTTCTATGAGCTTTGGGCACGCGTGCTCCATGAGTTTGACTTTAGGCCTCTCATGTGTACACGAGTGTGTGTTTTTGCCTCTATATTTAAAGAACATGTCCATTAGGACAGCTCTTCCTACCTCTTTCACATCTTCTATTCTCTGCTGTCCTGACTTTACACAACAGGAAATCCTGCTGTGCTTCATAAATCTTCCAGAAAGAATACAAAGGCATTTAATAATAGCTACACGTTTTTCCTTCCATTTTTCTTTAGTGCTTTTTTTTTTTTTTTTTTGATTGCTAAGTCACTGAAAGACTCCCTCTCTCTTTCTCTGTCTCACCTCCACTTTATTTAACAGCATTAATAACTGAGCGTCCTTGGGAGGTTAATTAGAGGGAACTTCTGCTGGCATCCATATTTCAACAGATGCATGCGTAATTATCTTTTTAATTAGTACCCCATTACAAATCATCAGCCGTCACCTTGTGTTTAAAGACTTCTTTGTGGCTAGTGTAATGTCTTAATTAAGTGTCACATATAAGAAGTGGATGAGATAAATGTGTTTACTTCATTCGCATTGCATTGTTTAAGATAGACTGCTGTTTAGGTCATATTTGGGGATTTGTTTACATAATTAGGTGGTCCGAAGGACTATAAATACATCAAGGAGAATTTATAACGCCACTTGAGACGGTTATGAATGACACTGAAATAAACCCACAATATAGCATAAGAAAGTCCAGGACATTCTTTAAAGAGCCGTTTATGCAGGAATTTTTAGAGTAAAGGACAGATTGGAGATATTTCTCCAGATGCCCACAAAGGCTACATTGACAAATGAGACAAAGCCCAATAGGGTGACATTGACTAAGAACCAGGAAGTAAGGTTATCAGCTACAGAACAGGAAAGCTATCAGAGGTAATAAAGAAGCCAGGCCTCTGGCAGGTGAAATATCACTAAGGAACAAGGATGAAAAACTAGTCTTTCTAGGAGGTTGATGTGTGTGTGCGAGTATGTGTAAAAGTGTTTGAGATCGAGTGTGAAGCAGTGTTCTTTCTTTTACCTGAGGTGCTTGGCCATCGAGGAGAATAGATTGTGTTATGCTTCATTGCCAGGCTCAAGCAAACATCCATCATTACTGCCCCATACAGGCACCCACAGGATTCCCTGGTAATATAGGTCACACACACTGTGGCTGTGACAATTCAGGCCGTATATTTCCCACACCTGTCATACAGTATGTTCATAAACGATCACCCAGATAGCAATAATAGCCTTTGATTTAACATAGAGTCAGTCAATGTTTGGCATTGAATCAACCTCAATTCTTTACACGTGCCAGAAGTGGTGAAAATTTGGTCTGATAGTCAATAGTTCCACTATGATATTGTGTGCCCCTCAAGCTATGTTTTACTTGTACAAAATTTGGCTGAAATATGTAATCTACCATTACCTATAAAAATCCCCGGTACAAAGACCCAACAGGAAGTCTGTTATTTTGAATCTTTTTCTGCAATTTTTGTGCATTTATTTAAACAAACTCCTCCTAGAGATTTTAACCGATCAAAATTTGTTCAGTCTACTCTAAAGGCCTTTGCAATATTAAATTGCAAAGTTAAATGGCATGTGTGTTTTCGTTAAATGCCATGTGTGTATGTGGTGGCCCTAGGACAGGGCTGTTCAATAAGAATCCTGACCTGAACACATCTAAAGACCAATATTCAGTTGTTATTGAATGGAAATAACTTGTTTCACACTGACTGAAACCCATAATGTCTGATCTGCCAACCTGATCTCACGGCAATTCGTACAAATTCGTATGACCTGACTCATATGAATTCATACGATTCCATCTAAATCGTACGTATTTTACGAGTTGCCAGTTCGTACAAAACTGTACGAGTGAGGCCATAAGACTTGGCGAATTGTGCGAATTAGCACAAATTTGGGACCTTGTACGAATTGGTCGTGAGACTGTGTTGGAACAGCCTCAAAGATGACGTGTCCTGGCTTCATTCTGATTCCTGGTCTACAGAATCTAGATGTTGAAGATAAACTGAAGGTTTAAACAGTGTCACTTGCACAATTCACTTAAAGGGATAGTGAAAACTAACACGCTTGGTAACCAAACCATTTTAGTGACAAATTACTTTCATTATATAGAAAAAAAACACTTTTTTTGTGAAGAAAGTAATGCAGTTTTGGATTGAAGGTCTAAATGATGACAGAATTTTCATTTTTTGGATGAACTCTGCTTTTAAATGCTATACCTTTTCATAGACATAAGACAAAAAGGTTTGAAATGTTAAGCGAATACTCAAAAAAGCGATGCATTTGGATGCTGCGACAGTTCCATGGGTTCTTCTAAACTGTCTCTGTTTCTGGCATGACAGCCTGGGATGTGTCATGAAAGGACAAAGATTTATTCACACAAATCTCAGCTCATGTTGCACTGATTAAACTTCTCTCTTTCTCCCATCCTCACGATTTCTCTCACTCTCAGTATGGTGTTATTCTGCATCAGCTGTCAGGAGTGTGTGAGAGAGAGAGCATTTCATTTTGCCTGACTTAAAAGGAGAAGAAAAGGAAGTGCAGTTTTACCTTCCAGCTCCAGAAAAATAATGTGTAAATATCACAGTTTCTGCTTCAGCAGCGTTTTCTAAATTAGAGAAAAGAGCAGAGGCCTCCCCAAAAGACTATGGTAATTTAATAATGTAACATGGAATACATTATTCTTTCACATTACTACATCTGCGTTAAGTCATTATAAATAATGGCATTGTGAAATATGGCATATGCAAAATAGCTGAATCTCTTTATTTAGCCTTAAATTAGGGCTTCACGTGGCTGATTTTGCATGCTATCTGTGAGAACGATCTTAAAAGCATGAAGTAGGTTACCAGATGTCGTTGAGATTCAAAAGAATACAGATGTCCTTGAGCATAATGGGTATATACACTCACCAGCCACTTTATTAGGCACACCTGTACTGCTCGTTGATGCAAATTACTGATCAGCCAATGACATGGTCAACTCAATGCATGTTGACATGGTCAAGACGAACCACTGCAGTTCACACCGAGCTTCAGAATGTTGAAGAAAGGTGATTTAAGTGACTTTGAACGTGGCATGGTTGGTTTTGTCAGACGGGCTGGTCTGAGTATTTCAGAAACTGCTGATCTTCTGGGATTGTCACACACAACCATCTCTAGGGTTTACAGAGAATGCTCCGAAATAGGGAAGACATCGAGTAAGCGGCAGTTCTGTGGGTGAAAATGCCTTGTTGATGGCAGAGGTCAGAGGAGAATGGTCAATTGGATGGTAGGGTCAGAATTTAGCGTCAATAAAATGAAAGCATGGATCCATACTGCCTTGTATCAATGGTTCAGGCTGGTGGTGGTGTAATGATGTGGGGGACATTTTCTTGGCACAATTTGGTCCCCTTATTACTGAAAGGTCCGCCTTGTAGTAGCCCGGATGTCGCGTGTCTCACTTTCCAGCACTTCTGTGAACATACTCCTCAGTTCTCCTAACTTTGGTTTCTAATTTTACTTTTACGTTTACCTCCTTTTAATCTGACTCCAATTTTAAGTGATTATTAAGTTTAGATTATAATCATAATTTTGAATTTAGTTATCTTACTTTAGAAACCTGAATCTTTTAGATGTGCTATACTTTCATTTACCCGTCCGGCAGGTGACCTCAAGTTGTCAGAGTCTGGCCTCGGCCGGATAGCCATCTCGTTGCATAAGCTCGCTAGTTCTGATAATTAGAGGTTGGTGGTTTTTACTAATCTGTTTGTCAGCTGCCTACTGCCTGCTTATTGCAAAAAGATAGTTTTACTTAGTTTTACTTAGTCTTATCCATACCAACTTGTTAACTTCAGCGATAGCAGGAATCTGAGAATCTTCAGAGAAAACATGCTTACTGCACTATTTTCTTGCGCTCCCCGTTTGACATATCCTAGCCATAATACTTATGCGCACTAAAGCGTCCCCGCAATCTACTGGTCGTAAGTGAATGCAACACTCTAAAATGAATAAAGAAATGGTGTTTATTTTTCGTCAGGTAAAAGTATATCAAGCCAATTACATAATTAAGCAATGAGAATTCAATTCCAATTTAACAGAATGCATAACATTGATAAATCAAGAAATTATGTTGTGCCAATTACATAGAATCCAATTCATTTCTAATTTAAAAGAATGAATAACTTCAGCAAATGCATACCTGTAAGAAAGACACACTTCAGAATGCAGTATGGAGGTTCTCTGGCTACAGAGAAATCCTAGTGTGCTGTTTCACTCTTTCACCTTATATACTCAGACTAACATCCACACAAACCCTTTCTAATCTAAGCATGACGTCATTCCCACTGTGTCTGTGTTGGCTCGCTCGCGACAATATGATGAGTATTTTCTTACGTCTTTTTCACACTGCAGCTGTAATACACACTGATTTGGCGGAAAAACAACAAATCATTGGAGGTTGGTATGTCTTGCCATTTTTCAGGCCTAAAAGTTAAAAGAGTAATATATTCATGAAGGAGTTCCTGGAAGTTAAAAGTATTTTTTGTGGTTTTGTTAAACAATAATTATGAACATTCCTGACATTTAAGAAAGCAAGAATTCCCATATATTTTAGAATGAGTTCCCAGAGTTATTTCTCAAGTTATTAAACTACTATTAATTTCTTCATTTCCAGACCTTCCATATCTTCATTTCCATATTTTCTTCTGGCATTCATGTGGCCGGCTTGACCAGAGAGGAAGGGGAATGCACATCAAACTGAGAAATGCAGTAGAGAAAGGGATGAATCAGTTGAATTTGATGGCAGCTTTCCATTGGAAGGATTGGGAGCAGTGTTGTGTGTGTGTGTGTGTGAGCAGCAGCAGAGAGGTTTGTTGTCCCTTTTAAGCCTCAATGTTTTCAGCATAGAGCGTGATGTAATGCCTTTTTTCCCTCTGGCCTCAAACTATCAGTGCAGTCTTTTCTTTAGACATATGATAAAGAGATTCTATCAAGAAAATAACATTTTTGTGCATCTTTTGAAATGAAAGGGTTGTTTTAGTTCTAAAAACACAATTTTAAGTCTCTGATCTCAAAATTTAAAAGACTTTCTATTGAAACTAAATGGGAAATTTTCTTGTTTTGAGTATTTTAACACAAGACTGCCTAAAGTAAATTGAATAGATGATAAAAGTGATAAAAGCCAGAAAATACCATGTTTTTTTTAGAGCTGTGTCAATTTTGAGGTAGTAATGGATATATTATAAAAATGGCGTAATACAGTTTAAAAAGTAGTACACAACATTAGAAGCAATACGTTTTTTCTTGACTTGGTTTTGATTCTGACGTAATGTGTTTTTTAAGAGTAAAAAATAACAGTAGTATGCATACTTTAAAATAAATGTATTATGAACAAATAAAAATGAACAAACATTGAGCAGTAGAATTTTTTTTTAATATGTTGTTTTGAAGCTTTATTATTATTATTATTATTATTGTAAAGAAACTTTCAAAGTTGAAAACAGACATGCTCCTTAATATTTTTGTAAAAAATATTATGCTAAATAAAACCCCCAATCATTTGAAATAGAAATTTGAACTTGAAGTGAATTTCTGTCACTTTTGAATAGTTTTACTGGGAACTAGATAGATCTAAATTTTTTATTAAATAAAAAAGAAATATGAGAATAAACTAAAATGTGATGTGACATGTAGCTTAGATCATACCACTGTTTAAAATGTTCTTCATACACTTCATATATATCTTTGAAATACGTACAGTATATATACTATGCAGGATGGTGTAAAGTGGTGTATTCCATTGAATTAATATTCCATTTTATCTCTCTAGGCACATTTGCAATGCATCATGCGAATCTATCAAAAAAAGTTGCATTATACCTGAACATTATACATGCAGGATTCAGCAGGAGCTGGTCAGTGTGAAGGTGCAGGCACAGCAGAAAATATAATCATTAGTGACTCTTCTCTGGCTCAGGTTGTCACATGATCACCGCCATGTGACTGCCGCGGGTCCTGTTGGCCCTTCTTGTCAGCCCAATTTACCATCATGCCAGCACACTCTTGGCCCATGACAGCAGTGTATGTATAAATACATCTTTCAGAGCCAGGGTTCTGTTTTCAGGAGGTTAATAGATAGAAAACCTTCATCCTAGCAACACGGTCTCACTCCAACTCGTCATATTTTGACACTTGGTCAAGACCCTTTAGCATCGATTTTCGAAGCTCAAGGTATTTCTTTTTAGTGGCTTTTCGACCTGAAGGGTCATCCATTGCTTTCAGTTGTTTGGCTTAATGTAATTTGAGCACCAAACCCCACCCCTACCTCAAACCCACCCACCTCTGAACAATATAAACACACACACGCAAATGCATGTTACAGGTGTTTGTTGCACAAAGTTATAGTAAACAAGCAGTATAAATCCATAACAAGTCGTGTCACATTCCAAGTCTTCGGAAGCCATACAAAGTCTTTATGTAAAGAAGAGAGTAAAACACAGGGTTTTAATCACTAAAAATGATCCTGCTTCGTTAACATGCTCATGTCTCATTCAGAAAACACACTCCTATCCCGTAGAATGACGCAATCGGTCACGAGATACACAAGAGCCAATGTCATTTCAACACCAATGTTGACGTAAGGATTCTTGTAGCTGTATTTTTGCAAGACTGCAGACTTTCACTAACTGCAGCAGCGCACCGGAAGTATGTAGAAGACAGAGACAGCAACCACGTCTATCCCTCTCACAAATCAATTGTTTTGCCTCAAAAGACTTGGAATATTAATATCTTTCATCACGCCGGTGACCGACAAATAGGAATCTCGCTTCGAGATGCCAAAAAAGCTCTGCGTGTATGCAAACACACCAATGAATTTCATTGGCATACGCTGATTAGGACCAGCTGAACCCAATCGCGGTGCGGGTATAAGTAGGTCAGCCGATCTAGCGTTCATTAGCTTTTCACTTTGGAGCCGAGCAGTTCATGCGAACGTTCATGGAGCCATTTCACAGGTAACTTGCACACACATACATATGCAGGCCTCCCTCCGAACTGCTCTGTTTTTTGGATGCCTGGATAGGGCTCAGGATTGGTTTGCAGCAATCGACCTGAAGGAATCTTCCGCGACACAGGCAGTTCCGGAGGTTCGCGTTCAAAGGAGTGGCATATCAGTATCGCGCCGTGCCCTTCGGGCTCTCCCTGTCACCCGGTGTGTTCACAAAAGTGGCCGAGGCATTGAGGGAGGATCCCTTTGAGCCTTTGCCAGCAGTCGAGTTGAGGTTTTTATCAATGAAGACACCTCCTGCTCGCATTGGCCGCCATCAAGAGGGTAGGGGACCTGCAGGCATATTCGGTCGTCGACTCGTGCCTCGAGTTTGGGCCCGAGGACTCTCAGGTAATCCTGAGACCACGGCCCGGATACGTGCCCAAGGTTCCTACTACTCCTTTTCGGGACCAGGTAGTGAGCCTCCAAGCGCTGCCCTCGGAGGAGGCAGATCCAATCTTACTGTTGCTGTGTCCCGTCCGAGCATTAAGATGTTACGTAGACCGCACACAGAGCTTCAGGACCTCAGATCAGCTCTTCGTTTGTCATGGAGGCCGGCAGAAGGGGAATGCCGTCTCTAAGCAGAGGATGGCCCACTGGATAGTGGATGCCATCACCCTGGCTTACCAGGCTCAGGGTGCACCCTGTCCCCTCAGTGTATGCACTCACTCAACTAGAAGTGTAGCGTTGTTAGGACCTGTTAGGTCAGCTTGGTATCCTTCTCCAGTAATCCTTATCAGTTGACACTGTGAATCCTCCAATCCCCTCGGCAGTCGGTTGTTGCGGAACATCTGACGCTAGGCCCTTGAGGCGATGCATCCTGGAGAACCACTAGAGGGCTGGGAGCCCCTGAGTGTTACCATGAGGATCTCAGGTGGTGAGGTAAGATTCCTTCCCCAGTTGAGGGTTAAATCTCCTCCTTTTCTATATGCATCTTGTCATTATTAGTTCTGTCTTACTCTGAAAGAGAATGACTTCCGCACGTCCTTCATTGGACGTCCCAGTGTCCAGTTACTTATAGTGCGGTACTGGTCCATGTGCAGAGTCGACCTTCCTACCGGCCAAACTCAGGGGGTTGGCGACTCTCACATGGGGCTGAAAGGGACAGTCTCTATGGCGCTTTGGTAGGGATCCCGTCACCATAGAGGCTGTACTGCCGCTAGGGGCCGTAACACCGGCTTGGCTCCTCAGCGAAGACCTAATGAACGCTAGATCTGCTGACCTTGCGCCTCGATTGGGTTCAGCTGATCGTAATCAGTGTTTGCCGATGAAATTCATTGCCGTGTTTGCATACACAAAGAGTTGTTTTGCCATCTCGAAGCGAGATTCCTATTCGTCAGTCACCGACGTGACGTCTCCGTACCTTCTTCAAAGAACGAGGGTTACAATACGTAACAGAGACGTTTTATTGACAGATGGTAGGTTTAGGGGCAGGGGTTGCCTGAAATAAATAAATAAAACTACATTTTTTTTTTTTTTTTTTTTACGCCATATATGCAATAATGCCATTGTTTTTACCCAATTTATCTTTTAATTATGACGATAAAATTTGAAAAATATAGTATCAGCATATTGACACTAAGGGTTTCCCATTTAAGAAAATGGAGCGAGGGTAGCATTAATTTCAAGTGTTCGTGCTTCCTCATGTAATTTGACAAGCAGGTTTGGCTCAGCATCCTGCTTCGAACTCCGGCTGCCACCCAAAAGAGCTTGGAGAGGACAGCAGCCAAAGTACAGCCCCCCAAAAAGGGCAAGAAGGAGGAGTGCTGGACGAAAAAAGGAAGTGGTAGCGGATCTTAAATGGAGACGAGTGGCTAGAGGACTCGAGAAGGGAGGCACTGGGGTTGGCAGAGGGTCGGCATCTGGTGCCAGCGTCCTGAATTTCTGCAACAGAAAGCGACAGAGGGAGTCAGCAATGGTATTGTCTTTACCGTGAATGTGTTTAGCAGTAATGACAAATTGATTGATGGCAGAAATCCAGACAAGGCATCTGAGCAGGGGCATGATGGCTGGGGAGTGGGAGCTGTGTTTGTTAATGCAGTGGACTGTGGCTTCGTTGTCACAATGCACTAGAATGCAGGAAGCAGTCCATTCTTTGCCCCAGAGGGTGGCGGGCGATGACAATGGGGTATAGTTCGTACAGTGCGGTTGAAGCTTGGTGGGGCAGGACTTCTGTTAGTTCTGAGGGCCATGGGGAGGCGAACCATCGGTTGCGATAGAAGCCTCCAAAGCCTATGGATGGAGCAGCGTCAGTGAACAGCTGAATGTCTACGGGGTCGGCCAGACAGTCTTTGTTGAAGAAAGAATGGCCGTTCCACTGGGAAAGGAAAGAAATCCAGAGCTGGAGTTCTCGTAGACAAGGGTCGTTTAGGGTTAAGATATCTTCGAGGGAAGGGACCGAGGAGGATAGGGTTAGAAGGTGGGAAATGAAAGGGCAGCCTGGGGAATGATACGCATTGCAAAGGGGACAAGAGGAGGAGGGCTGGGTGGTAGACCGGCAGGTCGTGCAGGTAAAACTCGATTATGCAGATCTAAATCTAAAGCTCCCCAATAGGTGCCTTGATTTCATTGGGAAACTCTAGCGGCGGCTTTAGCGGCGAACATTTTATGGTATGTGAAGAAATGTGTGCCCCCATAGGAGGACGCGAGCTCCGCAATAAAAGCGAGATCATTGAGCTTGCGTCTCCTATGGGGAAAAACTAAACAGATTACATCAGTATATCTGGAGAAGACAGTGGTGAATTCAGGGAAAGATAAAGCTTGTGAGTGGTGGGATTGAGTATTTTTGAGAACCAGAGCGAAGTTGCCGCAATCAACCTGGCGATCTGCAGGACTAGGGGAAAAAGAGAGAAAAAAATCGGATGGAACAGGAGGCAGTTTGACAGTGGAGAGGGAAAAAGGAGAGCGAGAAGCTGAGGGGGGAGGGAGGGGTTGGAGGTAGAGGGAAGAGCGGCAGCGGGTTGGAGAGAAGAAAGGTTAGGGAGAGTGGAGGAGGAGGAGGAGGAAATCTGGGAAGAAAAAGTGTAGTCCATGTGGGAGGGCCCGGGCTGATTAAAGTCTGTGGGGAGAGAAAATGGAAAGTTATTGGGGTTTTGATTGTTCGGGTTTGGAGCAGGAGGCCAGCCGGCAAAGAAATAAGCAATAGCCTGGTGGAGCTGGGTGGTGGAAACGCTGGTGGAAGGACCGGGCTGGCTGGTGGAGGGCTGCGGCTGGCTGGTGGATGGCAGAGCTGGGTCGGGTTGCTGCGGATGGAAACATATCACAATGTTTAAACACTAAAAGAATACATTTTTGTCATGATGGTTTGTGCAGAGAGTGACGCTATAAAGAGTGTTCTGCAGGACATAGAGGCACGGGCCAGTCCTTGGATTTTATAGCCTTCGCCTTATTTTTTCTGCTACTTTTATTTGTATGCACTGACAGTAAACGTGATTTCATAAAACAAGTGCGTTATGCCTTCTCGTCTTGAACAGGAGCGTTTCACAAAAAAGAACCGAAACTGATTGAAAAAGACATAATAAATATATCTACAGAAAGCATTAAATTACCACTTAACAAAAAAAAAAATAAATAAATAAAAATCAAAAACAAGAACTCATTCATTAAATTAAATAATTGGTAAAGATGACTTCTCTTTAAACGCGTGTCTGTGGAGATGGAGGATCAGGAAATTCATCTGTGCGACACAGACTCAGAAAACACTTGTTTATGAGTAAATAATTCAAATGTCTTCCTATTGTTTTCCCTCGACATGATAATTACCTTTGCTGGGGCATTGCCGCAAGATTATTGCGTTCATCTGAACGCAGAACTCTTTAGCTGCGCTGACGGCTGCTCTCTCTCTGCGGAGGGACAATACTTGTATATTAAATAAAAATAAAAAATAAAATAATAAGTTTAAAATAAAACTTGACAGTAAAAAAGGCCCGAGGCCCGACCTGCGTCTGAACTGTGAGATCAAAATTGGCCTGAAACCCGGCCCGAGTGGCGTAAAAATTTTGGGCCGGGCCTAAATGCAGGGCTCTATTTCAGAAGCGGAAGCGTTCTTTTTCATTTTAGGGGAACTAGTAACTAGTTTAGCATTTTTTTTGTCAGTTTGTTGTTTTTTTATTGCACACCTTCCTATAGATGAAATACTAATCATACATTTTTGATACTTTTGTAGTTTTGCCACAGAAACCCTGCATGAGTTTGACACTTTTTATTTAAGCCATTGTGAAAAACCAATAGTTTTTTTGGTCGTTTTGTGAATTCAGTCAGCCTCTGATTTGTAGTTTATTGCAATCAGTTTTTGGGCACAGATGCTTCAGCGCAGTCAAGGTCTTTCTGTTTATCAAAATTGATGGTTTCCTGACCTTGTGGGGGTGTTGAAGACATTAGCATTGTATTGAATGTCTTGGCAGCAAAAGGATAAACGTGAAACATCTCAAGGCCATTTTTTTTTCTGTATAAGAGACTTGCATATTTTTAAGGACTTTTTCAGTTGACTGCCACAAATCAGCCTGACATTACTGCTACTAGGATAGTGCAAGTTGCTTCACTTTTACTAGCATGACTTTATAACATCAAGAGCATGACATCTGCCCTCCAGGTTCAAATAATTTGAACACCACAATCTCTTTATTTAGACTTCAAGTAAATTACAGTGTATATAAGTATGCATTTTAGTGATCAAGATGTACGTCAAGGATTCCATTGCAAGGCACTTTACTAACTTCAGCATCTAATTTTCCTTTTTTGACAGTGATTAATGATGATCGCTTTTTTCAGTTCAAGATGAATGTGCGGCATTAGGTCCTTGGCGTACCTTTCTGTTCACTAAAACTCTGATGCTGCAGCTGTTTTGGAGACCTTCATGATGTCTTGTACATATTGTTCCTCTGTTATTGGCAGCAAGAGTCAAGGCTCTCAGCCAGAACATAAGCTGCTACCTTTGCAGAACCAAGCGTTATTTCCATGGGGCATCCTTCATATTTATTGTACTTTAAGGACTGTGACATGTTAATGCAAGGTATGGTCTAAATTGCATTATTTCCCAAATTGCATCATTTCAAAATGCTATTTTTTTAAGTGTCCTAAAGGATATTTAACATGCAACCTAAAAAGTAACTTAATTTTAAGGGGCAAATTAAAATTACAATGAAATATCTGCTCTGCAGTACATGCAGTAGCATACATGCACACTAAAAGATTATTATTATGCGCATTGTGCAAATTGAGTAATGAGATGCTAATTTTCCCAGTGTCCATTGGGTATTCCTCAACCCATCTCTTACTTTTTCTTTAGAACAACTATTGCTGACATAGGGTTTGTTGCCCAACTTACTTAAAATAAAGTAAATATATTTTATGTGAACTTTTACAAGCTTTAAGAATGTCCCGCTTTCTCATAACAGAGGCCATTAATAATATGTATTATTTATTAATAATATATATTATATATAAATTTATTATAATATTATGGGGCTAAGCATCTAAATATTTTACATGATTAATAGTTGCATTAATTATATATTTGCATTATTTTTGTCAACCAAAAAAAGTACTTTATCATAAGCCTATATTCAGTGAGGTCAATAAGTATTTGATCATCCTGTGATTTTGCAAGTTTTCTTACTTAGAAATCATGAAGGGGTCTACAATTTTCAGCATAGGGGCATTTCCACTGGGAGAGGCAGAAACTAAAAAGAAAAATCCGGAAATCATTGTATGATTTTTTTATTTATTTTTTTTTAACAATTTATTTGGGAATTACTGTCAAATAAAGTTTTTAAATATTTGGTACAGAAGCCTTTGTTAACAATTACAGAGGTCAAATGGTTCCTGTAGTTCTTCACCAGGTTTGCACACACTGGAAATTTTGGAAATTGAAATAGAAAAAAAAGAGAGTAAGACATAAAAAGTAAGTGTGTGTGTCCTTTTATATTAATGTAATAAAAAAGAAAGCTTCCCCCAGTGAAAAAGCCCATTCTTTCTGGTCTCCTCAAATTAAAATTTTTGTGTGTGAAAACAGTGCTTTATCTGTATATGTTTCTTGCCTGATTCAGACAAGACTTATACTTTTTCTCCGTAGCCTTTTTTTGTAGTTATACAATGTAGTATGTAGTTGTATCGCTATAATAGTACTGCAGTCTATAAATCCATTTTAAAATTACTGTTAAATGTAGTTTCTCAATTAATAGTTGTTGGTTTTTTTGACAGAAATTATATATTTGACCTGACTGCAAATTGCCAAATGAAAATGACAAAAATAAAAATGCATGCTATATATTCCAAAATACTAGACATAAATAATTAGTTTGTGCAAGAATCCAAAATCAGTTAAAATATCTATAGCATTTTACTATGGTTTTAATCAGACCAATTGACTAATTGCACTAATGTCTTCTGCCAAAGCACAGTCCCAGTCCCACAACTGTGGCAAAACTGTGGTTATGGCCTGACTGAAACTTCAGCCTAAATTAATCTAGTAGATTGAAGTTACAGTCCAAACAAAGTGAAAACAATCAATGACACTCTAAAATAAATGGGCGATGAAACGTTCTAAAATGAGCAGAGTCTCAGAGGCAAGCTAAAATTGAATTAAAGTCAAACATTCATTTAGGTTATTGGGACTAAATGACAAGTAAATTACTGAACCTCAGGACCAGTTATAGAAAGAAAAAACTGCACAAAATATGATGCTATGGTTCGAACGTAGAACTTGATACAAGGGGAAATAATTACACTAGTCTGCCAAGACTAGCTGGCTGTGCTGTTTGAAAGAAGCTGAAATGAAATACTTTTTGTTGGCTGATACCCTAAATACCATTCAGGCTGAATTATTTTGGGCATGAACCTACTACATACATCAACACTAGAGCATCATTTATTAAAAAACAAATGTTTTCTTACTTTCATGAAAAATAGGTTTGCATGTTCTTTTTTTTATCAGTTTGAATGTAGTTGAATGTTTTAACATTTGATTGTTTTAGTAATTAATATTAATTTCCTGCATTTGGAGGCAAAGCATAATATGCCTGTTAATTGGGTAGTTTTATACAATCACAATCCACCAAAATATATTATGTATATTTTAGGCTTAGAATAATTTGCTTATAACATAAAATTCATATTTTATGTGCAGAACATTCAGTTTGACATGCAGAAACTTTTTAGGCAAAAAAAATATATATACAAGGACACATCAGAGGGCAAAATCTAGCATCCACATTTAAAACACCATGGAGTGGGTGGAATAATTGGTGTTGGATGTAAACACATCCCTGCTGGTCTTTATTGTATCAACCATTTCTGTATTCATGAGGTTTTACAATGCAACGGGGCACTTGGTAATCTGTTATGACACTAAAAGACACTTCTGCACTTTCTATGCATCATCCTAACTGCCGAACACCCACACAAAACCATTTTGATGGCATGGGGAACACAGCACGAAATAATTGATATGCTCTGTATGAATGTTTTTGGTTTTTTTTACTCTCAGTTTGACACCTGCTGAGGGTAGCTAACCAGAACGTGATGGCATAATATTCAAATGCATCCAGACAAAGATGTTTCTTTCAGAGAACAGGAGGTAGGATAAGGTTACTGATTTCACCAGAGTTTCTATTTTAGTTTTAGAAAAACAAAATATTTTAAATATTTAATAAATCTGTGTTCTTGAGTCAGTCTGGACTACTGAAATAAGTAAGCTGAATGTAATAAGAAAGAAAATATTCAAACTAAATGAATAGTGAAGTGCTGATTTATATCTATTCATCCATCTGTATCCACATATCTATCCATATATTTATCCATATATTGTTCTGTCCATCTATACATCATTCTATCATTCTAGCCATCCATTCATGTGTATTTTCTTCTGTTGTTTTATCATCCATTCATCTGTATATTCTATCCCTGCTATCTATACATTTGCACTGTACAGTTTTCTGTCTGTCATCCATATTTTGTTCTATCCATCCAACTTTCTGTATATTGTTCTGTTGTTCCAGCAATTCATCCATCCAGTCCTTTATTTCTATTGATCTGTCTATCCATCCGTATATTGTTCTGTCATCAATTCATCCATCCATCTGTATTTTGTTTTATCATTCCGTCCATCCATCAGCATATTATCCTGTTCTTCTAGTCATTAATTTATACATTTGTCAATCTGTATATTGTTGTGTTTTTCTATTATCCATCCATCCATCCATCCATCCATCCATCCATCCATCTGTATATTGTTCTATCATTCTATCCATCCATATATCCATCTATATATTGTTCTGATGTTCCATCCATCCGTTTGCATATTATCTTATCATTCTAGTTATCCATCCATCTGTTTATTGTTCTGTTGTTCCATCCATCCATCAGTATATTGTCCTGTCATTATAGTCATCCATCCATCTGTATATTGTTCTGTTGTTTCATCCATCCATCTGCATATTATCTTATCATTCTAGTCAACCTGGTCTCATAAAAAATATGTACGTCTGTGCACTTTTTGTTTCAACCCCTGCCTTATTGCATATTTCAAATAGAAATGTCCACTGAGTGGCACAAAAACACAGGTTCAATACATGAACCCTGGTAATTATTATTTACTGCCTAGCATACATTTTTTTTGGAAACTGCAGTGATATGTAATAGTAGGTACGTATTTCGTGTCTCGCTAAAAAGTGAACCCATGTACATTTATGCCAAGAGACCAGGTATTCCAGTCATACATCCATCTGTAAATTGTTCTGTTCCGTTTATCCATCTATCCAGCTGAACAATCCAGTTTATTGTTCCATTCATTAGTCCATCTGTATATTGTCCTATCATTCTAGTAATCCATTCATACATCCATCTGTATATTATCCAATCTATGCATCCATTCACCCTTTCATCCATCCGTATGTTGTTGTATTATTCTAGTCATCATCCATCCACCTGTATATTAACTTACCCTATCCTATCCTCTCCATATATATTATTCTGTCATTCTAACTTGTATCCATCCACACAGTATATTGATCTGTATAAATTAATTTTGTCCTGTGCATTGATCCATCCTATTCATCCATCTGTAAACTGTACCAACCTTTTATGCTTATGATATTAATGCCAGGCCACTAGCTTTTGGAACTCACCTGTCTGATTATTACAACGACAAAAGAATGATCGATAAGTCTGAATCGAATGTTACTCATGAGATATCCTCTTACAAAACTTATGAGTCAGTAGAATTTTCTCATCAGAGACCTTGGCAAATCTGTTTTACATTACATTTCTGTTTAGCATTAACATTTATTCTCCCCACTAATTCTTTGTAAGCCCTTCATAGGCTACAAAAGAGCTGCTATGTAATCATCTCTACTGCAGTTTGCTTAAATCCCGTCTCTAAACCATCTGCTCCGTTTACTCAAGCATAATAAAGGATTATGGCACTGGATTATGGGGGTCTTGTTAACAAACTATGATACTACAGAGAAGGCTTAGATAAACAAGTATAGCTGAATTTTACGATGCAAGACTGCAGTTCTGGACCTCTGCTCATATAGTCCTCTTTAACCATTCACATCACTCTTTGGGCTGAAGTCAAAAAATGTCTGCGCTAATAACTCAGAGATGATGCAGGAGAGGAGCGGTGTGGGGGAAGAAGACCAAACACCTGGCACACGGAGAGAAATAGAAAGAGAGAGAGGCACTAATGGGATATTAATAAGTCCTTTATGAGGCTGGAACTGCATTACTGTGCTGCCAACAAAGTCCACTATTATGACATCAGTGATGAGGTGTGTTTAAATGGACTTTTTAAAAAATCATCTGTGAACTAAAATGTGCAAAACTACAAAGAGGTAGAACGGTGTGCTTAAACATTTACGAACGCCATTGTGTTTTAGAACAAATTGCTCCCGTCATTATGTGCCAGTTCAAATGTATTGGGTCAGCAGCCATTGGCTAGTCAGCTGTTAAGCAAATATTTTGAGTTTGTTTTACTCTTCAGGAAAATGGATGTTCAAACAAATGGACAAATAATTGGCAAGACTCCATAATGAAATGGAGTCCAGTAATATAATCCATGTACAGCTTAAAGCAATGTCACACTTACACAGGCACTTTAATTACCTAGGGTTGATGTCAGATCTTTAATTTTTGCTTCTTTTTAAATGCGTGTTTATAGATTACTTGTTTTTTTTTTATCCATATCCCAGATGTAGATTTAACTTTCAATCTTTAAATATTAAAAACCATCATAAAAATATGAATTCATATAATTAAACCAAACCAAACGTAAAAAACAAGCAGTAAAATGTGAGAAAAATAGAAAATCAAGGTAAATATTATTTGTGAACAAAATATAGTACATAACATCAAGCTGTAATTTTGTCAAATTATTACAATAATAATTTTTGTTAGAATATAGAGTATAACTATGTTTAACATGTTAAACATTATTTCTACCTCTGTCAGTTTCATCACATAATTCTGTCAAACAAATACATAAATAATTTATAATTTGAGTTGTGGTTTAAAAGTACACTATGCTGGAATAAAAAATATTCTACTACTGAATATTGTTCCAGGGAATAGTTTAGTGAGAGTTTTTTTTCTGTGTCATGACAAAAAGTACATCATGTAAGATGAGGACTATTTTTAATCCTCTGGTTGTTGATTGGATGAAGGTAAAAGCACGTTTGCATACGACTGTAAAATTTACAGTGCGATTATTAAGAAGCATGTAAAAACCTTAACCTTATCTTAGAGTAAAGTAAAATAAATTTGTATCTGTTGGTAGAAGAGTTTCATACCCAAATTCTGCCAATGTTAAGCTGTTTATATTTTTGGGTGCTTTCAAAATTTCTGTGATCACATTGTTGGCAGGCAGCTCTTTCACATTCCTTGCTCTGCGTAAAGGATCTTTTCAAATTCTTTTCCACCTTGAACCATCGTTGTTAATGCTCAAGGACATTTGCATCTGACGTTGTCATCCCTGGCCTGATGAACCGACACCATTCATAGCCTCCCTTCATATTTTATTTTTCCCTCACCATTTTTCATTGCCAATTGAACAAATATTGAATAAAAAATGACTAAAAAAAGATGGGGAAAAAACACCTTTTGTGTGGCACACGTCATTTTGACTGATTCATGAACTGAAATTTGGGTCTAAACAGGTTTGTTAGCCTTGGGAAATATTGTAGGTTGTACAGGTCAAATTATGACTTTGTAATTCTGTTTTTAAACAAGTTTGCATATTATTATTTTAAATGCATCTGATTTATGCATTTAAATGGTAACAGACCAGGAAAATGGAAAATATATTATTAGGTATAAGGGTATGTTATAATAATAAGGGGTGCAGTGTGTGTCAAGAGGGTGGGAGTTCAACTATGTTACCTTGGATTTCTTTGTTCATCTTTTTCATACTCCATCTCTTTCACGTATGAAGACGTGACTCACTGATAACTCTGAATGAAGGACAGTGCTTATAAACCATCCATCCCTCATCAGAACAACTGAGAAGCTGCCACCCTTCACGTTTTGGAGTATACAGTACATACTCACATTCGTACCTGTGGGACATTGGCACTATACTTCAAAGTCTTTAGTTGGTGTGTCTGAGCTTGTAGTGCTTGGACCCCCCTCTTCAAGGGGGAGAAACCTGTGAGACCCGCGTTTGAAGACCATGACATCTAACATTTTTGTTTTTCTCTGCCTGGTGCTGGTGTCTTGTGGTTCAACTGCAGTCATCACTGGGGTAAGTGACCTTTATAACTTCAAGAGCCAGTTTGGTATAGGGAGTTGAACACTAAATGTTTTTATATATATTTTTTTTTTATTATTGATGGTGTCATTTTGGATTGAAATGATTGAATTTATTTGCTGCATCTATCTTAATGCCATTTGTGTAAGTTTTTTCTGTAGACCTTTTTTTCCACCATAGCATTATGTGGAACAAATTATAGTATATTTATTGTCTGCAATATGGCACTATTATATATGTAATTCTGTTTACATGAACCTTTGCATAAAATGGAAGATATTTCCAAGTTTAATAAAACAGGCATGCATAAAATTGCATGTTATGTTTTTTATTTAGTTGTTTCAACATAAAATAAGCATCCATGTATACATATTTTATGTAATTCATTTGTTTTGTATTGATATATTTATATACCTGTAATGTTTGGTTATTATTATTCTATGAGAGTAGTTAAGACAATCATTGCTGTCAAGCCTCAGCAAACATTTTAACATGTTAATCGCAAAAAAGAGAATTTCTTGGTCATAATAAAGAGAAAATCATTTTAATATTTTATAGATTTTAACATTTGGCCAAAAACCTTTAGGAAATTATTTTAATTCACTCACCCTCATTTCATTCCAAAACTGCATGTAAGATATTTTCGTAATCAAGTAGTTGTTTTTTTCCCCCATGGACTTTCTCCTCATTGCATTGGATCTTAATTGTATATTTTGTCCGAAAATATCTTTTATTTTCCACTGAGCAAAAAAAGTCACAGGTTTGGATCGACATGAGGCGAGTACATGATGACAGATTTTCCATTTTTGGGTGAACTATCCCTTGAACTCGTAGTTAATTCTGAATTATTCAACAAAACAAAATCAAAGCTCTGCATTTCACTTTTAACATGACATGTCTACACATTATAGCACGCAATTAATGTGATGAGATAAAATGCTAAGTGTAACATTTTTATGATATGTGCATGCATAGATTTGTTCTTTAACACCGTTTAAAACTCACAGAGCATTTCTTAGGGTCAGCAGAGATGCCTTGCTGTTTGACATGACTCTGTTGGGATGCTCAGTGCATTTCCTCCGCACCTGTCAGGACAGTAAAGCCTACAGCACTCCCAAAATATGTAAGAGTGCTGTCAGAACACCCCAGGCCTAATGGAGATGGAAGCATGGCGTTTTCAAACACACTGAGACCATCATCCTGCACGGTCTGTCAGGGCAAATCAGTAGCCTGAATCCACAAGGGAAAATCCTATGCCACTCTCAGGCTCCTACTCACTTTACATAGCTTTAAAAATGCTTTAGATTGGTCTTGTGGTGCTATTTTACTGCATGGGGTGGACACACCGAACATTTCATCACTGCTATGTTTTTTCAGTAGAGTCGAAAGTGGACGTGTTGATGTATTTACAATGAGAAAGAGCCCTAAGACATGCGTGTGTGTGTGTGCAGGCATGTGAGAAGGACTCTCAGTGTGGAGGTGGCATGTGTTGTGCAGTCAGCCTGTGGATCCGAAGCCTCCGAATGTGCATCCCAATGGGTCAGGAGGGAGAAGACTGTCATCCAATGAGCCACAAGGTTCATTTCCTCAATTTTTTTCTAACTTTCTTTTTAATATTTCCCTGTCTTCATGTTTTTTAATCTCTCACTTGTACTTAGGTGCCATTCTTTGGCAAGAGACTCCATCATACATGCCCATGTCTCCCCAACCTAGCCTGCATCACCATAGCTGACGGCAAGTCCAAATGTCTCCCGCCATTTCCATTCCAAGATCAGTACCTCTGATGAAGATGCTTGCCTGTGTACAATGCAAATTTCTGTATAAAGTGTATAGTTGTGAAAGAGTTTTCTTGATTTATTTTATTGAATTTATTTAATCTTTATGGAAAATAAATGGTAGAACATAAGTCAATTATGGCAACGAGGTCATAAAATGTGAAAGCTATTGCCAAAATGTCAGAATATGACCAAAATAAATAAATATAAAAATTACTCTTAATCTTGACTGAAATATTATACAAAGGTAGTGTTTATAATATATAGTATCCATTAATTTACAGAAAGCATTGTGCAGTAATGCAAGAAGAGCATTTTATCAATATTTTTATTATTTTATTTACATCTTCCGTCTTGAATTCCGCTACTTTGCTACATTTCTTGAGGGAAAAAATTAGAATGAAGAAACATGGGCTTCTGAAGCAAGTGGTAGCCATCTGAAGCTGACACCAAGATAAATACTATTTCAGTTACAGGCATGATCAACATGTGATTGTTGTTATTGGAGTGGTGTGTGACAACTCTTTGACAGTTCATTAGTCAGGAACTATAGCCCAATCATTCAGTTTCTTAATGAACCATATGTCTATGTATGTGATAATGTTACATCACCAACATTTAAAGGTTTAGTATGTAAACTAAGCATAAACTTTTTCCTCAGGATTATTGTTTTTGAATGCATGTACACTGTTTCATTCTATTTCGTTTGCAGAATTACAATTTCATGCCAAAACATGGAAACTAATTTCACTCAACCATATGCTTTTAAGAGTTATGGTACCTAGAGATGAACCTTTGATACTTGTAATTTAAAGGTGAGGTTTTGAAACCCTGTTTCAGAGCAGGGTTAGCAATGCTTTTGTGTTGTGTTGCTTTTGCAGTGTATAGCGCAACAATGTTACAGATGCTTCGCAACCGACACCCAAATGCGTGCTTCATTTTCCTTCCTGGTCTCATAAAAATGTGTATAAATACTCCAAATAAAAACAAAACCTCTTGGTATTGTGGTTGGCATGCAAATAATACAGTTTTCGCTCGCACACCATATGAAATTTGTTGGCGTGCACATGATACGCATCTACTACTACCCTACAATCCCAAACCTATCTGCCGCGTAGCATATACACGCCAAAGTCTTTTTTGCAAATCTGTAACCCGATATATAGGTTTTATTTGGCTTACTATTTATATGCACATTCATGAGATCGGGTGGCATATTCACATTCGTTGGAAACGTCAACAACAACAAAAACATTGTACAAAAAATGTTTTACCGTTTGATGTGTCAAAAGGTGACAGAAAACGCGAAGAAGAGACTTATTCTTACCTTTATAGTCCAACTTCGAAAAGTCCATTCAGGAAAACCGTGATAGTACAGTCGTCAGTAAAGCTTACTGAGAGGCCTTCATTTAAACAATGACGCTGATGCCGCAAAATATGCAAATTTGAACGTTAACACAGGGTTTAGGAATGTACCAACCTGATCTCACGGCAATTCGTACATATTTTACCAGGTGGCTAATTCGTACAAATTCATAAGACCTTTTCTTCTAAATTTCTTCTAAATCGTACTTAATTTACGAGTCGCCAATTCGTATGAATTTGTACGAATGACCTAAACCTAACCCTGCCCTTAAGCCTACCCGCCACAGGGTTTTAGACACATCATCAGTCATCCTTGAGTGAGGTCGTATGAATTAGTACGAATTAGCACAAATTTGGCACCTCGTACAAATTGGTTGTGAGGCCGTGTTAAAAAATGTACAGGTAAAATGCATCTTTTGCATAAACCGGATTATTTTTTAACCCAGAGTAAATTATAAACCATGTTAATCTTCAAACAAGATAACCTAGAATTTCATTTACATGGAGTGTGAAAATCCCTAATTGCCATACTTAATTTTTTCAACATGTTTTGTTAAGGTTGATTAAAACAATTGCATGAAATATATGCACAAATATGCAGGATCAGAAGAAAAAATGGAAAATAAAGAAAATAAGAAAATTTGGTACTAACCTGCCATGCTATTTTATTTTGTTGGTATGCTTGAATGTATTAAATACAAAAAAATATATATGGTTTAATCCCTACACAAATAGGTAAAAACATGTAAAAAAGCCTTTTCTATAAAAATGTGTTTTCAGCTGATCTGACATATAGATTACTGTGTGGGTTTATATAGAGGACCTGTCAAACTACTGACAGAACTATTCTTAAAATGCTTACTATAGTATTATTTTCTCAATCCAGTGTGTCACAGTGAAGAAACTGTCCTGGGAAAAGGGCCACCGTCACTTTATTTAGTCTTTATTGCAGCACTGAAGAACACTGAGAGTGCTGGAGCTGGAACACCATGTCACTGTTAAATAACAGACGTGCTTCTAGAGCAATTATACATTCTTCTATAAGTAATAAATAGGCTTTATCTGTTGAAAAACCATTTGGCTCTATGAAACTCCAATTGCTTGAACAAACAAACTACACTGCATCCATAAGTTGGAGAGAAGTTTACACTGTGCCTTTGGATAAAATATTCATGGCCCGCTTTTCAAATAAGTATGTATTTCCATCAGACTATAACTGCTGTTTTAATGCAGTAGCTGGAAGGAGGCCAGAAAGAAGGCAGAATGTGTGGTGCATCTATACACAAGGCAGGAATGCAGGGCGAATAGAAATGTTTTTTAATAAAGCAAGTGCTTTGGTCTATATGTTTTCCCCTGGGTGCTGCAGCTACCATTCTGATCAGTATGGAAGAAAAGCCTGAAACCCTGAAACTGTTCTAAAAACAGTTTGTTCATATATAATATGGCAGTGTTAACAGCTCAGCAGATTGTGGCCTATTTCTATCTCTCCTTTGGGCCTCTTATGGGTGGCAAAGGCCATTCAAATAAAATACTCCAATTAGCTGATGGAGCTTTTCATGATATTATTACAGATGTAGAATGTTCACAACAGGGGTCAATAATGCAGATAATGCAGATTCTCTCAGTGATATTTGCATTTAAAAAAAATTGAATTTCACGTAAGGATGATCAGAAAGGCTGTGGGAGGGAAAGTTTAAAGGGAGAGTTCAGCAAAACCATATTCAAACCTCAATGTCTATCTATATTATTGCATTGTTCAGTGAAAAAGTCATAGGAAAATATGCACAGATCAAGCACGGAGTTCTAAACAGATATGGAGGTGGAATTTGATGTGAGAAGAGACAGGGGATGGACTTTTTCACATAAGGTATATTATTATGGACTTGAACGCAACAGTTTAAAGTTAAAACAACAATGTTAATTGATGGACTGGTATCATGCAGATTACTTTTGGATTATGATGTTTTTATCATGTATTTTAATGCTCATTTTGATGGCACCCATTAAGTCTAGAGAACCCATTGGTGAGCAAGTGATTTGCTTCAAATCTGTTCTAGTGAAGAAACAAACTACAGTACATTTCATATGGCCTAAAAATGAATAGTTTTAGCAAATACTTTACACTAGATACCTCAATTTTAAGGGAGCATTTACTTAGATGCCTATAAAGTACGAATTCACCACAAATAATCATTTCCAAATAAACAGTCCAAAGAAAAGTTTTGGATGACTGCTAGCATAAAGGTGGTGATACATGGGGAAATTTTTTGGAGCACTTTCCCATTGAGAATGGCCAACACATTCCTATTTGGATACTTAAGGATTCTCACCCGGTTGCCAACATTGCTCAAAACATTGCCCCATGTATCATCACCTTAAATATTATAAACACCATGTCACCTTAAGTATCTATGGTGGCTTCGGTCTTGTCTGTTTTAACCAGAAATATTTCCCTCTTTAGTTTTTTTCCTGCTTTTACATAAAAAGTACTGAGTACTGAGGATTTTCCGTTTACATTTATTGAAAACAAATAATGTTATTTCACATCTCTAGTGGCCTGCATTCATTCTGTCAGTGCAACGCACCAGATGACATTAATGTAGTGCTGGAGTTGTGCTGAGGGGAGGTTCAGGAAAAAGGGCTCTGTATTATATAACTGTCTGTAGAAAGGGTGGGGGGATGGAAACGCAGCCAAAAATTTCTCCCTGGATGAGTGTGTCTGAAACATCACATTATTTCTCATGCCTTTCCTCCTCTCTACAATATCTAAGAGCAAGTAATGAGATGGAGGCTTAGCAAAATATGCACAAAAGCCAGATGTTTTACATCAGTTAAGTCTGACATGACAACAAAATCCCCTTCTTTTAATGCCTCATTGGCCTTTTGTCCTCGCATTTGATTCTTGCATTGCTTTAGCACACCAACACTGGGCATTTATAATCATTTATTTTAATTAAAATACAAATTACAGTCTCCTCAACACTGACCCATCAAATTTGCTAGTGTCCATCGACAACAAATTTCCAATAACAATTTAAAGGGACTGTGAGAGGGACTTGGTTTATTCACATTTAGTCCATGTGATAGTAAAAAGCCACTGGCCATTTAGTTCACACAAAAGGTCATAGCAAATATATTACATATCAGTTATAAAGAGCTCCAGAATATAAATAAATCATCTTTTTACATTATTTACATCGATATGTGGATTGCATAAATGTGGATATGGATCTTCTGATATGCAACATTGGAACAGGTCTGAGATTTCACCTCGGAATGAAGGAAAATATCACATGCTACAGTGGCTCCAAAAAGTTTTAGGATACAGAAATATGAATTACCACAGCTGCATTAGATAGGAAAATAGAAAGTGGCATTAATTACAAAAAAAGTCATTGCCTTGTAAATCTTTTAAAATATAAAAGATTTATTGGGGCAAAACAATTTTGACATGAGAAGGTATTTTGATCCAATTAATAGATGCTAAATATTAAAACAGTTGTCTGTGTTTTGTGTAATATAAATTTAATGTGTGCGTGTGTGTGTTATTTTTTATCGTTTTCAATTTGCATTCTCTGAAGGGTGGTTTGTTACAGCAGCACTTTCTTGTGAAATATGCTGTTTTCGGAGAAGCGTTACGATTATTTTGAAGCGGACAAATATGGGATACGCTTAAAGACTCCCAAGTCTCTTCTATACTTTTTGGGGCCACTGTATAGACAAGCAGGCAGAGCCAGTGAAAACAAGTGAGAAAAACACTTCAAATCACGCAGTAGGGCTCCATGGGCGTTTGTGTAGTCAGGCAACACGGCAAACGGGCTCTGAATCTTATCCTCAGCTCCTTATTGAATATGAAACATATGATGGGATTGGCTCCCGCCTGGGCGAACGTCAGCCACACTGCTGCGGTCAGATACACCTGAGGAAGCGCGTTTCCCTTCACAAACACCCGGATGTAGCAAGAGACGATGTAAGGCGCCCAGAGCAGTAGAAACGCCAGCGTGATCATGTAATACATCTTCCCTATCCGCTTCTCCATCTTGAACTCGTCCAGCACGAGCAGCCTCCTGTTGGCGTTGTGTGACGCCTGTCTGATGCCCACTAACGTCGGCGGCGTCGGACCGCGTCCAAACCCCGCGATCCAGTTGGCAGCGGCCTGGCCCGTCGCGCCCGGTCCGTGAAAGGTCCAGTTCTGGCTAATAGCCGGAACCAGCTGCGCGGGCTTCATTTTGCGGTGGTCATAAACAAAGCACAGCATTTTGACATACACGACGTGCGTCGTGGCCACAATCACGGCCAACATGAGCATGAAGCCCAACGTGTCGTTGGCTTTCACGTATCTGTGCTCGAATATGCATTGCTCTTCCTCGCGGATAAATTTGTAGGTCCCGACGTCGAAGACCGGGGGGAACGCCATGGCCACCGAGAGCGTCCACACCATGCATATGACCGCGACGCATGTCCAAAGCGTCATGCGTTTGGAGTAGAACCGGTGGTGCGCGATGGCCATGTAGCGCGTTACGCTCACGCAGAACAGGAGGAAGGCTATGTGGAAGCAGAACAAGACGGCCATGAACGCGATGATCTTGCAGCTGATGATGCTGTAGCTCCATACGGAGCCGCTGTTGATGGAGATCATCACGAACGGGAAGCACACGGCCGAGCGGATGATGTCTGCCACACACAGGTCGAGAAGGAAGTAATACGGAGCCTTGTGGAGAGAGCTGTCTTTCAGCACCAGCACGGATAGCACGCTGTTCCCGAGCAGGCTGATGCAGGTGATGAGACCCAAAGACGCCAGTTTGACCGCAGACGCAGTGATGGCATAATTCTGAAGCGAGGGGTTGCTTCCCCCTGGATCACTTGTGTTCGCCATCTGTGCAAGCGCAACCCAGCCTGGGCTTTGTAATCCGACATTAAGCAGTCCTGGTCCCCCAGTTTGATGTGCAAAATATCAGCCGCGAACGATCAGTTGAGTCTTTTATATGACCGTACCTCGAGCCTTTTGGAGATCCAAGACATCTCGTGCGTCGTTCTGATCATAACATCGTCGTACGGTTCCTCATGCTTCAAAACAGATGCTGGGTAATCCACCGTTTGTAGAAGAAAAACGACGTGCATTACACACTAATAAACACGTATCCGTCTCCACTGATCCAATCGGGGAGGCCGAAAACAACAAGACGCTTCGTCGAAACATTATTTTTCAATAGATACTAGCCTTTATACGCACTCGTCCAGTCTATTGTGGAGATCGCGGCGGAGCACGTCGCCGTCTTGTCTAGTGCGTTCTTGTTTTGGGGGGGGAGGGAGGTGAAGGGGGGGGGTATAATGGGAACCTCCGGTGACAGCAACGGTGGGTTCGTCTTAAAGGAGAGCGGTGCGATTCTGACACCGAGTCAACACTGGAAGCGAACGATGACGCCTCGCCTCGCGACGCGTCGCAACGCCTTGAGGCTGTCTACACTGAAGCTGCACGTCATGTTAACGCGGACCAATCAGCTGTAAACGCGATGACTTCAGCAACGCTTAATTGGTGAATTTACAATCAACTGTGTAGGTATAGAAATAAGCAATGCATATATAGCTTATGAAAAATAAAACACAAATGCCATTTGAAAAGGTAGTTTTAATATTTATATCGCATTTATATTAAATATGAGCAGACTTTAAATGTCTCATCGGCATTGCTTTAGATACAAAATGTCAAACAAAGTGGCAGCTTAGAGCTTTTCTCAGCTCCACTCAAGTTCACTTTTGCAATTACGTTTAATAGACTGGTCTCAACGTCATTTTAGTAGATGTACACCTGGTATGGTATTTACATCGACATTTATTTCAGCCTTAACAGGAAGTCCGTGGTGGACTGAGTTCGCTTTGGTGTGTCATTTAAGGTGAGCGAAGCGCTGTCCGTGGTGCTGAAGGGACTAATCATGACTGATATCTGTCAATCAGCTGAGATTCAATAACATTGAAGAAAAGCTCTCTAAAATAACACGGTGACTCGAAAGAGGTTCTGCGTCTTAACAGATGTCCAGTTGCCTAGTGCACGTGCCTAAATCGATGGTACTTTCATTTCCAGGCGATAAGCAGCACCAGTCAGTTTTGTGATGAATAGCGTCCTCTAGTGTTTAGTTATGGTCATGCAATTAAACACAATTTTACTTAATTCTGCAATTGCTGATGGTGTGTACACACTGGATTGGCATCAAGATATTACATAAACTATATGTAATGCATAGCAATCGTGTTAATATAAAGGAACACGAAAAAAATTATCTTAAGGCACACTTGGAAATCTATGAAATCATTCCATTTGACACAAAATATTAAACACAACGTAAAGACATTTTGTTAATGAGAAGATGCTTAGATACTTTCTATATTTAGACACTTCATACTGTAATGAATGTAAAGGTAAATGAAAGATACAAAGAGAAATTTATGAAAAACGGGGAAATAATCTAAGCTTTAAACAAAACATTAATCCTGGCCTTGAAGTGTAAAGACGAGCAAAAGAAAACAAGCGACCAATGAAAAATAACCACCCAAAAAACGATGATCAATACAGAAATGACACATCATGGCTGTATGAGAGCAGCTGAATGAGAGGCCCTTATTCCTGACCAAAATAGTAAATACAGTGACATAAATGTGAAAGGCCTGATCATTCAACCTTTATGAAGCAATTCAACAGATTATAAACAATGATTCAACTTTTTGTTTGTTTGTGCTTATTTTGAAACATTTTGTGATTATTTAAAATCAAAAAGTATATATATATATTATGTAGGACTATATTTAGCAGAACAAATTAAACAAACGCTTTGTGGAAAGTTCATTATGAATAAAATGTGAATATTCATCTGTGGCTAAAGTGTGTTTAAAATAGGTAACACTTATTAACTATGACATTTCCTTTAATAAATGCTTATTTTGCTGCTCACTAGTGGTTAGTAAGGTATTTGTTAAGTTTATGTATTGGATAGGGATGTAGAACAGGTCATGTAGAATAAGGCATTAATATGTGCTTATACTAACGTAACATATTAACGTAGTTCCAGGCAGCTCTCTTGACTGCATTACAGCTCCATATCACTTCGCATAGTTACCTGTAATAATCACACGTCCTTGCACACACACAGCACGGTCACACACTCACACAGAAACGTGCCTGACGATTTGATCAGTTAGTCTAGTGTAGCAACTTAAAGACTACACATCACATTTGTTACTAGCGAGGTAATAACAGCGCTGCATCTTAAAGCAGACTTACAGTTTAGAGACGGAGCTCCAGAACACTGTTGAGGGACACACAGAGCTAGCCTTAATCATACAAGCTCTCTCTCTCTCTGTCTCTCTCGCTCTCTTTTAATGAATAACTTCATTATTAACTGCTTTAGTCTGCTATCAACGGATCAAGCCTCCATTGCCAGCTTTAATATGACGTCTTGGAACTAGCAAAAGAGTCGCTGGATGAGATGCGGAAGAAATAATCCTCCTCACAATAGCGATTTAAGTAGAAAAATAGACCGGACGAATCCCTTGAAATATATCATCTTGAGGTATGGCAACCGTAGTATAAACGGAACCGTTGAATTATTAGAAAAATAATGCACACCGGTGTGTATTATTTTTCTAATAATTCAACGGTCCGGAGTCAATTATTCCTTACTTAATTAGAACTAATATATGGCTAATATTCTAGTGATATGTACGCTCCTAATAAACTAATAGGTATGATCGTAAAATAAAGTGTTACCTTATATATATATATATATATATATATGTGTTTGTTAGTTTTGTCTTGTTTGGGGTTGAGAGACTCCAGGGGCCTGTTCCATAAAACAAGTTTACCAAATAAGTTAGGCTTATGGCAGATAGTCTGACTTATTTTAATACAAATAAACTGGCAGTAAGTGAGACTAACTGAAATAAGCCTGGCTTATACTCTAATCTTGGTTTATGGAACAGGCCCCAGGACCATTGTAATAGCTTAAAAACATAAACAAAGTCAATTTTCAGTTAATCTATATGACATTTCCTAGTGAACTGATTATTAAAAAACCTTATAAAGTGACTGAAGTATAACGTGGTATAAAAGTTGCATAAACCTTGAAAAAATGCTGAGATGAAATGCTTAAAGGCTGTATACTTATTTGGATTAGTTCAGAGCAACAATACAGGCAGAGAGATAGATGTTTTCCGTCACTACCGTCTTCACAGGTTTGGCTCCACCTGGTGGTCAATGTCTGAAAAAACGCATGGGGTAGTTCACACTAATATCTTAACAGCTACAGCATGTTACATTTAGACATGATACATAGAGACATGATACATTTAATCACTGGCTCACTCACTCGCTTGAATAAATAAATAAAGAGGTAGATGACTGGCTACAAGTATAACTACACACTTTGCCTTACATATACCTATACACTTTAACCCATAATGACCCGGACCAACTTCTCCTTATAGGAAAATTATGAGGCATATAAAACAGACCAAATGGACCACTTATAACATGTTTCTGCAGTTTACTTTAAAATCCAACCCCTCCTGTAATGTTACATATATGTGACATTAGGCGTTGATACATTTTTGATGTTGCATTTCCACAACATACATCAAAAATATTTCTTCACAGGAAAAATAAAACAAAAACCTTTTTAAGAAGTAATACAGTTTTTGCATTTAATTTGCTTTGCCACAACATTTTTTAAAACCACTACTGTGACCATTCCATTTTACATCAACTCTTTTGTAACATATCAAAATTCTGCCTTTTCAGCAAATGGTTTAGCCAGAAATTCTTTTTTAGAATTGTTCTTGTCACAACTTGAAAATGTGCACACTGAATGAAAATAAATAATGACCTCACACCGGTGGTCAAAGTGTTAAATATGCATGTAGATGTATTAAAATGTTTTGAAATGTGCAGCAGAAAATATAAAACACCAAAATAACTTAATTAGCTAAATTAATTGAGCAGCTCATTACCATTTATTTTAATGTGACAGATACACATCACATCAAAACTCCAGCTACTGTTGTAATGTTAACAGCCCACAATATCTTCATAACTTGTTTTAAGAAATGCATTTAAACCGGGTTAAGCATAATCTAGGATATGTTATTAAAACATTAGAATTGTTGCATGAGTTGAAGCATACCTTTAGTAACAAAAACAAACATTTGTTTTTAAATTGTTATACTTCATTGAGCTTGATTAGTATGCTGCCCTTCTGTGCTCTGCATTATTATATAGAATAGATAATAAAAAAGTCATCATATTTTCTAAAGGTCAGTAGTGAAATTGTTCCACCTGTGTCATTACAGAATAAGATAAAGAGCTCTTTGTTTTTTATACAATAGGCAAATATCAGCTATTGTTCCTTTGTGTCTCAATTGTGATTTGAGCTGCAGGGACGGATATCGCTTTCGAGCCAGCCTTAAGAAGAACAGAGTCGTCTCGTTTCATTTGCTTAATTACCTAATTAACACAACTCTAATTACTCCCTTTTTGAGCATGAGTGCATATTGAGAAGATGTTACATAATGAATAGTAATCCTCAATTAATTTTTTTAGAGTGCCACTTTGTCACAACAAGACCAAATCCATAGAGCATCAGTCAAGCCACGTCTATGTGGTGTCAGCACAATCCACATTTCCTTTTGAGAAACAAACCACATGACATATGGCATTTTCTATTAAAGTACTTCAGCCAATAACACATTAGTTGAGTGATTGTATTTTGTGTTTTATTTCACTAGTGACCTTTTGACCTCAAGGGGAATATTATTCGATCTCGTTATCATCTAATGTTAGAAAAAAAGACAAAATTCACAAACAACGTATCTTTAAAACCTGAAATTAAAATTGCATAGTGTTAAAAGTGTTATCTGTATTATGTTATACTTTATAGTATCACCAGAAATAATGAATGTAAAACAATGACAGACTGTATAAAGGTAATATTTGATCAATCAATCACTATATCTATATAGAGCTTTTAACAATACAGATTGTAGCAAAGCACTGAACATTATCAAATAGGAGAAGTAAAATGACGAGAATTAAACTTTATTTCGCAAATGCAGAGACGGTCTCTGTAGTCAAGACAACAATAATCACTAGAAATCAGGTGTCTCAACTAAGCAAGCCAGAGGAGACAGCGACAAGGAACCAAAACCCCATCCGTGAGAGAATGGGGAAAAAAACCTTGGGAGAACCAGGCTTAGTTGGGTCCAGTTCTCCTCTGGCTCCAGTTCAATTTTAAACGCATGTTAGATTGTGCAAAGGACTTATAGTGTGTGTATGCATCTAGTTCCGGTGATCTGTCCACGGAGCTCATCTAGGTGTTCTGGTCTCCGGTGAAGATCATCTCTTTATGCTGATCCACCATTTGATCTGGATACGGACTGAGAAACAAACTAATATTAGCATAGATGCCATTCGTTTTACAGCATAACGAGTACATCATGTGTTAAGAGGAGTGTTCTATATTTTATATATAAATATATGCTAATGTAATTGACTAAAAATCTTTGGGTAATAATTAAATATGTGTCCCACAGAAGACACGCCTTGACTTCTTTTAAAATATTTATCATCTTGATAAGGTTTTTAATGTTGCTTTTAAGTATTTTAGTAGAAGTCCATCTCGTTATTCTTGGTTAGAGGCGGTGTACACAAAGTAGAAAAAGAAGTCAAAAATGGAGTATATCTCCATGATGGGCGTGTCTGTGATTGATGTATCCGTCTGATGCCTGCAGGCGTGCAGTTTTTCTGGATAAGAATATAGGCCAGTGACGCCCCTTGACATTAGATTTCATACTGTGAGCAATATGTCCAGGGACAAAAGCATTGCAATTCCTCTCCTGGTGCTCTGCAAATGTCAAAACAGTGTTTATGGAGGTACAATTTTTTGTTTTTGTTTTTTGGAAGAATTCTAAGATGTTAACAAGTAGTATAATAAAAAATATTCAGAAACATATCTGTCTGAGAACATATAGTGTGAATTAAGCCAGGACACCTTAGCTGCACATGTGTACATGTTTTGTTATCGTCTATCTATAAACACATTTCTGTATTCTAACTGGTATGTCAGGTGGTTTATTTATTTATTTATTGGTCTTGGGGTGCTAAGGAGACAATCACAACAAATTTTAGAATTCATTCATAATTCACTGCATGATTTGCATCACTTGTTTTTTTTTTTTACTTGTACACAAACAATTTGACAATTAAAATATTTTTAACTGTAAATTAGCTTAGATGAACTGTTATTACTTTCACTATAATAATTAATTTGTTTATCTTTAACAACTATTTTAGCAGACTTGTTTTTATGTATTGATTTTACAAAGCATTTTGACAAACATCTAAAAAAATCAGCTCCACGTGTCTGCAGGTGACACAAGAGCCCAGAGGGTGGCGCTCTACATCCGTCAAACACATCACCTTGGCCCATAAAGATGCACCGTCTTCAGTTACTTGAACTGTGCATTTCAGTCCTTGATCAAGGACAGTCAAACTGTCCTTTACTTCAAGATCTGAGATTAATGCTGTTTACACCAAACACAGTAACCATCTTGACCCAACTAATAATTTATTTATTTATTTTTATTCTTGTTTGTTTATTTATTTAAGTACAGTTCACTACATACAGATTTAACTGAAAATGACCTTTTGGCAAGCTAATATAAAACATTTTTGAGAAGCTAGTTGTAACATTTAGTGCTCCATCTAATGCTGTTTAAAACAGCATTTTGTTAAACATTCTACAATTATTAATAATTCAGCTTTTATGACCTATTTATCACATGAGAAAAAAAAATCTATCTATTTATTTATCTATGCCAAACACACAAACAAATTATACAAGACTTTACATTTAGTGAAAAATCTTGTTATTTACATGTATACAACTACCCTTATTTATTGGGCCAAAGAATGATAAGTGAATATGGTAATACATGACAATATTATGTCTAACCACATTAACGAATATCTGGTTATAGTAACCGGTTACTGGACTTTCACATATATTGACTACTGTTAAAATTCCCACACTAACTGCACTACCTTTCTTATGGGTTGTCCTTATCCTGAACTTTCACCCTACCTTCTCTTGCTTCATTGTACATTTTCTTGGAAAAAAGAGGAATTTTGTACTGAGCCTACATCATTTGAAATGACCAAAGTAACTTGCAAAAAAATCTGCCAAATCTGCCGTCTGGCAAAAAAAAAAAAAAAAAAGGAATCTCCTATCTCTACGCTAACTTACGTATCTGTGACTTTTTGACACTTTTGTTTAGCAGCGCAAAGATCTGCGTGAATGTTGTTTACCCAGCAGGTGGATGTGACGTCACGAGCACAGAACACAAAAAAATAACAACATCCAAATCCGCGATTCTCTCTCTTTTTTTTGTGCGTGTGCAAAGCGCAATAAAGTGTAATATCATCCGAAGCAGCTCCGTGGAGAAAGGCGGCGTAAACCGGGCTCGAAACGGCGGCGTTGCTCCCAGTACGGTGTTTGCAGGCTGAAGTTAGTACCGCTGGCGGAGTGATATATTTGTTGGTTATTTACAGTACGTTTTATAGCACGCGCTCATGGTATACAAGATCGCGTGAAGAGTTGAATTTGTTATCGCGCACAAATTTCCGCGTTTATCGCGTCTCTGTCAAACCCCGGTAAGTAAGTTCATTCTCTTACAGCGTTCTGCAACATTTAAGGGCGCATGGACAGTTTGTCTTTGTTATCTAATTGTTGCCTTATTGTTTTTAACGGCGTGATAAGCAAACTGACGAGCAGCACTATTGCTCGCGTGCCTAATAACTGCTGTCCGGGGGATGATTTGTGTTTTCAGCCTCGCAAGTACTTTTCAGAAGTTAGCTGTGTGGCTAGCAAGTTGTTACGCTGTTTTTGTTTGTGGAAACAACATTGTATCGCTGCATGTGTGACAGGTTTGGTGTGACGTGATGCGTAAAAACGATGCATTGAAATCTCTGTGCGTTAGTTATCGATAGCGCAAAAGTTTGCGAGCCGAGATTTCTTTCGGTGATACAGTGTTGTATAGGGGACTTTTCCCCACGTGTTCCCTCAACCACAAAAACTTCTACTGGTGCATCTCTTCGTTTGGAATTATATGTAACGCGTACGAAAGCTGTTCAGAATATCGCAGCAATTTATTCCGTGCATTAACAAAGTTCAGTGCCGTCTATCATCCGGTTGGGCTACGGAGTTGAGGACAGAAGCTTTCAGAATTAAGTGTTACTTCAACAAGAACAGGCTGCGTTTCAAAACCTAGTGAGCTGCCTAACTAGGCAGCGTTTTTCAGCGTCAAGTGGATATCGAACGTTCGCCTGTTCATTCCACAAACGCTGGCATATCTCAGGGTTTGAGACACAGCCCAAGTGTAGTTTGAGTGAAATTGGTTTTCAACATGATTATGTTGTAACAAGTGTCAGTTAAATGTGCCTTACTGCTTGCACTCTCGGAGCTTGAAATGCGTAACAAGTGGATAAATACATTTACTACAAATACAATAAAAGAAGTTGTACAAACAGTAGAGGAAAACACTTTTAAACTGCACGCTTTCCTGATGCACTTAATCAGAATAAAAGTAGCACTTTTCTTTTAATGTCAGTTGAACTTTTAACAGTTTACGTTTTATTTATAAGTAGGCTACTCTTCACACAGTACTATGTTTGATCCCATTATTGTTCATCTCTCTATTTAAATATATATTTTATTACATTTATATATCTGCTTGCTTTTTAGCATTTACAAATTAAGCAGAAAGAAATAACCATAAATATATTTTTTACATTACTTTATATATTTTTTTACATTACATATATTTATATACTTTATATATATATATATATATATATAGAGAGAGAGAGAGAGAGAGAATATATATAAAAAAATATATATATTTATATATACTTTAGATACTCAAATAAATTTGCATACACACACACAAAATGGATGAATGCATTTTTAAAAATTTTTAAAATGGCTAGGTAGGAGAGAACTGCTTTTTGGATATGAGTATGAATGTATGCTATGGAGGAAATAAAAATCGTTCAAGCTGAAATTGCTAATCATTAATTGTAATATTTACCATTACTGTTATTTTTTTTCTTATTGATTCACTTTTAAATGTTTTTTAAGATCACACTTTAAAATAGGAAGCAGCAGCAAGCTTTAATACCCAGCGTTGGTACGGCTTAGTTCTTTGCATTAGTCATTGTCTGAGGGAAGGAGAAGACCAAAAAAAAAAAGAATGCTTTTTTTGTAGGAGAAGTAAAGTAAACAGCCTCCAACAAGCGAACCTTGACAACCCAGATTAAGGAAAACACTGGAGATCAAACAGTGCTGCTGCTGGGCCGTTGTCATGAGCTGCCTGAGAGGAAGAGACAAAGAGAAGGAGGGAGGGAGAAAGAGAAAGACACTGTTTGAACAGGCACTGGAGTTTGTGTGCTCACTTATGCAGAAATGGACCTCTGCAAATGCAGACTGACCCAGGATTAAAAGAACTGGCTGAACTTTTCTTTGCAACTTTTCGGCCTTGGTGCTCAGTGGCAGGAGAGCCTGGGTTATTTCTCAGAGTGCTCCACTACTGTGCTCACCAACTACCTGTAGTGAAAAATCAACTCTTCCATCTCCTTTCTGTATTTTTTCATGTAGAGTTCCCAAAAATAGATTTGCGCAAAATATTACTTTGTCATGGTATTACAGGAAAAGTGTGCAAATGTTACATTCTAGAAGTGGTATTTTCAGATTTACTTGCAGTCGTGCAAAAGAGCTTGATGACTCAGATGTGTGTGGTGGTTATGGCACAGAAAGGTTATTAACATGTTAATTCGCTGAGGTAAAGCGCCCTTGAATTAACTGTAATCTGAGAATCGTAGAGGTTACAGACAGCCTGCCGAATAATGCATGAAGTTGTGATGTCTGGAACATAACGTGGGAGAGAGGTTGCAGCGTCCCGTGTCTTGCTGTGTGTTCGGGGCAGCTGTTGTCCCGCTTTACTGAGTGGCTTTCATGATGGGTTTCTGACTGGAAAGGCAGGCCGCTGGCCAGACGTTGGATTGCTTAGGTTGAGGATGCAGCCAGCTTCTTGTTTCTATGGCAACACTGGACGCTGTCAGTGTGCGGCAGTACGTTGTTTAGAGTTAATTATAGCTTGTTGTTTGTCACACTAACCGAAGCACTTTATGATTTGCGTAGTTGAAAGCAGTTGAAAATTATACAAGTTGACTGGAAGTTGTCACTTTTTCTTTTTAAATATCTCACCGAGTTAATTTAAACAGAAAACAGTTTTTTTCCACCCTTTTTTTGCTGCGAATGTGTAGATGGAATGTTCCATTTTAGAATTATTATTATATTATTTAATTATATTATACAGTAAGTCAAAAAGTCTATTATATCCATTATATTATGATGAATTATACATTTATTTATTTATTTATTTATTTATTTATTCACTAATAGTCATAGCTTCAGACACACCTATTTATGAATTATTTAAATATTTATTTATACACTAGAAGTCAAAGGCTTGGACACTCAGTTATGAATTATTATTATTATTATTTTTTATTTTTTTATGCACTCAGGGTCTAAAGTTTGTATTTATTTATTCATTTATTTATCACATTGCATTTTAGAATAAAAGTGAAATCATCAAAATTATGAAGCACATTAATTGGATTGTAGTGCCCAAGAATGTTAACTTATATTTAAGAATCTTCAAATTTGGCACCCTTTGTTTAGATTCCCGCTGGTATTTATTTATTTATTTTTAATAAAATGTTTTTTCTTTTAATCCTGGAGCTTGCCACTGCTTTTACTCTGCTGTCTGCTACTTTATTTGAAAAGTCTTCAGATCAAATATTTTTAAAATCATGAGAAATTTAAATTCATTCAAGTTGTTTGACTGGTAGTGTATGTCTGTTTAAAACAGTGTAATAAAATTGATTGAAAAGAGTTTGAAATCTCTTCTGAAATGTTTTCGTTTTCAAGGCTTTCTGTACAGTGGGAGCTCACTGATTTGTTACCATTGAAATTGTTAATTTATAGCCAGTCATCCTGGATGTCTTTTATTTTTGGATTGTAAATCCAAATGGATTGGATTAGAGGCTGGATTAAATGTTGAAATGGTTTGATACTCACAAGTCCTTTTATGCCAGCTGTGAAGTTGACAGCTGAGCTGGGATCAGCTCTTTGGATCAGTTTCTCACTGATCTAGCCCCGAAGAGCAGAAGAGCAGCAGCCAATGCCTGGATTCCTAAATTTCACAGCAAATCCTTAAGCAATAGGAGGCTGTACTTTCCAGGAATTCGAATCACTGCATTTGTAGACCTTTATGTCATGCATAATGTGCAAAGATTCTTCCCATCTTTTTTCTTTGTAGCGATTACTTTGTTGGTATTAGTAATTCAGTTCAAGAAAAGCATGCAAGGACTCTGTACAGTTGTTTTCTTTTCTTGTGTGATTTCTCATGTGCTGTAATATGCAAGAGGTGGGGCACAATAGTAACTTTTTTTTATTTTCTGCCTGACCAGCTGAACAATTAACTCCAATTCGGACCTCAATCAATTAATAAATCAATCAATCAATCCATCTCAATGTCAATTTATATATTTATTTGTTCATCTAGAATTTATTTTATTATTAGTTTTAAATAAAATTGTACTTTTTGTATTTGTTTATTTTTTTTCAAGTACTTGTATTGCATTAATAGCTGGAAATATTAATATAATATCTGCAGCTTGTATGAATTATTGATGTATTAAATAATGATTCATAGTTTGTGTTTTAAACATTTTGTACTATTCTATCTGATACTTTTAAGACTGTCAGTTTGAAAATTGTAATAAAACTACTTCAGCTTGGTAACATTACCTTGGCTTTTAAATTATAATCTTAGCTGAGTATGAGACCTTCACACCAGTGTGAGTCAGTTCAGAACTTAGTCATTGTAACCTCTTTGGTACTCAATCTTGTGTCTCTGCACATATATAAAGATTTCTTCAGCAGTAAATCAGAATGTTACAATGATTCCTGAAACAACAACTGCAGCTAAAAAAAATCTGATTTTCCATTCAAGGAATACATTTTAAAATATTGTTGAATGGAAAACAGTTATTATAATGTGTAACATATAGTTCATATAGTACTGTATATTTGACCCAATAAATGCAGCACTGGTGAGCATAAGAACTTCAAAACCATTAAAGAATCAATCTTTTGATTCCCAGTGTAAATACAATGTTTTGCTAATTATTAATTATTAGTTTCTCTAGTGGAAAAAAGGTTCACAAGAAAGGATGGGGTAGTTGCCAATATTGTTGACTGGTAATTAATGTGCATTTTGTCCCAGCCTTTGAGTCGTTTTGTCTCTGCTTACGTGTTTGTGAAAGGGACATCGTTTAAGTGCCCTCCAAGGGAATAGAGTTTTTCCTCCCTCTCAATAGCAGCATGCTCTCAATTAGAGTATGTTTAATCAGGAAACCAGCTCGAGTACTAATTACCTTATCATAGCATGCATGTTAATTAGTCTTACGAGAAGGTTTCTTTTTTTCCAATTGAATGTTCAAATGAATTCAAAGGAGAAAAAATGATGGAACTTTTCTTTGATCTTCTGTTTACATCTGTATGTGTGTTTATACCAAAATGTGGCCTATTTGCCGGTTTGAACTTCGAAGCAATTCGGGAGGTCTTAATTGACGTGTTGTTGCTTGTTTATTTGATATATGTAAGGCCTTATCAGGTGGATCATTATAAAAGCATGGTAATTATCTTAAACGTTCAACTCCGTAGCAACCTGCCTCATGAAAGCTCACACGTACAGCCTTTTTTGCTTGCCAATTTGAGAAAGCAACTGAAAGTGAATCGGCTTGAGTCATTGTCACCTCACTTCAAGAAGCTGTTTAAAAGCTGCTCCTCGCAACCTTTGGACGCAGCCCAGTCTGAGCTTCACGCACTCTCAAGGTTGGAAAACACGCTGAGTTTTGTGCTTCTGATGCTCTGTTATATCCAGGAGTTGCCATACAAGTGATTTTGCTCTTTATGCGCCAGTTTACCCAAGCAAATTTAAATGTTTACTGAAATGGCATGACAATGTTATTTTAGGTCCAGAAGGTTCCTGACCAAAATCCAAGGGCTTTCTTTACACGTACATAGTCAAACAGGTGGTGATATCCAAGCTCTAAAGAAAAGAAAAAAACTCTGTAACAATAAAACACCATTTGTTGGTTCTTTGTTTTTCCAAGTGTAGAGCAAAGCTTTGTGAGTGTTGAGAAAAAGGCTTGAGAAATGTACTTGGGGATTACTGGATATTTCTCTAAAAGCATTTTGATGTTATGAATGAGCATAATGTACGATCTTCTGAGGCATGGATTGATCAACTGGCCAATGGTTGAGTGAACTTCAAAGTTTGAAAATGAGAGAATCAATCTTTTGATTTAATATTATAGAGCGGCGAGATGGGAATTTTGAGTGCATTTCTGTGTACTTGATATGCAATTGTTTACAGTGATTGAATGGATACTTTCAGGAGGGTTTATCCTTTGCAGTTTATTGGTATAATACACTTTTTTTTTTTTCTATCATGTAGTGTAATACTTACAGCAAACAAAACTTTGATTTATGAAAAATAGATGCATATTTAAAATCAAATGTCATGAAAGCTATTTCTTTGTTTCTTAGTAAAGTCACAAAAAATCATATCCATAAGACTTGCCATATTGACTGCTGACGTTTGTGTATTTGTGATTTCAGGCACCTCGACAAGACTAAAGGGATTTATGCATACAGCCTACGATCATCTGTCAATTTACGTCCTGATACAGTAAGGAACTTCATACTTTTTCCTTTTGCACAAGCTTTTTTTCATTTAAAAGGGATCTGCGTCTCCTATAAATTGCATCCTTAAATTTGGTGCTCCAATCCCTGTTTGTTTCTACAATCCCAATCTGGTGTACGCTTTCATTTCTAATCACTTGCTTGGATAAAACTGAGTTAGTTGTCATAATTGTAACCTAGGACCATTCTAGGAGTCTTTAGTTAAAATAGATTCCCGCTTGCAAACATGCTTATAGAAGTGCATTTTCGCATGGTTAAACATCACAGGCTTGTCCTTTATCAGTGCGCTTGACAGTCTTGCCACGTGTCGCGTGCACCGCACAATTTGGATGACAGTGGTAACTGGCAGTCGAATAACCAAATTATTTAGTCATGGGTTTTAAACGGGCACGACGGCAAATGGATGTCAAGTAAATGATGCAATTTATTCCCCCTTTCCTCCTCCTCGCCAGGCGGGCTGCCACGGGACTTCTGCCAGCCTTAAATAAGTGTTACCCAGATGGCACTCGCATGACGCCCACTTGGTTACAGAATTGTTCCGCGGGAATAACTCGGCTTGCCACAACAAGCAATAGGTCAATTGAGCAGCGAGTGCCTGTTGCTTGACCCGTTTTGCATATGCAAATCTGCTAATGTTGTGTCATTTCGGTAAATTCCAGGGGAAGGCAGGCTCTCGGGGCTTCCTAAATGAATTGGAAAGGAGCCCAGTTAATGAGGGCGGAGGAGAGAGAGGTAAAAAGAGGAGATGCTCGCTTCCTCCACTCACTTCCTTTTGCGAGTACATCACTTCCAAGTGCCTCTGCTTCGTGGTAAAGGGAAATGTCTGTAGTCTGGTAATGGGAAAGTCCAACGGACACTAGGATAAGTGGTTTTTCACCCCTCTCTCTCACTTTATAGTCTTTTTGAACACAATTCTATTTCTAGGAGGTGTGGAAGACAGGTGTGTTGTTTTCTGTCTCTTTTCACTCCCTCAAGCTCTCTGCATGCCATTGTATTATGTTTATTCTTCTCTTTTTCTTTTGCTCTCTTTTTGCTTTGTGTTCATCCTTTTCTCGCTTTCTCCTTTCAACTCAACCTCTTTTATTTTCTGCTACACTTCATGGCATGTGAGTAGGCAGCACTATGGTGGTGCAGCTTGTGAGATGGTACAAAATGAGCGTAATGGCCATGGCAACATATTTGCAGAAATTGGTTGCAGCTGATAGTTTTGACTGGCAATTCTATATCCTTATTGACAAAGTTGTAACCATACAGCAATATTATTGGCAATGTAAAAAGTGTTAGATAATATCAGAACTTTTGCTCTGTGACTTCATAAGCAACCTCTTAAAATTATGGCAAAACTCTTACAAGCGTGCACCCTGGCTTAAGTGAACTATGTCCTCTGCGTCTCCGTAACGTGCTACAGCTGCAATCAATGCTGCCCTGGGCCAACAGCAGGAGCAGGACTATGTGGAGATGATTTTCTGCTGCCAAGATTTAAGTAAACAATACAACAATCCATAGCCCCAAAACCTACACAATTCAAGCTCAGCTTACAACAACCCAAAGACCTTGTTTTCATTTCGCATGCTTTTTACTAAACATATGCTCACCCCATAAGAAGCGGCAAGTCACAGTTACATTTGGTAATGTTATAGTATAACAGATCCCCATATTAGATCCCCATAGATGACAATAGTATGCAGAATTCAGAATTTTTATTGTGAATATTTTTTATTTTTATTGGGCCTTTCTGCCTTAAATGCTTATTAATTTTAAAGGAATTGAAGATTGATAGATTGATTTGTATTTAGTTTATATATTTCAACATATTTAATAGTTGGACAGTGATGGAAGAATGCTTCATATTGTAGAATGCATGATTTTCTTTCAGTTGTTCAATTAAGCTCTTTTCCCGATGGAAATGGTTTACTTTCATTCATTCAAATTCCAACTCATGAAAGAGAGACAGCCTTTCAATATACTTTATATAAGGCGTGCTTTATATATATATATATATATATATATATATATATATATAAAAAAAAAAAAGAGAGAGAGAGCCTGTTGGTTAAAATGCGTTGTAGTCATTGGTGTTACATTTAAAAAATTTATTTAAAAAAAAGAAGAAATGGTAGAATAATAACACTGACTCTGAATTTATTTAGAAAGGGTTCCATTTTGATAAGATGTGGCTTTTGTAAACATATGTGTGAAGTGAGATAAAAGTTGAGGATGATTTGAATCTCTGTCGCTCCTCTGTACTGGAAGATGCCAGTGTGTAAAAGTCAAGCCAGATATTATTATTATTTTTTATTTATTTATTATTATTATTTTTTTACAGGCAGTAAAAATGATTGTTTAGCACCTTACAAATAACAGTAATAATTGGATGTGCATATAACCTCAATCATCAAAATGTAAATGCTGTGGATTCTCCTTTGGAATTTAATTATATCGCAGCTTGTAATCGACTATAAACCCAAACAAAACAATCAAAATAGATATTAACAGGCTCAGCGTGATAAGGAAACAATCTTTTAAACTGAGATAAACCATCTTACGGATTCCTCCAGCAACCCCCTCACCTTGTATTTGCTCTTGTGTGATCTCTTTGAAAGCATCAGAAGATGCAAGCGCTTTCTAATGTTTCTCTTCCTCGTGCCCAGAGAATAACCCCTCGATCACACTGCCAACATTCTTTTTTAAAAGCGCAAAGAAAGATGAATTTGGGCCATAAAGGCGCGTATCACAAGGGCTTTTTATCCTAAATGGTCCTTAGAATTGTTATCTATTGGGATGGCGCATTCCCAGCACTGTCGTGTTCAATCAAGTGTCCACTTAGCCGCGGCCAGGAGTAATTGTCCCCAAGTGGGCCACACACTGACCTGTTAATGTCTGTGTTGACCCTCTAACCTTGTCAGCACGTCTAAGAGAAGAGCTCTAAATCATCCCGATCTCCTCCGGCTCTTCCCGTGCTGCTGGGTCAAAAGGGAGACCGCTGCAGGCAGACCACTCCCTTAAATTGTCCCGTCTTGGGTAGGTCTTTGTCTTGAGGATGAGGTCCAGCTTCAGAATCCACACTTCTTTATTGCTGCACAATCATGGTGGTGGTAAATGTGTTCAATGCTGCGGAGTGCAATAGAAGCTGGAACACATACAATCAAGAGAGTAAATAACTATTAAAAGTATTTATATATAGTATTATAAAAGTATTTTCTGTGAGCAGAAGCCTTATTATTTCATTTTTACTTTGGCTGGCACTTGCTTGTGCAAAACTTGCTATGACATTGCTAGTTTTTGTGGTTGGATGCATGAGCCTTGCTGTGTGGTTGCTAAGGTGTGGCTAATGTTTACGCACTGATGTTTAATATGTTAGGGTTAGGGATTTTGAAAAAGCCACCACTAATAAACATTCTTCTATAGTTCTATAGTAGTACAGCGGGTTTGTAGGGTTAGGAGAATTTAAAATCATAAATAAAATATATTTTAAAATATTTAAATCAATAAAAAAAAATAATATTATGCATTATTTGAGTATAAGAAGCACAGTCCATACTGTTCTTTTTAGCTATTATATTTTAGATTCGATTATTTTTTTTTAGATTAGGTTTAGGTGAGATTTTTTAAATGGTGACATTTATAAAACAGCAAGTTATGGTACCTTATGTGAAAAAACATGACAAAGAAGTATGAATTCGCAATACTCGCAAAAAAGGGGTCTCATCATCCTAGAAGGACTTAATGCTTCTGGTATGTGCATAAAATAGACATTTTACTCCTATAAGACTACGGGAGAGGGCGCAATTAATGCTGGTAGGTCTTTTAAGCGTTGTTCATTCAAAGGATTCATTCAAGCAGTTCATTCAGAAATGCTGATTTATTCAGGAGTCAAACACAACCACTGTGTGTTTGCTCAGAGATGCACAACATTATTTTACTGTGGCTTTATTTGGAACTTATTTGTTGGCAGAACATACGTAACAGGTCAGGCAGTAATACACCTAAAATAAAGGTCTTTAGGTTTTCTCTTTTCGTTTACTGCACTGTTGTGTAAAAGCAATATCACTTGCTCAATCATGCTGAGACTCAGAGTATATCAGATGGCGTTCTAAGATAAAATAATTCCCCTTTATTCCCCTTTCGATATGCAGAGCAATAAGCTATTTCTAGGTTAATTTCCTAGAAGTTTAAAGTTTTTGTGTCTATGCTGATTCTTAAATAGCCTAGCATAGCAACTGTGTCAACCAATTGCTTGAGTTGGGGCTATTTATTTGACTGACCAATGACAGCACAAGAAGGATTGTTTTGAGAGAGCTATGTGAAAACGATCATTTAGTTAGTATGTTGCTGAATGATCTGAATTAGATTGGAGAAGTTTTGTAAATATTACGTTGCATGTTTAAATTGCTCAGATTTTTTATTCTTTTATTTTAGATTAGGTGTTTCATTGTGATGGATGGGTAGACTAAATCTTTGATATAAAGCAGATACGATACTGTGAGTGTAATGCGTTTTTATCACACAGTGTGATTTTTATTTTTTTTCTCGCTAGTCTTTTCTTGGTTGTGGGAAACTTGACACACAAATAAGTGGCAATTATCAAACTACTCTAAAGTGGCTGGTAACTGGTTTCTGTCTGAGACTGACAGGGACGGCAATTTGTGTGAAATGTGTGGATTAAAACCACATGTTGGAGATGCCGAGGGGTGTTGTATTGAGCAGCTGGTATGCCACCAAAATGAAGTAGCTGAGTCAAACCTGTGTGTTCTTGCGTGCCCCGAGGAAGACATTATTGCTTTGAGGTTGCTCAATCATACACTGAAAATGCATCTATCAACATTTGTCTTTTGTGTTTCTTTTAAAAATCTTTTGGAATTGTACAGTGGCTTAATGTCTATATTGTGTGACACCTTCATATTTTAACCTGTTTAGCGGCCTTTTGTTTTAATGCTTAATTTATTTCCTGCACTCCATACTCTATAACAGCAAACAAACATCCAGATTTCTGGTAACTTAGTACATTTTATTAAGATATTTTCATAGCTTAGTTCATGCTGAGTTTAGCCCTGATTTTCCCTCCGTTTTGCAAAATCGCAGACAAATGCCAGAAATGAGAAGCAATAGCGCAGCATGAATTATCAAAGATGAGATCTGAGAGGGTCGCAGATATATTACTGAATACTAAATACCTAAATACCTGCTGAATGAGTGCTGAACAAAAAATACATCTGCGTTGACCTACAACCAATGAGACAGCGAGATACAGGGCAGCAGGAAGGTCGGCGAGGTGTATGTATGTAATGATTATCCACGAGCCAGTTGAGAATCGATTCTAATATATTGCGATTCAAATCGTTTGAGATGGCAAAAAATATTGCGATACAAATGGATTATTATAAGTTTGCATCAATGTATCTCTGAGGGGAATGTCTTTTAGAAAAGTTGTGATGTTTTCTTTTCATCGATGCAAATTAAAGTACGGTTCATAAGCGCAGCTGTTTTGTTTATAGCAGTGACACAGGAAACACTATATGATTGCTGTTCATAAGCGCCACCTGCTGGCACAGAGTGAATATGCGTCATCTTAGCTCATCTGCTGTTTCATTAAGATATGATTTATGTTGTATCGTTTAGCAAAACAAAAGGCAGACCATTTTGTTTTTGCCTTAAATTTCATAATTATGCGGACTAATTTAGATTAAAAGCTGCTCATGGTGCGTGTATGCTGTGTGTATGTTTGGATGATTGTTGTGAATTATGGAAAGAGCACAGGCAAGACCTTAGGTGTTTTAATTGAATAGATTTATTTTATTTGAGTAACTTGCTTATTTACGGTTTGTTTTAAAATTTCAATTTAGTTTTGTTATTTTTCATGATCACAAAAAAACATGCAGCAATATCCAAATAAAATGACACCTCATTTACTGTATGATGTCTTCATATCAATCTCATTTTGTGAGAAAATCCAAATCGTGAATCGGATCGTGAATTGAGTTAATGGTTACATCCCTAAGGAGGAGTTATAGTCTACAGTATCATTGTGATCTTGTGTTGTTACCTTTAGAATTTCACATGTGCGTTTGATTGTGGACAGACTTTGTAAATCGTGCAGTGTGAACTTGGCGTAAGATGAAAGGATTAGCAGAGACAAACTGGATACCTGCTTTAATGTAAGTTAGGAATCTATTAAGTGTCATATTTGTCTCAGTTGTTTCTAGGCAGTAACAAATACATACAACAAGAGTTTGGAACTATAAAATGAACACTGGTTGACTAGTCAAACATTTAGATAAATTTCGATTATTGAGCAAGACTAATTTATTCTTCCTGTTGACGCATTTTCCTACTTTCCTTATGCATACAGATCGATGCCTTTAGCTCTGTTTTAAACTGTCTTCCTGCCACAAGATCACATAAGTTTGTTTGATTCTCCTTCCTGCTGGTAAAGATGACATTTTAAAGGTTAATGTGGCTGTTTCTTATCATTTGTTTTGTCACTTTCTCTCTTTCTCAGATCATCCATCTCTATCCTTGAGTAGTTTCCACCTCTCTTTCGCTTTCATGTGCCCTAGCTGCTCTTCAAATACTACAGTAATTCTCTCACTCTCTCTCTCTTTCTCTCGTCTCTTTTTACCTGTAGCTATTTCCTCTTGCACCTTTTAAACTCCCTATTTTTGGAGTTCAGTGATGTGAGAGTCATAAATACCAACGAGGGGGCAGAGGGGTCTTTTGGGATTGTGTATTTTCTGCAGCAATGAGAAGAACGCAGGCGGCTAATCAGAGCGGCTCTTATCTGAAGCTGCTCAGCGCCCAAACGTGGAACAGAGGAATGCGGCCAGCTAAGGGGGTTAGCGCTAGCTGAATTCCACGCAGAGGAATTACATGGAGATGAGATGTGATGCAAGGGTTGATTTTATTGGGTCTGTTGGGGACACACTTTGTCCTCTAGGAGGGGACAGGCCTGAGTTTGTATGTATTTTAGAGTTTTGGAATATTGAAATTGAATTTCTCAACTCAACTGGTATTTGCTTCTTATGTTGAAGCACTATTAAGATATCTCTTGTTGTGGCACAAGTAGCCGGTAAGCTGTGGTCGTTTGTAAAGGTAATTGGCAAATAAAATATATTGGCAGTAAAATACTTCCAAATACATTGTAAATGTTCAGTCTATCGGCCAGCTTTCTGTTGAAAAGCAATGCAACAATAGCTGAGCAATTTACCATTGCGCTCTTAAAACTCCACCATACAGACCTGTGGCGGGTCAACAAATGACAGACACTCCTCTTTGTCACTTTCTGTTTCTGTCTTCTCGCCTTCTTTAACCCTCCGGATTCTTTTACCCCCTCCTTTTTCTGTCACTCTCTCTTTTTGTCTCCCTTTTGCTCTTAATGAGAACACACTCAAGTAAATGCTGACCTCCGCAATAAGCATTTTACTACGCAAATCACCACCACCGATGCTGATTGGTCGCAGCTATGTGTCACCGACTTACGGGATCTGACAAAATGTTCCAGAGAATTCTGTCAAGTAGTGTGTGGCCGCAGCTTTTTCTTAGATGAGTTGTCCCTCGCGTCACTATCATTCATCAGAACAGCACTGGAGATTTAAGCTGATTATCAGATGCTCAGATGTAAATATCACAAGTGTCAGAAACGCTTGCTGTTGAAAATCTGAAAATGTGTTAAGATGCATTTAGGTCAGTTCTGGAATTAATTTGTCACCAAATTAAGCATTTGTGGTTGGATTTCATCACGTTTTTGCCTTTTTCCTTTCTCATTTGAGTCATCATCCAGGTTTATGTGGGTTGAGTGAATTTAAGGGACTTCCCCCACCTTTAGAGAATGGTATCAATTCCTGTTTGGTATGGTATCAATTTTGCTGATGTTAATATGCACTTGTGTCTCTCTCTTGTCTTTTTTTTTTTTCTTTCTCATTTTGAATTTCAGATTGAGTCGGTTGCACCGTATCCAATGGTTCCGCCCCTTTGTTCCCTTTTCTGAATTCTGATTGGAGCAATGGAACGTCAGTCCCGTCCAAACAAGTGACTGCGGTATGTTATTTTCAGAATTTTTCCTTGAATCCACTCCAAAGTATGCTTTCTATGGTGCTACTTTATTATATTGTAGTATAAAGAGTGTACGGTATGTATTTTACATTATATGTATTTGACTACAACCATTTTTTTAATCGCTCAGAATCAGTCGTTTGGTCTTTCCCATGTCAGAAGATTTGTTTGTTTTATCAGGTGTATTTCATTAACGTATCAGCTTTGACTTGGAATTTTCTCATGAAATTCCCTAGCGGATATATGATAGAAATGAAGCTGGATTTTACAAATACTAAGTGTGTTTGGGAAGAATGTAATTCAGAATTCATACTGAAATGTCTACTTTTTGAGACCTCGTTGAAACTGTAGACGCCAGCATAGTCTCTATTTGATCTCATTGAATTAGTCTTTCAATTTTTTATTTTTTTTTAGTCTCCTTTTGCACAGCCTTTAACCTTGTGGGAATTTAGTATCTGGCTACTCTGAGCACAATTTGAAGCATTAGGCTCTCCTTTGTACTTGAGATGTGAGAGAAATTTTCTTATAAGAAATGTCAAAGAAAAAAAAAGAAATATACAGCGATCTTGTTTGAGCTTCTGTCTTCTATTGTTTTTTTCGTAGACGGCAAAGAGATTTCCTTGTTCTTGTCTACTAGAACACTCATCCTGAAACCCCAAGCTTTAAGATCTTTTTTTTTTTTTTTTTATCTCAGTTGAGTTTGTTCTCTTTACCCAATGGTTGGTATTCTGCCCATTTGCCTTTGACCCACTTTTAGTGTCGCTGTCCCTTCACACTTAGTCTTCCTGTCTTTACTTAGCAGCTTCGTGTAAGCGTGCTTGTATATTTGCAACTGGCAGAACTCTTTTCTGTGCCTTAGATCTGGCATAGTGCCAGTCTCTGCCTTTGCCCCCGATCAAAAGCAAACGCGACATTTGTGCCGAGGTAATGGAATCCTCGTACAATTAAATCCCCGACTGCGAAGTGAAGTCTCTCCTTCCATCCCTCCATCCCTCTTCTTTGCTTTCATCCACAGGAGGGAAGGCCGTGGTGATGAGACCATCTCAGCACGTTGCCCCTTTATTCTGCTCTCCATGTCACTTTTTGTTTTTAACTTCTCCACATAAACATCTCTCCGGCTGGCAATTAATTACCACAAATGTCAATTAACCCCCTCCTTCTTAAAAAAAATAATATTGTAAGAGAATTAAATTTCAATTACAAAAATTACGTTGGAAGGCGGCAACGTTAAATTGCTTTAATGAATTGTGCTGAAGGTGACAGTTGTTATTTTGCAGCCCGTGATGGCGGGGGACCTTCTGCCTGCTCTGATACAATGTGAAGTGGAGGATGAATAGAAGAAAACAGAAGGGAATGAAATGAGTTTTGAGAGGAACAGAGAGGACGTATTTCCTGCAGTAACGGTAACCGCTGTACGTAATGCCTCATTTGTGGGATACAGCGGGCAATGGTGTGAATCATTGTTCTGTGCCAGCCAAAGAGAAGCACTTAGGGGTCTCTTTTTCTCTATATATCTCTTCCTCTCTTCCTTATTTGACTTGCACAACTGCTGATGGTGCATTTGCCCACCGGTTGTGCTCCAGGACTGTTCCTCCATACGTTATCATTTATAAAGGAATAGTTTGTGTAAAAATTCTGTCATCATTTACTCCTTAAACCTGTATGACTTTGTTTCTTCATTGTACAAGTTCTTTTTCCATGCAAATAGTTCACATGGGGGCTGACACTTTCGAGTTTCAAAAAGGTTGCAAAGAGAGGTGAAAGTATCAAAAACATGGTCCTTATGACTCATGCGCTTGAATTCAAGTCTTGAGAATTCGTGCAGTAGGTTTATGAGAGGAACAGGCCAAGTTATACGTCACTAAAACTGTAGTGAGTGTTAATCTGATTTAGTCTAATTCGAGAACCGAACTTTGAGTTAATGAGCAAGAAGTGACAATAAATGTGGCTAGGATCAATGAAGTCTTTTTACAGTGTGACATTTTGTATGTGACGTTGCACTCTTTGATCACTCAACAAAATTTTAGGCACATCTGTTTGTACGTATGTGGGGAGGCATAAATATATTTTACAAAGTAGAGAGGTCGCCCAACCATTTTTTCCCTTAGTTGAAGGTTAATATGAGGCAACAGTAAAATGGATATAATCATTTCTTTGTGGGTAATAAACTTTGGACAGTCTCTGCGTACACCTGTACTTGAGTTGGACTAGTCTAAGACATCTCCATCTATTCTCACCATCAGTGATTATTATCTCACTTTGCTGACGGTGATGTTCCTTGTTCAGCTGATTGTAAAGTGATAGAAAAAACGTTTAAATTGGACCTCAATGCTCATCAGAAGCAAATTTCAACGTATAGAAAAAAGAAATCGCAAATGAAATCTCTATAATATCTGTTTTTTCTTTTTGCAACAGAAATGGAAAGAGACGTTAGACTCCTGATTGACAGGCTTTTCTCTGAGCAAACACCCCAGAAGTCTGTGTCTTTTCTCAACCTTGACACAATATTTTAGGCCCCCTGAATTGGCCAGTATATTTCTGTTTGAGAATCACTGTTGTAGAGTTTCCAAATAGATCTCAACAGTGTCTCAAACTCTGCCTAGATTTGTTACTATACCAAAGTTTGCAGTCAACAGTTAGAGATTTCCAAAAAGAAAGCATCTGCTCTGTTCTATTAGTATTAATGTTTTAGCTTTCTACACTTACTGTACGATGACACATTGTCTGTTTTCATGCTAGGAGGAACATCTGAAACTGAAAATCAGTTGAACTTTGATCGAAGCACAACTCTCCTGAGCTACAAAAGATCAACCCTTGAGCGATTAAAATTATCCTCTGGGACTGGTTTGAGAGATAGATGAAGCAAATTATTGTAATTATACCATTGCCCATCAGTCAGTTGGGCAGAAAAATGCTGTTTAGTGAATTGAGAGCAGATTGAATCATGTTTTGGCCAGTTGCTTATTTGTAGCAGTGCAATTAACAACAGCCCAGAAGACTCGCACATAGTTCAAGACCACCCCGACAGGCACGGTAACGCAAGTACTGTGTGATGTTTTCCTTTTTCCAAGCATCTGCTCATTGACTGCCATCCACAGGGCCGACACACACGCATTCATTTAGATTGGGCCTGCAGCCCTGTGACCGGGTGACTGAAACTCAACACTCATTTAGCAGTGGCTCAACATAAGGCCCACTTCACGACTTAACACAACACAATACCCACACACACACACATTTAGAAGTTCATTAGATCAGTATCCTGTCTTAATTGCCTCTGTGTAACACACACCACAGGCTAATGCAGGGGGTCTCAATTCAGGATATGTCTGCCTTTCTCATGGGTGTTTTTATGAATGTCTTTGTGCGCCCTTGTTTTTAAAGCAAGTTTGTTACCTCATATTACACTTTTATCATTTAATTTTAGTAAGACTTCAGATGACTGATAAACAAATCTGCTTATGTTCATTTTTGAGTATGCGTCATTTCTTAGAAAAGGTCAGTGCTGAATCATTTAGTCTCACTTTTTTTATTTTTATATTTTAATTGTAGATTAACAATAATTAACAAGGAAAAAAAAAATACCTCAGAAGCTGTTCTTGAATATCCCAAGAGAATTGCTATATTTTCCCTGCAGTTTCACAGAAAAGGCTTAAAACTTGTTTCAACTGAAGGAAACTTGCACTGATCGGTCTTAAGACATTTCAGTGTTATTGTTTTGTCTTAAGGTGCAACTCTAGTAATGCTTTTTTCTAAGGAATGTTTATAAAAATTACTTAAATGGCCTAATTGAACCTAATATTTGGCTTAGGCTAAGCCCTGTCCATGAAAAATAAAAATATACATAAATTAATTAATAGTTACACCATACACCTAATGAGGTATTGACTCATTGATTGATTTAATTCAAATTCAAATAAATGTATTCCTGCTTTTTCTTTTTTTGTATTCAAAAAGTTATTTTTTGGCATTTCTTCTCCATTGTAGTTTTTAAACAGAAAAGGTTTAGATCATTACTCTTCACACTTCACACACACAAAAAAATGTTTCTGCTTGCTGTTCGCTGAAAGGATTTGGGGAACCAAAAAAACGTTTCTTTTATGGCATCACTCTGAAAACCCCCTTAAGGTTTGAACATCTTTATTTACTCTCATTTTAACCTTACAAATGAGAAATTATTTGTGGCTTTTCTTTCCTTGGGTGTGTTCGATTAAGCCTGTATTATAATGCAATACAAACCTACTTTAGTGGAGTTTATTCAGTCTTATTCACTGTCCCTTTTCCGCCTTCACAATAGCTTTCAGTTACACCTAGCTTCCTAACTTCCTGTTTCGCTGGGTGGCTGGCCGGCGGTGGGCCGATGTCGTAATGACGAGTATCAGGAAAAGAACACAAGACCAGGATGGAGTCCCAGGCAGCTGGCCCAGTGTGTGTGTGAAGGAAACAGCAGAGCAACTTGTAGCAAGCAGCAAATTAACCCATATCTCCTATCTCTCCCCTCTCTTTTCACTTTCCTGTTTGGACTCTAAGGCGATTGGAGGCGCAGGCTCTGACAGTTGATGGAAGTAGAGAGAGAGAGAGAGAGCAAAAAAAGAAAGCATTTATTTACAGTGTGATGATGCTAGTTAAAGATGCGGTTTCACACAGGATGTGCCCCCCTGATTGGGTCTGATAGAAGGCTGGCTGGAGGCTGGCTGGAGCTCGAGGTGGTGGCCTATATTGTGGAGCTGGTCTGGATTTTGTGCTGGAGCCACTAGCACACCCTCAATGCTGTTTCCTGTCTGGGCGCAGAGAGATGAGAGCAGGTTAGCGCAGGTCAGTGGGAAAGAGAGTGGGGGGGAAGGACAGTTGAGGGTGTGTGTTTGTGGGGGTGTGTAATTGTCTGAGATATGTAGAAAGGTCATGGGTTGGGTTTTTTTGCGGCCCTTTACCATTCTTATCACCGCAGTGAACCAAACCCAGTCCCACAAGCAGAGTCAAACATCCCAGCACTGAATCAGCAATTAGCATGTGCCGCCCATTTGAGGTGTTTGTAATTTACAAACCATAAAAATTATTAAAAGGCTGATGTAAATCAAATTATTTATTTCCTAAAACCTCCTTGTCATATCTGTGTTTAGGACACCAGTTTTAACTTCTTTTTTTTATTTTGCATATCTGTGAGATATCTGTGATTGTTCTTTAAAATGTAAATAGTGAGTGTAACTAATATATATATATACACACTATGTGTGTGTGTGTGTGTGTGTGTATAAGAGCAGCACTGCGAAATCTATCCATGAAAAAAAAACAAATCAAAGACCAAGTGACTTTGACATTAACATCCTCCATCAAATAATATAAGGTTAATGGTCTTAATGAGGCCTAAAAACGCAATGAGACATTGGATCTACTTTTTATTCACGGATCGCTTGTCTAAATAGGGGAAGTGGCGCACTGACCGTTTAGCCTTGTGCTAATGACGAATGCTGGGAAGTTTGAGCTGAGAGAGCAGACTTTGGGTAATGATGAAAGCTTTAGTATGGAGATATGCTACTTTGATTCAAGGTGTTATGATTTGTCCTTGTTAAACAACATTCTGTTTGCTAGCGGTGGATGATGTTTTGTGTTTGATGTAACAGATAATTTGACATTTTTGTGGATTTAATTGGATGCAGAATTCCTACGAATAGTGTTTTCCATCCTTCCATAAGTCAAATGTTTAAAATATATGGTTAGTAACATGATTTTGAAAGTATAGAGGAATTTATTTATTATGAGTAATAAATTACAATTTGGCAATAATTGTTTTATATTTTATTGGATTCTTTTATGTGCAAAATATAAAAGAACCGCATTTATTTAAAAATTAGAAATCTTTTGTAGTTTTATAAATGTATTTACAGTCATTTTTAAAAAAATATTTAGTTTCTTCTCCTTAACTTTTGAACATTAGTGTATGTGCATATATAAAAAAAAAATACTTTCTTGCAAATGTGTATCGTTAAATGCAAGTCATATATCTTAACTGTACATTGTAATTCGTCAGTATGGTTTAAGTTTAACCAAGCTCTGACTGGTTTAGTGAGTTCAAGTAAAGGGATTTGTCAGACTAATTCAAACCAGTAACTTTGTGAGTATTTCTGAATGATTCATTAAAAGAAATTCGCTTGTGAGTCTGTAAAATCTTTTCTTTTGATCTTTTGTACAACTGTTTTGCATATTATAATGATTTCTAAAGAACCATGTGGCATAGAAGACTGGAGAAAAGAGTTTTGTGTTGAGCACAAAACATGTACAAATTTTAAAATATGGAGTAATTCGATTTGCTAAAATATATTTAACGCTTTGCTATAAAAGCAAATTTTATATAATGTTGTTTTTATCGGGCATCATTGCGTGTTTATTTTTGACATTTAAGTTTGAATGGTGCAGCAGGAAGTGCCCAAAGAAAAAGGGGCAGCAGCTTGCAAATTTGCACCAGCAAGGCTCAATCGTACATTGCCCCAATGTGTGAGAACATGCGCGCTAACCGCTATGCTATGGTTCCCCCTACATCTTCATGTATCTGACGTGTTCATGCCTGTCCCCTGGAGAGCAGGAACAGGAATCTGTCCATTAAAACAGTCTCTGAGAACACTAGTGTACACTAGGCCAGAGGGGACAAGAGCAGTAAATCTGTGAAAGTGAATCTAGACCTGACAAACATGTGCAGAGCTGAGAAATACAAACAAACAACACGTCTGTTTGTCTCCCTGTTGGGTTACAGAAATACACACAACCGTACACCCACCCACACACACACACACACACACACAAACACTACAGCTTATGCTTCCTGAGTAGAGTTCTAGCAGTCTTGTGGCTCTTTTAGTTTCTTCTCTTGTAAACAAGTCTCTGTGTTTTTGAGTCTATTATCTAACAGACCCAATAGTCAGTCAATGCAGTCTAGCGGCCGCCACCATTCTGCATTGATGTATGTATTTATGTGCTGTATGCAGTAAAGAGCAGCTCTTTTGTGAACGTGGTGTAAACAGGCATGTCAATAAACCCATAAGCCCATATCAAGCTACAGTAGCTATTAAAAAAAGGCTAATATCTGCGGTGGATTATTATTTTTTTCTTCCTCCTTCCCTCTTTTTTAAAAATAATGTTAACGTGGCATTGTAAAAGAGATGGATGATCTATGTGGCAGATTGATCAGCGGGTAGAGACCCCATTATCTCTTTCCGTGTTAATTACAGTGTGCTCAGCTTGCGTGTCAAAAGACGGATAACTGACGAAGGTAAAAGACCTTATTTATGCTTTCGTACTCAGCTGGCGGCAGCTTTCCCCTCTCTTTCTTTTTTTCGCCTCCTCAGCGCTGTATATTTATCGTCCAGTAATATTACACTGTCAAAGACGATCATCTCTGCGGAGATATTATTCGCTATCGTCACCTTCACAGGCATCCATTTGGACCCGCTCCCTCTCAAGTTACTGACTCTTCCTCTGCATGCGGAGTAGCTGAGCAAATTTGCGCAGAGATTTTTGGTCATCCCTTGGGATGCCAGAAAGGTAATTCGGGTTGGGTAAATCAATATGTGGGCAGCCCAGTCATACCACAACGCAGAGACATGGCACCGATCTCAGGATGCCCTGGCGTTTTGTGGCTTTTAGTGGGGTCACATTTTGCTAACGGAAAAACAAAAGCAGAAAAATGCAGGCGGTAATTTCAGTCGCAAACATCCAGTTGAAGTCGATGCACACCTGAATAGTGTTAAACTGACATGGCACTTTAAAACAGATTTGAAATGCATCATCATACTTTACATAAATATTTGGGCCTCAGTTTTAAAACAATAGCAGAATGTGTAAATTGTGCCAATGAGTAGAATAAATCAATTTAGGCAGCATCATTCTTAGGTTTATTCACTTTAAAAAAAAAAGTTTGTCCTTTTTGAAGAATACTGCAGTACATAACTGTAAGTAGGATAACTGTACAGTTACCTTGTGTGTGATGTGGGTGATGAAAAACTATTAATGAATAAACATCTAAATGTGTGCTTTTTGAAAGTAAAAACTATTTACCATATCATTTATTAAAAACAAAAAAAGTCCTGCCTGACAAATTAAATATGATAATTGTATATGATTTAGTTTTTTGTCATTTTTGCTATTGGTTTTTGCATGCATGACTCCCGTCCCGTCTGCACCGTCTACAAAAGAGTATGCCATTTCATGGACAGGTCACTTGCAGTAAACTTTGATCATGTGGCTTTCTGTTTTACCACCTATTATTATTATAGTGGTAATTATTCAAATTAATAGTAAAAAGCAGATTTTAGTAGTATTTTAACATTCATATTATTTAATAAAATGTAAAGTTTTATACGGCCACCAATATGCCATTACTAGAACTCTCTCTGTCTTTTGTGTCTGTGTTTTTGATGTTGAATTTCTAGTAAAAACAGCTGCCAGTTTTAGCTGTTAATTTAACAGGATGTTTTTATGGTGTTGTTTTTTTTTTTTATTAACCCAGGTACATCAAAGTAAACCTCAGTCTAAAAATAATAAAAAAAAAATTTTTTAAGCTAGCTTTTAATGTGCTGACTATATAGCATTTAATGTTTCGTTCATTGTACATTATATACAGTTAGTTTGAAGGTGTGATGTTGAGATTTTACAAAGTCACTAAGAGTAGACCTTACACCGAGATCACGCAACGTGTTTATTGTTTGTGCTATGTGCCGACGGGCCCCTTCTTCTGAAACACACAGCAGTGAAACCCCCATGAAGGGACTTTTCAACTGTTACAGATCTTTTTTCCTTTTTTCTTTCTTCTTATCACTGAGCGTGTGGTGTAAGAGGTAACATCAGAGCAGTCTTTCCTGTGGTTTCATCTGTCAGACCTGATCCTCAGGCCTGTGTTTGTACCTCTCACCAGAAACAACACACTTATGAACCCTCACATACACGCATTCTCTCTCTCTCTCTCCCCTTCAAAAACCATTTATGCTTTTCATCACTTCCTGTCTGTTGACCAGACTGAAACAGCTTTCAGAAAGGTTGTCTGGAGCCAAGCCTGAGAAAGAGAATTGGGTAAACAACAAAAACAAATGTAGATTTGTTTGGTTTTCTTCGTGCAAACAGGTTGTTCTGCCCAGGATTGTTTGCAATTTTATATTGTGCAAGGTGAATGTCATGTCAATGTTTTGTCATTCCTGCGTTGATAACGTTATCATCCATTACTGCAGCATCTCTGAATGTGAGATATTTTGTGTGTTGAGCAAAGGTATTTACTTGGTTTTATGCGTGTTGAAATATTTGTGCATCTGTGTTGTGTAAGTGTTATAATCATGCCAGGAGTCAGACGCAAGATGTCAGAGCATCACCTGGTGGACTAGCACAGAAAATAGGCCCTTGTGCAAATGGCAAACACCCACATACTGTATAACTATGAGAAATAATTTCATGCCACATATTGACGCATCTCTGAATGGATTTTAGCTTGATATGTCTCATTAAATTTTTTTTTTAGTAATTTAACTAATTCATTAGTTGAATTAGCTTTTTTTCTTTCTTTTTTCTTTCTTATAGTATATAACACATTAACTAAGTTATTGTTTGAAATCGAAAAAGTTGACTTAACTCAGTGTTCTGAAATTACTATAGAGCTAATGTGTCTACAAAATGTGTACCTAACATAAATTATAGAAGAAAAAAAGTTTTATTATACAATGTCTTTTTCTGTATTGTAAAAATATAGTTAGATATTTACGGTACATGGTTTTAATTTAATATTATTGTCTAAATATGAATTTAATATATAGCATTCCCATATACACACACAACATTACATGGGATAGTTCACTCAAAAAATAAAAAAAATATATATAAATGACTTTTGACTGCCGCTGTATGGAGAGAAAAAAAAAAACTGAGACACTTCTCAAAATATCTTCTTTTATGTTCCACAGAAGACAGAAAGTCGCTCAGGTCTGGAATGACACGAGGGTGAGTAAATGATGACAGAATTCTTATTTTTGGATGAACTATCTCTTTAATAGGAGCATTCAAATCTTCGAACTGTTCATTCACTGTTTGAAAAAAAAAAAACAATTATTAAGTGTCTGTCTGATAATATTGTGATAGTTGAAGGTTAGACAGAGAGTATGTGACTGAGATTAGGCGTGGTGGGTCCAAGAAGGGTCATAATCTTAACAGATGCCACCTCACGTGTCACCACACAGCTGCCACAAACCACCATCCCAGTGTATTCAAACGAAGCACGTATTAAAAACACTCACACTCGCCTCTTATCAGATTACCGTGCCTTATGATTGGCCTTCCATTGGCCTCTTTATTTAATAGAAGGTTCCTTTCTTCTTTGAGATGCCATAGAGTGTTACATCACTGCGCTTGTGCCCGGTTATCTATGTTGAGGCCTGTTCTTGTAATGGGCTTTATTGATCTAAACAACATCAGGCTGGCTGTGATGTTATTAAGGTGAAGATAACTTCACTGTAACTTCCACTCAAACAATGTATTAGTGTTTTATTGGGTTTAAATAACTTTGGCTTTTAGACGCTAATGCAGCCGGTTAGTCACCTCGCTCTTTTATGGCTGCAGGATCTTAATAAAGCTTTCCTCTTTACATCCTGCTGTGTGTGAGTGTGTTTGTGTGTGTGAGGGAGAGGACATGAGATGCCAAGTGCTTGCTGGGAAGTTTCTGCGCCTTTAGTAAACAGCAGGAACTCTAAATAATCGGAGTAATTATACGTTGGCGGTATCCGTATTAAGCACCGCATTATTATGCCGTGGTTCGCGTCGACCCAGACCTTTAAACTGGATCCACAATGCTGCCTTTTTTTTTTTTTTGTCAAATTAACATATGTGGTAAGAATTATTTGTGGGTTTAGAGTCATTTATTAACGGCATTTCGCAGTGAACTTTTAAAATTGATGTTCAAATGTGTTTTTTTTTTTTTTTTTGTCTTCCAAGGGCCCACTGAATCCAATATTTATGAAATAACGATCCCATTCATATACAGGCAAATTTTCTGTGGGAAATTTAATTTGCAGCTATTTAAAGCCATGCGTTTGGTAATGAATTATTTTGTCATCCTGCCTTTGATGAGATTCATCTTTAATAACTGTAACAATTATTTTATTAAAAAAAAGAGCCATGCATTATGGCTATCTCAGCAAGGTCTAGAGTGAGCGAGGATTTTCATTAGGAGGGTATTATTACCCCTGCTGGGCTTTCATTCACACTACCCAACTTAAATTACATTATGTGTCAACAATGTTTGCATTAAATTTAAGCAGTCATATTTACCAATTTTTTCCTCTCTCTCGCTCCCTACTACTGACACATTTAGATGTATTAAAAAGATAAAACACAGTTCTAGATCTGATAGGATGGCTTATTGAACATTTACCTTAGTGCTGACTTTTAATAATTCAATAATATTGAATTTGTATGACAGTTGTTTTTTATTAAAATGTTTTTGAAAGCTATAGCCATCCATATTGTTGTCTGAGAAAGTTGAGAACTTGTTATTTTTCAGAACACAAAAGACGGTGCTCTTAAAAGAACTTTTGTGTTTCACAGATTATAAAACGTTATATAGGTTGGGACATAAAAGTGAGTAAATTTTGACTGAATTTTTTAAGAATTCCTTTTGTAGCTTGGCATTGGGCATGGGCAAAATGTAAAAATCTACTTTGGAGAAGGTAGTTTGTCTAGCAAATGAGCTAAATATCAAATAAACATTAGACCAATGCAGTGTCACCTTTTTAAAGAAGGGGCTTTTTGATGGAAACTTATTTAAAGGTGCATCACGACAAAAATCACAGCTGTGCTAAAAAAAAAAAAAGCCAGACTTTTTGCATATTAAAGGCGTGACCAGCAATACTCTGACAAATGTTGCAATTTCTGTTCTTCAGTCTCTCAAGGAAGTTGGAACGTTCCAATCGGAAACAAATACCATGTAATACCTATTTTAATGCTTCCCCAGTTTTTTTGCTGATGCCTCTAAAAGGTTCCACAGCACATAGAACCATCTGTAAACTTGGAAACCAAATGTTGTAGCCTCTGTTCCGCATTTTAATGCGCTGCACTGTACACAAACAAAATGTTTATGGCTCACTGAATTGAACCTTTCCTGGCCCGAGACAGAAGCGAAATTGCTGAATGTGAGGTAATCGGTTATTTCAGTTTGACCACTTCCTTAAACTCCTGCTATTACTCACAGTGATACTTTTCCAAAGAAAACCTCTAACTCTCCTGTAGGTAGGTATAATGGTTTGGTGGATTCATGTAAATCAAATATTTAGCTGGACTTTAGAAGTAAAGTGGAGACTATGATTATCTCTACCTAGAAATTGCAGTGCCGGGGCAGAGAAGTTTGTCTGTTTTTTTTGGGGGGGGAGTCTATATATAGCGGCTGAACCGCAACAGGACTTCAGATTTCTTCTCCTTCAGTGACGTGCATCTTTGCTTTGCTGTTTTATCACTCTGAAGAAAAAGGTGCGTTCTGCTTCACAGTCTAGCCGCTGTGACTCTCTAACTCGCTGACTCTCTCACGCTCTCATGTTCTCCCCTCCAGTGCGGGAAGTTGCGGTTGCAGAGCTGCATGATCCTAATAAGTCATCTGAATGGGACGCCGTCACAGACAGCTCGCAGCCCCTCCCTCCGTTTTCTCTGTCTGCGTCAGTGCTTTGATCTGCCTGTGGTTTCGCTCAAGTTGATCATAAGTACCCCTCTTCTTGAGTGGTTTTTGATCTTTAGGACGATTGAAAGTAACGCTATCTTTCACGTTTCACTGACTCACGCCACCCCAGCTTCAGCAGCCAATGCAGAGCCACTAGAAGTCACAGCCCAGTCTTATGGCCCTACATGTTTGGCAGCTCGACGGGAGCCTATCTGCCTCCCTGAGCGCGTACTAGACACCATTTCTCATGCTACAGCCCCGTGTACGAGACATGCTTATGCTTATGCTTGAAATGGTCAGTTCTTTTGAAGTGGTGCGCGGAGCGCAATTAAAACCCCTCATCATCTGATTCTAGCCTTTCTGCAACACCTGCTGGACAGGGGTTGCTTCTCTATGTAAATACTTGATCACCGTGTTTGGCCGCCAGCCGTCCAAACCGCGAGCTTAGGCTTACATGCCTTAATGCTATGGACGATATGAATACATTATGCGAGGCATTGTTCTTTGCATGCTTATGTGACTGTACGGCCCGGCTTTCGCCTGGGCTCGCTGTCATTGGCTATCGTCCTTCGCCTACAGCGTGACGTGTTGATACTGTTCCCATAGCGTCTTAGCAGACGCAGTACAAGTGAAGTGTCGACAGGGAACGGATTGTTTTACTTCCGCAACCCAGGTTCCCTGAGACACTGGAACGAGTACTGAGTTCCATGCCGTGCTGTAAGTGCCCGTCGCTTTAAGTAACCTGAAGTCCTGTAGAGGTTCAGCCGCTATATATAGACGTCCCCGCCCCCCTCAGGCGAGCTTCTGCAGGAGCCAGCCATTGGTTGCATTGGTTATTTTAAAAATTAAATGTTAAATAGGCTTCAGTTTTTCCCCATAGCGTCTTAGCAGACGCAGTACCCCGTGTCTCAGGGAACCTGGGTTACGGAAGTAACCTATTACTTAAAAACTATCGTGTTTTTTTTTTTTTTTTTGTCAATAGTCAAGAAGGATGCTTGACACCTGATTTCTAGTGATTATCGTCGTTTTGATTACAGGGACCGTCTCTGCATTTGATTTGAGTTTAATCTCGTCACTATACATTACCATTACTCTATTTTCGATCAGGGCCGATCGGAATCTCAACTGAGCTCGCGCCTGTCAAGAGAGGGAGTCTATGCTATGCAAATCTATGCCATAAATATGCGAGCGCACCACTGATGCTGTTACAGGTCTGTAATAATAAAAAAAAACAAAAACACTTTCATTATAGCCTAATCATAATCCATAAATATGACTTCTCTCTAAAGTTGCATATGTGAGGATGTTGAGATTGTCATATTCGTCATTGCAACACAAACTCATGGAAAACACTAGTTTATTAGTAAATAATTTAAAAATCTTCTCACCATTTCCCCTGACAATTAAATTATTAAATAATTATTTTTACATGAATGACGCGACACGCACCTTGAGCTGTTTTATACAGATAAGAAGTGATTACAGATAAGAAAGCATCGCATTTCTGGGGAAAACACAACTGATGAGGATTAACGTGAAATTGCATTTGGTTCTGGGATGTATTTTAAGGAATCTTTACAAATCACCATTCCTAATAATGCAATAATTAGCAAGTGTCAATATGAATGTAACTTCTAGGTCTTTGAATACAGCTAAATAAACATCCTCTGAGAGCGCATCAGAAACGAGGGGCGGGGTCGGCGGAGCTTGTGAAGATTTAAAGGGGAAGTACACAGAACAGAGTGATTTTTAAAAAGAGCTGTTTTTGACAGGGTAAAATGGCAGTTTTTTTACACTACCATTGAGAAATTTTAAACAAACTGTATTACAGACTTTTCATTAAAGACCCTAAAGAATCATATCAGCTTGTGGAAAATTGCCGTTATATGACCCCTTTAAATGACATTGTCTTTTATTCAGTGGAAATCCATGAAGATGCATGTCTTGCAAATGTTTTTTTTTTTACTTGAATTCATTGTAATTCTTGCATTCTTTATTCATTTTTATATTAAAATGGACGCGCGCATTATTTACATGCGTTTATTATGTAAATCACATATGACGTATATCCTTGAATTCACTCTCGACACAGGTTTTCACATGATCTTCATTATCATCACTCTGAGTTATGGTAATCTGCTGGATGTAGCCACTTCTTCCTACACATTACTTGATGTTTAACCCTTTTTTCCTTCTTCAAGGACAAACGGTGTACGTGACGGCAGATCTCCATGCGAAAGTCCCTGAGCTCTCCTGAAGCAGCAGATCCCTTTTCAGCGCCAGCTGTTCTTCCAGATAAACTCTGCGGCGTGCTCGCAGATTCTCTTAATATGATTCCGCAGGGTCGGGCTCAGGAGAATAGACGCAAAACAAGCGTGCCAGGAGAAAGAGAGCGTTGAATTTTTCATCAGCAGGCCCTCGTAGTGCAGCAGCACTTTTTTAGTAGGCGGCCGGCTCATTCATGAGCAGATGTTCAGCGCAGGTCCAAGCTGCAGTTAGCATGAACTCTGCTGCCCTCTCAGCCGTTGGCTGCAAGGACGTTGGCAGCGACCCCGGCATCTGAGAATTCATTCCCGGCAAAAAGCACTGAGCGCCGCTTTGCCCAGACCCCCTTTTTTAGCCGCTTCGCCCAGCCCAGGAGCCGGCCAGAAATGGAGGAGGGCTTTTCTTTTGACAGGCCATCAGTCTTCGCTCTGACACTGATGAAAGACTCGCCCGGGTCAACTCAGGGGACCGGCCCCAAAAATTCCTGAAGACAATTTTGCTCAAGTTTATCATTAATTTTTTTTATGACGTCCTCTGTATGAAAATAAGCCACCTGGCACAAAAACAGACCCTTTTGGAAAACAAAAGCGGCCTTTTTTTTGCGTCATTTGCTTGAAGGTACCCTTGAAATGGGGAATTGCTATATCAGATTAACGCAGGTGGTTTAAGCGAACGTGCTGGTCAGGTTGGTCGCTACACTAAAGCCCAGCTGCTGCTGTGGTGAGCCAGGTGGTTTGGTTAGTGTGGTGACCTCAATACACCCCGAGAGACTCCAATAACAACCAATACAGATGAAGCATTATCGCGTTTCATTTACATAACATTGTTATGTTGCTGTACCTCCATGTAGCCCTTTCCTATCAAACGACTGAACGGCAAACTGGCATATGTTCCGCACGGGAAGTGTGAAATGTTATTCTTCTCTTTCGTTGCGGTGAATGTGAAGCTGTAATTGAAGGATGATGAGGTTTTTAGTCCTTTTTTTTTTCTCCCTTCAAGCACTTGTTTCTTCAGCACGTCTCCTACTTCACACTATCTAATTGGCCGTTTTCAGGTTGGGTTTATGAGAGCAAAACTAATTAGTGTTTCTAAATTCAGAGAGCAAGAAAGAGAGAGGAAAAAAAGGAAAACATGGTTGAATGGATTGTTCTGGTTTCCTCTCTGGTGTCAGGCTCATAACAATGAAATAAAGAGTCTAATCACTTTCAAACTGCTGTTTTTTTTTTTTTTTTAAACCAACACTGAATGTCACTTTCTCTCCTGGCATTTTGTTTGGCACGATCACAGGCCCGGGAATAAAGCGGGTGCTTGCCCTCTTTACAAACTTTTTCCTTTGTAATTCGTGGGAAGGCTTTGCAGGGGGAAAAAAACAATGCGCGTGTTTTTAGGTGGGGTTGTTTCTTCTTTTGATTCAGAACGTCCTGGTGAAAGACGGGGGGAGGGTGGAGAGTTTACAGTAGCGTTGACTTTTTGCCCGTTACCTTTATTCAGAGAGCTCCAGCTGCAGCGCGCCCTCAGGAAGGCCACCGCGGGTGCGCACACACACACACGGTGTGAAAGAAAGCCCTGTTTGAGTTGGCACGCGCAACTTTTGCTGCCTCTGCAAGAAAGACACCAGCGACGGACGCTCTGGCCAGGCGGGCCGTCGTTCTTCTAATCAGGATGTGCCTTTTCCACCTCTCTCAGGAAACACATTTCTGCCTCTCCCTCCCCTCAGCGGCAAAAAAGCTAGGGACGGACGGGAGGGAGAAAGTCGGTGAAGATGAGTGACAGGATTGGAGTCTGGAGGGGATTGGGCTAATCTGAGTTTAGTAGCGCTCCCTCAACACCTCACCCTCCCAGCCTCCACTGGGCCTTCATTTATATTGAATAAAAAAGTTTATAGGTCAGTTTAACAATGTGCCGTAAAACTCACACTATTTTTATTTTTCCACCTCTCTGCCGGAGGGGTTTATATGGAGAGGGCCAGTAATTAAGAAGCTGCGAATCCAGGGTTAGGGAGGAAGAGTGTTTAAATGCAATTAGAGCATCCGCTCGAATCAATTTGAACCCAATTACAGTTTTCTTGAATGTGCTATTATTTGTTTAATCAAGGGAATTTTGCCCTTTTAAGATGCTAAAAATGTATCGAGAGATTATTTAAACGCAGAGCGAAAATAAACTCGGCGGAAGCGGGTAATGAACAATTGTTTCAAAGTGACCTCTCTCGTTGTGCCCTCCCTCGTTACCTTGTTCTTCTCTGAAACAAAAACTCCATTTGATTTGTCTGGAGATAAAGCTATCACAATATCGGCTGGATAATTAGCACAAAATCCACATCGTTTTTTTGGGAACTGGATGTGGAGCACCAGTCTCTGATGATTCGAAGTTTCAGTAGATTTCCTCATTTCTCACTGATGTTTTTCTTCTCTGTTCTTTTCTCCTTTCTGTCTGCCTTCTCTTCCACCAATCTTTCTACCTGCTGTCTGTCCTGCAGGCAGGCGAGTGCAGTGGTCCAGCCCTGTGGGTGCTGAACGGTACGTCTCACCATTTTAACGGTGTGTGTGTGCGCTCAGCCACACTTTTGAATGAATTTCATTGCAATAGATAACTAAATATTAAACCAAGTGGAATTTGCAAGTAAATGATGCTAGACTTTCTCCAAAACCTTTTTTAAACACTCCTTATAATCACTTTTACTTTTAACCAATTGGTCCCAAAGTCATTTTAGTGAATATCTGAAGTGAGTTTACCTCAGGGGACCTTCTTTGTTGTCCGTTCACTTGATGTGTACCACTTTTTTATTTATTTACAGCAAATGCCATGTGGTTTGCTTATTTATGTAAAATAATTTAGATTATTTTATACGTTTATGTATTTATATACAACATTCTGTATGGTTTAATATTTTTTTATTTTTTTATTTTTAGAATAAATTCCATACTGTTTACATTTTTTTTTTTTTTTATGCAGTATAAATGCTTGGTTTAATCATGAATTAATGAATTTGCATGTTTAAAATAAATACCATTTGGTTTAATATTAAATTTGTTTCTAATGCAATGGCATTCCAATGATTGTGTTGAAGTTTGTGAATTAATTGACACTTTCAGACACTATTGTAACACATTTTTTGGAATTTGCTCACTGTTTTTCTGGCTTTCTGTATGCTACCAGCGTGTACACAAGGTCCGTTCTAACTTATCTGAATTCTGAGACTGTTCAGAGTTTGACTAGTATACCGCCACAGTCATTTTTGATCCATGTCTCTCGTGGCCATCACTTCCTGTGTGATGTGTAAACACAATAAACAAACCATGACCTTGCCCACATGTCACAGTGCCAGTCTGTGTTCAGATTCTGTTGTTTACAGTAAACATTCATCTATATTCATGACCTTGAGTCATAAAAAGCATCCTTTTGCAGTATATGGCATGCCATATTAGTGCTTATTATCATATTGCCTCTAAAACAGGTGCTCAACAAACATTACGCCACGTATATGTGGAGTGTTTCTAAATGTCTCAACTCTGTTAACAGTGTTTGATTTGAATTATTTATTTCAGTATGTTTTTTTGTTTTTTTTTGCGTGTAGTGTGTTGCATTGTGAGTTTAATGGAGCTCCTGCAAAGTCTTTATTCCTACCAGCTCGGCCAGACAACGTTTTAGAGAAGTGCTTCTAACAGTTACGCCCGCTTGCAAAACTGTGTACGTTACAGATTGATAGTAAATGGAAAACATGAATGTAAATTGTGTCATTTGATAATGTAAATGGAGAGCCAAGCTATTTTCCCCCACCCCCATAAAGAAATCAGCCCTATTTACATAGTCAGTTGTGCTTATGAGACTTATGGAAATCAATCTCTTGTCATTTTCCAACTACACAATTTCACGTTAGTTCAGAGATCACAGATTTGAAAGTCAATATGGTGACATTGGCTCGGCTCCATGTTGGCAACATGAATTAAACATAACAAACAAAACAACACGCTTTTCTGGCAAACTTGTAGATGAGTTTTAATGCATTAATCTTTCACATTGCATGTGAATAAACCCAAAATGCATGATTATTTCCTCTTGAATATAGATTTTTTTGGGGGTGTTTAACGGAAATTTTGCCCTTATAAAAGTCCAAACTTTTGGCTATCTGAGTTGAAAAGCACTCCAAATATGTTCAAGTGCAGGTTATTATTTAGTTATTCAGTTTTATGACCATAACAGAAAGCGAATGCAGGTGGGTTCGAGCCTGTCCATTAAAGTGTGCTTTGCAGGGTCCGGTTTTAAAGTGGCCAGCAAGGTGGCTGCGACAAGAGTTATTGAAGAGGGTCTTCACTTAAACATCTTGCACATGGTTTACCACTTTCTTTAAAAGCACTTTTAGGACTCATAATGGCTACTTACATGTTGCAGATGGGTTATGACTAATGAGAGGACTACATTTATGACTCTGCATGAGGACATGAAAGCTCTCCTTGCTGTTGAATTTAACCTTTTCAATATTGACTAATTATTTAGGTTAGAAAAGATCTTAAGGCGCATCGCGGTACTTTAATACATTCCATTAGTTACATTAGTCGACACCTTTCAGAGCTTTCTACCTCATCTTTAAAATATCTTGATTGTGACTCCTTTGACTGTAGCTTTGCACGCTTGTGCAGAATATGACTTTTAATAATTGAACTGTGCAGGTCGGTTGACTGTTTAACAAGACCTTTGAGTTTTGTTCATACCGTGGCTGAATTTGGCCTTAATCTTTTTTTTTTTTTTTTTTTTTTTTTTTTTTATTTTAAAATTTTAATATTAAATGAATATGTAAAATATATAGATATATACACACACACACACACACACACATAAACATCGTCAGAATGTCAGTGTGACGTGTTGCCTGACTAGTTTCTGAGTTTTGTGGATTTTAAGCCATGTTTGTTGGCTTTGAGGTCATATACTGTATATACATATGCATATACTGATGTACTCTTAAAATTAGAAAAAAATACAGACTTTTAAAATCTATTGGCTATTTAAAAAAAAAAAGGTTTGCTTTCGTTATGTTCCGCCCAAACTTCCTGTGTAAATAGGAAATACCTCAGCACAGGAAAGAAAACATTGCTCGGCAAGCCATTTCTTTAAAAGATCATGCGAACATCTTTAAAAAGAAACTGAGCAGATAATTGGACTTGCACACTGTGGTTTGCACTACCAACGTAACTTTGGTTTCACATGTACAGACTATTATCTTTTCAGTTTATTGTTGTAGTCATTTACATTACCGTTTAAAATTTTGGAGTAGGTGAGGGTATTTGTAATGTTTTTGAAATGAGCCAAGTCTGCATTTATATGGTTATTCTTAATTGCAATATTTCACAATATTGCAAATTTTACTCAATTTTTAACCGTTTTCTTTTAAAGTATAATTTATGTGATGGCAAAGCTCGTATTATTCCAGTCTTCAGTGTCACATGCTCCTCCAGAAATCATGTTGATTTGGTGTTGAAGAAACATTTCCTGTTGTTATTGTCAATGTTTTAAACAGTTGTGCTTCATGATATTTTTTGTGGAAACCCTGATCAAATTGTTCACAAGTTAGTTAGAAATGGAAATATTTTGTAGCATTATAAATGTCACTTTTAATCAGTTGAATGCATCCTTGCTGAATAAAAAATATTTATTTCAGAATAATCTTACTGACCTTTTGAAGGGTGTGTGTTTATGTGTATATATAAATATATATGTATGTTTTTGTGTTTAAGTGAGATATGTACTGTAAATCATTAGCAAAGAAGTGCAGTTTACTCATAAAAATATCTAAAAAGTTTTTCAGTTTTAATATTTTATATTTTGCTTTTTAACACATTTTGGTTTAACAACAAATAATAATTTATTTAACTTAATTATAATGCATCTTTTAGTAATTTTGAGCTTTAAAACTCCAGATCCAGCCTTTTTTTTTTTCCTTTATACATACACACACACACACACACAGGCAATGTCATATTGTCCAGAATGGTGACATAAGGGTCAATCCCATCTGTCCTCCCCCTCTCTCCCTCTGCTTGGTGGTGTTATACACCCCTGCTTCACACAGCTCTGCCAAAGCGACTCACCCCAGCCTGTTTGTGCCCTGTCTCTGTTTGTAAATACACAGACAGAGGACACGGGTGCCGCTCGGGGTCATGGCTGCCTCGCGGACGCTCCAAACCCAATGTGACAAGCAACAGATGAGTCACAGCACCCCGAATCTAAAGAAGCCGACAGTTTCTCTCTCTGTCTCGCACTCTCTTCCCTTGGGTCACGTGAAGATTAGTGACACCTTCGCTGGCATCCTATAGGCCTCTGCCAAACCCTGCCATATCATCCTGCCTCAGTGCCATTACCCTCCCCCCTTCTCTTTTTTCTTTACTCGCTCAGTCATATTCAGAGCGACAGAGAACAGATCTGTGTTCTCTTTTTAAGATCTGGCTGCTTTTCTCTATGCCAACTACACATGAGGCATTTTTCTTTGGATTGGTTTATATAAAGCCAAGCAAGGGCTGTCTCTTTGAAATTATGATAAATGTACATGCATATAAAATTAAAAGTAAACTTTTTCTTTTAATTTTCATATACATATATATATGTGTGTGTGTGTGTGTGTCTGTGTAAAAATATATTAATTGAAATTAAAGAAACATTTTAATTTTACCTTTATATATTTATACATATAATTTAAATTTAAATTAGAATTATTTTTTACCTTTTACAAAATATATATGCATTCACTTATGAATGTGCATACACGCACAAGTGTATATGTAATTTTACATAAGTAAAATTTATTTATATATATATATCTATTTATATCTATTTAATTATTTTATATATCAATACATTTATGTTAGTAGTGGGCCGATATTGGCGTTAACGTGAGACTCTTACTGCGCGATAAAAAAAATATCGCTGTTAATCTGTTCACAAAGTTGTGTTGGGAGCTGGGTCTATACTACGCAAGCTATGATGATTTTCACCTTGATATTTTAGCGCAGATGTATACCTACCCGAATTTCACTGTAGCCCTATTCGGACTGGACTAGTTTTCTAAACTCCTGTACGTGTGAGCATTGATTCTCACAGAGATCACGCGCTCTGTATGCTTGCATTGCTATAGTCATTCAGATTGATTACAATTAGTATAATCACAAATACCATGGTGAAGCTGAATGGCTAGTACAGAAAAATCATGTTAATATGTGGTTAACCCCTGTAAAACAAGTCCCGTCCGAATAGGGCTTTACTTTTAGTCATTATTTAGGTAGTGCACATATTCTGAATGCCTGAATTCAAATGAGCCATTTTAATCTAGATTAATTTCAAAATTACCCCTATTTTATGTGTGTGTGTGTATGTGTGTGTGTGCACATAATTAAAATAGAAACATTTTAAGAGTCTTAAGAGTTTTAAGATGCTTTTTTGTCACTTTAAATACACAGTATGTTTGAACATGAGAAATACATTTTTCTTTCTTTATTGTGGTACATTTGAAGGGCCATCTTTTCACAGCTTGTTCCTAAAAAATATGTTCATCATGTTCACACACTTATTCTTGACATTTTTGTAAGATATTCAGTCTCATTTTTTTCTTTAGAGACAGATAGACAGCATCGAGTCAGTATCTCCCTCTCAAAGTCAAAAGATCAAAGCATCTCTCATCTTGTCCTTCTCAAAATCTGAAAATCCAGCTTGTCTTTTTTTTTTTTTTCTTCAGCCACACAAAGTAACAAACGCTAGCCGGCACGCTCGGCCCCAGGATTATGATCCTTCCAGCTTAATCTGTCCCTCTTTTTAAGCAAATGGCATGGCCTTGTATAACCGAGATGAAATCTTTTTGCCAACTTTAACCGCTAATTTGACCCTGAAGTGTTAACAGACATGTGAGATTTCTTTCCCAGGTGCTCTTGCAAGCAACCTGTGTTAAGTTCATGTGTCTCTAGGCTGGTTTTTGACTGCAGTCGCTCAGAGCTCTGCAGTTATGTTATATGTAAATGTAATATTATCAACACATCCAATTTGGTTAAATGCTGTAGTGTGGGCGGCTGTTTTGATCCTTGTACCCACAACACTTAATACAGACTTTGGGCACTTATTGGGGTAGTTCGGTGACTCTGTGTTTCTAAAAAGATGATGTCGCAGTAATAGAAATGTGAGTGTTTGGTATGTATCTGATTGATCTTTGTCAGGCAGGAATAAAACATGTATTGTGTGTGTGTGTGTGTATATACCTGTTTCATACTCGTATGGAAATTGCTGCCATATATCTAGATCTAAAGTGAAGCATTTAAATATTCAAATACAGATCCAAAACTATTTGCAGGCATTACTTTGCATAGAGTGTTATTTGTTGACGTGGAGTGTGTTAGAACAAAGAGTGAACGCTGGCTGATGGGAAGCAGAAAAAGATACGGCCTTCTCTCAGAATAGCGGGCGATAAAGGCGTGGAAGCGTTGAGTCTACAGTACAGTAAATATACATACTGGTAAGTTATTTAATTTTTTGTTTTGGATACAAATAATCTGGAAGTAATTGTTGTCCAGCACTAGTTATGTTAAAAAAGTATTTTTGAGCTTTGTAAGATTTGCAGTTGGAATTTCTCAGAACATAATGATATTTTCAGGACTGTTTCCATGTTCTTTTCCATCCAACTACAATGAAGTGTTTATAAGTAAAAATTATAATGTTAGCATTTCAGCCATTATTCACTGAAGATCTTGATATCCTGCCTAGCTTTCCTTGGTGTGTTCAAGAGAGAAAGTAGCAATATCTGATTTGTCTTTTGAGTCTATTAATGATGTGTTCACAAATCAAAATAAATTGAAGCATTTAACTCACCGTTCAATCCAGTTCCAGTGGTTAGCACATTATGCCATAAATGTTCAGTGGTCATATATTCTTTATTGTACAACTTATACAACTGTTCGTGATGCTTTTGCATACTTTTTTTTTAAAGCTTGAACAGCCGTATTGCAGTATAATTGCATAGGAAGTACCAGCAGACTTCTGAATATCTCCTATCTTGTTCTGTAGAAAAAAGAACATCACATGGGTTTGTAGCAACATGAAGGTGACTAAATGAAGACAGAATTATCGTTTTTGAGTGAGCAAACCTGTTTGAGAGTTCTCATGTTGAGTCCATGTCGTTGGTGAGCTGAAAATGGCCCTTAAAACATCATAATTTCTCTCCACGTTTCAACACAAAAGACTCTATTGTGACCATGCTGTGCAGATGTTTATTTAAAGTCTGCTCTTTCACACAGTAACGTACGTTTCACCCAAAGAAAACACACCACCTCCCTTCTCGCTGTGTATGCGAGTGTGTGTCTGTAAGTGGGAGGGAAAGAGAGGGGGAGAAAGGAGAGAAAGAGTGGAATAAATTAAGAAACATCAAGTGGTGATTTAGTGGGAGAGATAGAGACAAGACAGAATGTGGTGGGGATGGGACGGATAGACAAGCGGGAGAAATAGAGGGGGTTAAGAGGAGCAAGATGGAGAGAGACTGGAAAAAAAATAGACCGCCTGAATGTTTGACAGGGTTAAACACAGTGAAAGATTACCAGAGAAATCTAAGACATCTGTAGCGAGTATCAGCGAGAGCATTAATTAGGAGGAATCAGCGGTTTTTAATTCATTTCTATGTGCTCGGCAGTAACGAGAGAGATGAATAATTGAAGGGAAGGAGCAGCCTTAGAACACTGTTTAAATGTAGCTCATGTCACTTGATTTATTCATTTATCTTAGCAATTTAACTTCAATAAGATATTTGTAATATTTGCTGTTGTTCTACATAGTCTGTTATAAGGAAAAAAGCTGAAAACAATTAAAAAGCAGTATTTTTCTCAATGCCACAGTGTGGTACAATGTGATTACATATGAACATATTTCATTATGTGTATGAATTAGGTAATATAAGAATTAGGTCAAAAAAAGGAAAAGAGAGAGTTTTGTTGTCTGCAAGGGGGGAATTGTAAGTCTGATCATTTTGAAATTAAATAGCCTCATGATTTGAGACTGATACGTAGCATATCACTCAGGATGAGTTATGAATTGAAGTTTTCTATGTAGAATTAGAGGTTTAGAATATTCCCAACCCACAAGATGAGCAATAATCAAAGCGATTTAGCCTGTTACAGACTGTAGAAGGAGATGAATCTACCCTAAAGACAGTGTCCAGTAGGGAGGAGGAGACTGGTATTCAAATTAGGATGTAATTTATTCATGTAATCCATGATAATCGGCAATAGAGGTGCAGCATGTCACAGTGTGTCAACAGATTGCATTTGATTATGTGATCTTAGAGTTTACAATAGTTTCCATGGGGGTTAAATTAAGATTTAAACATGCTGTTTTTGTTTTGTCAACCTAATAAACTAGTAACGAGGAAAGGCATGGATCTGGATTGATTTATTTAAAGCTGCTTTAAAAATCTCCCATCAGCTTCACTGATCATTCCTTTTGTTGAATAATTGATTTTTACTCGCATTTTGAGTAAAATTAATATCTGATCAAATTAATATTAACACTGCCTGAAATATTTATGATGAGTGATAAAACTATGAACTATCTGCAAGATGATAAATGGCAAGAAAATTCCAAATTAAGATAGAGCCATTAGTCTGTTTTTCATCTCTAGTTTAAGAAATAAATGAGAGAATTATTTTTCCAGCTAGATGCAAATTAGACAAATTGTGCAGTATGTTGGACAGAATACGGCCTAAATTAAGTTTGGAAGGAGGCTGCAACTCAACAGGAGATATGTATTTTATTGGAGATGTTAATTATTATGTTAATTATGTTAATATATATATACATGTTTACAGTTTTGACAGGTTATGTTTAAATGTAAAAAACTAATTTAATGTTGACCTTCCTATTTCCATCCTAAGATTTATGTTTTTGACATGACTATAGGCACAAATCATTAAGAAGCTTAATTTAGACATAATGACAACCAAAAGAGTTAAAGTGCATGCAACTGAATTTCTTTATCTCATGTTAGATGACATCATGTGATGCATGTTTTATGTGATACATAGTGGGGTATATGAAGAATAAACCAAACAGTGCCAGTCTGCACAATTAATGTCTTGTAATGTGTGTAGGATTGTAACGATATCAAAATCTCACGAAACCATAATGTCTTGATGTGAGGTCCATGATACAAAATAATTGAACAAATGCCATTTTATAAATAAAAAAAAAATGTTACATTTTAAAGTTTCTATCCAATGTGCTTTAAGAGTTCAAAACTCCTTTTAGGAAAACTTTAGTAAAATAAATGAATTGATAGCCTGAACAAAAAAAGCATGTTTTGCTTTGAAACGCAGAGCATAAACCGAATCTTTGAATGGATTACGCATATTGTGCTTTCAGATTCTATACTAAAACATAATGACCCAAAATACCTCATTAAAACCCTTTAATGTTAGAACAAGACATTTAAATATATTTGAAAAACTACACTTTTTGCCTGTAAGACCTATTATTTCAAATATTTCAAATCGTCATGTGACCATGATAATATCGAGATAATATTGTTTTGCTATCGCGATAGCACAATATTGATAATACGATGGGGTTACATCCCCAGTTATGTTTTAAGTAATGATATGATGTTTAGCTGTTTAAAGATTGAGTAGGATTCTACGTTATTGTTCACTGTTACATGGTCACATGTTACAACAAAATTACATGGTCAGTTAGTCAATGTTTTTCCATTACTTTAACCGATTTCTTCTTCATTTTTATGTTAAGCGAGGGAAGATAAAAAAACAAAAAACAAAACAGAGATAAAATGACTTGCACAGCCAGTTTAAATGTGCTCAAAAGTTTTAATTGTAATTATTTTTAAAGTGTGCAATGTAAATTCAGATTCTTGTTTCTGCGACTGTTTTGGATGGGATTTATGCATTTATGGTGCGGCAGCTCTCATCGTGGATATTTTTGCATAACAATGTCTTGTCAGAATTAAATATTCATAGTTATCCGAAAACAATCCATGGTTCGGACCGAAATGATAGTTGCCGTAGTAAATCCAGTCACTTGTAATGATAGTTCAGAATTTTAATGCCGGTTTATGAACATAATAAAGGCAACATGAAAGACTTGCCATTCAATATCAGATAGCGAGGGAGAAGCAAATGATTTCAAATATTTGATATTTAAATTATTTTCAAATGAACAGAGAAGTGAGCAGAGAGAAGGGCGAGGAGTTTCCCCCGGTGGTCCTTCGGGGGCTTTGTTTCTGTGGCGTTGCTCATTAGCGAAGCGAGTCCATAGAATCGGCACGCACACACCGAGCAGAGGCCCTGAGCGCGGTGTCGGCGTGCACACGCTCGCTCACTCTTTGAGGGAAGGCTGACCGAGAAGCTGTCCTGATTAAAATGACAATAGTCTAATTAACTCGACCTCTGTGTCAGTGCACAAAACAGTCGCTTGGTCTGCCAATTTCCTTTTTTCGCACTATTTCTTTGTCTTCTCCATTCCAGAAGTGAGAGGTTTTCTCCTCCCGTCATGGACTTGGTGCTCCAAACCGTTTCCGAGTTGTGCTAATGGCAATTATTTTCATAAGCTAATTAAATCCAGGGCCTGCTCTGTGTTTCTAGCTGCAAATCCTTGAGGGACTTATCTTAAGGCTAGCGCTGCAAGCACCTTTAAGTAGCAGCCTGTTAGTAATTGAGAAAAAGGGATATACTTATAAAATGTTTGCGTTTTATCTAAATCTAAATCTCGAATTTGTGAAATGGCTCGTTTTAGGCCGAACCTGGGCGACTTAGCGGCTAACCTCCCTCACCCTGTTTTTCCTCCAGCCCGTTCCAAAGTCAGCGAGATAAAGAGGAAAAGAGATGCCAGACGAAAGGAAAGGAAACCATTTCGCTGACAAGTAGAAGAACACTAAGCCAGATAACGGCGAATCTTTAAAGCTCTCAAGCAGACACCATTCTGAAAGTTGTATTTTCCTCTTGCCCCCGCAATCTGTTGCCATTATTCGATTGGTTAATCTCATCTGAGGGCGGAGAAGAAAAAACAAGTGGAAAAAAAAAGAGAGAGAAGAAAGGAACCGCTTAGATGAGTGGAGTGGAAAGTGCTTTCAGTTCTATTATCCTTCTTTTGGTGATTGCGGCCCATAGGGAGATAATTACGCTTTAGTCTTGAGTTAATGAAACGAAAACTTTCTTTCTTTTCTCTCGGCTGAAAAGGAACGGTTGATCTTTTGTGCCACTATCTGAAGACATCTCCCACCCTTGACAGGGGCACATTGAGGATGCGTTTTGTTTTAGGCTGAAAAAGGCCCCCCCTCTCCATACGCACACACTTGGGCTGTCAGTTGAGCAGCGATATGACACATCCTTCAGCATATTGAGTTGCCGGTTCCTCTCGCTTCAGATGCTCTTCCCTGTAGCTCCGCTGCTAATAAAATACACCCCCCAAAAAAACAAAACAGGGAAATGCTCTCAACATAACACATAGCCTTTACTCAGTAGCTCAAAGCAAAAGCAACTAACTTTTTGATGCAATACAATAATTATACAATAATACAGTAATTTCCAGCGAACAATATAACTTCTATCTCATGAGCAGTTTGATTTGTGTAATGAGCAAATTACAATTAGAGTAATTAATAATAATTGTATAGCTATAATAATCAAAATATAAAGTTATTATTATGCAGTTAGTATTATTTTCTATAATAAGATTCTGTTCTTGTAAAGCTTGTGAATTATATTATATTACATTATATTATATTGATGATAATGATAAACATTTAAAAAAAGATTAATTATTATTATTATCATTGTTGTTATTATAAAAGTTTTGTTTTTGCGTGAAATGATACTTTCTAGTCATAATAATAATACTACTAATAATAATTATTTTTTGTTTTTGCAGTTGACAGTTGTATCATGAGGTCATCATGTCATCATGATGTTTGTGTTTATTGGTGCTTACATTGTGTGAGAAATGCAGTTTTAACTCTGATCTTGTCCTGATTCCATTCTTGGCCTCTGCCTGTTGTTGTCTGTAAACCAAAAATAGCATAAAATGAAACACACACACACACAATACACATGAATAAAATCGAATATTTGTATCTTTAAAACATCTTGTGTTTGTGAGGCACGGTTGTGATGAAAGTTTGTGCACCGTCCCTGTAGAAGTCCACATCTGGTCGTGTGGGGCTTTAGGACCGGGTTATTCTGACCCCTCCTCCTCCTCCTCTCTCACATTTCATCATCTGTTCTGCAGCTCTCCACTTCTCACTCACTCATTCTTTGGCCTTGCTGGATCCATCTGCTGTTATTATTTGCCTCTGATAATTGGCTTGAACAATGGAATGCCTGTGTGTCCCCCTCGCCTTTGAAACAAGACACCCTGTTTATTTTCTGGAGGTTCTGTCTGTGCTCCTTCTTTCTTTTCCTTTCTCACTCACCTCATCCATCAGTCCTGATCTCTTCCCCTTCTTCTCTCCCCATCTTTCTTATCTCTCTCTCTTTCTAAGTTTCTCACTCCCTGCTCATTCTCTTTTTTAAGTGAGTTGTTAAAGTCACACATGTGAGTGCGGTTATAAATGAGTGTCATGCCCGGGATTCTTTGCAGGAATGAGTCGTGATTGCTCAGCTTACCGTCAGTCATGTGATATTGCATCCCTCAACAGGCACTTTAAGGTGGAGAGAGAGTGAGTGTGAGAGAGAGAGAGAGAAAGGGAGAGCTGCAAGAAGTAAAGCACCATATTATTGAACTGCACGGTCCTTTTTACCTCCACCTACATCCTGTTTGTCAAGTTGTTTTCATTCCCAAAGTTTTATTAGTAACAAGCATTAAAGAAAATGGAAACATCAGATGCAAATCAGCAAAAACTGATTATAAGTTTTATAAATTATAATCACTATTATTATTAACATTTATATTTAATATTACTTTTGTTTATAAAGTGTGAATTTAAATGTCTAGTGCAAAGCAAAAACCAAAACAAATTAGTATAAAAATATTAGTTTTTTTTCTGTATTATATTATATGATTAAAAAAAGAGAAGAACTGAAGATTTTTGGAGAAAATTGAATCATTGGTCATTAATTATAAATGACTTGCAAAGTTAATGCTGCACTTTTTGTAGGAGAGTTTGAATGAGGAATAGTTATATAGTTGATAGTTGAGAAGATAGTTCAGAAATAATTCTTAATTGTGTTTCATGTCTATCTAGTATATCTGCAAAGAGCATGTATACATATACATTTAGCACTTACTCATTTAGGAATCATCAAAGCAAACATTAGTAGTTTATCACCAGTGTAGTTCCTTTACTTCTAGTTAGGCGTAGTTTGATTAAAGTATTCCAAGGATCGAATGGGACAGGTATGCGTTTCCCAGCAGGCAGTGGTGCGATCGGTGCCAGCCCTCCATTTGCTGAGTGTTTGTGTTTATGCAAACGCATATTCCTGCATATTCAATCTTCGACTCAGGCTTTTGTTGTGTTTAGACCACATACCTCCAGCCCCCGAGACGAGAGTGCATGTGTGTGCGAGTCAGAGAGCGCGAACGGGGCAAGGCTGCTGGTTGCACACTGCTCGCACCTCACTTACAACTTGATATAGAGGCAGCTGGTGAAGAGAGGACTTTTGTTATAGTGCAGATCAAAGTGTGGGACGCAGTAATTGTTTGGATTTGGCTTGTGGAGCACTGGGTTATGTCCATGGGTAAGTGTTCACAGACTTTAAGCGATGCATTTACTCTCCCTCTTTGCTCACTGGGCTAAAAATACTGTCTAAAACGCTTACGTTTCTGACCGTGCACCTTGGATCCCCCTCGCTCTCTCTTTCTGAGCAAACCACACAGTGTCTGTCTCCACTCTCTCTTGTCCAATTAGATTTTTGCCTCAAAAGGAGAAGCGAATCTGTATTGAGAGATTTTGTGCTTTCCTCTGTCGCTGCGCATACTCTCACTCTGTCTCTGTACAGGGAAATGGAATTTGTGGGTTATTGATATTAATAGTTCACAGGATCTGTGGTCAAAGGAGAGAAGCGAACGGATGAGAAAAAGAGAGAGCAGGAGTAAAAGAAGGCGATTGGTGGGGAGAGAGAGGAAACGTGATGTCAGAGGAGACGTTAAAGTATGGTTGAGATCATACTAAGAAATTAACCATAATTATTAATAATATGTTGAAAAAATAGAAGTGTGTGTAATAGTTAGGAAATGTGTAAAAGTCTTTATTTAGCTCTTCTCTGTCTTCAGTGTCACATTATGCTTCCGATATATACATAAAAAAAAAATTCCCCATTATCTCTATGGAATACATATATAAAATTTCTGTCAAACTTTTAAATGGTAGTCTATATATCGGCAGGACAGATTAATTGGTAGATATTTAGCTATTACTTCCAAAAAATATTTGTAAATAGATAATACACTTTTTAGCCTTTTGTTTTTGGCTTCTAACATTTTGTGGATTGTATTTTTATCTCCGTTTCCGATTTTGTTTATTCCTTTTTATTGTGTGTACTGTAATATAGAACATTCATATTCTCTGGATATTGGCTTTGGCAGCAGCCATAAAAATGGTGTATAATACACATGTATAATTTTCTTTTTTCAGATCTCAAATAGTTTTTAAGTTTGTTTTTACCAAATATAATGAAGTAAATTTGCTATGATTAAATAAATTTTACACTGCTAACCCTAGCATCTAGACATTGGTGTTGGATATTAATAAAACTATGTTATTTCACTACTCATAAGGAATACATAGCATAACTGGGTTAAACCCCTCTGTTTCAGGGTAAGACCTGTGTTAACCCTCATATCCTTAGTCTTTAGCTGAATAAATGTCATGTCAGAGAGTAAGAGAAATCGCTTTACAGTAGTTCCATGCTCTCATGGTGCTGGTCTGTACTCACAAAAACTATAATCCAATTACAGAAAAAAGAAAAGGAAAAAGAGAGGGGGAGGTAAGCTCAGAAAAGAAAACAAGTGCAGCTTTTTATTTATCTTTTGGATGATTTCATTAGAACGTGTTTTGAAAGTCTGGCTGGGCCGTTTCTGGTATCCAGAGTGAAAGAATGCTCTATTCAGCCCGCGCTCTTGCCTGTTAACATTTAAATAGTGTAAAGAAATGCACTGCCTTGTTTGTTTTGGGATAGGAACGAAATACCGCTGCCTTGGTATTAAGACTGTGAAAGCTATGTGTGTGTGCTTTGTGTACTTTGTTCTTAGCTCAGCAAAACGTGAGGGCAGGTCCGAAAAAAATGTCTAGACTCAGACAGGCTGACATTCAGCAGACTATGTACCGACTCGCTCGGCCTCCAGAAGCTCAAGTGACCCACGTACAAGCCCAGATAAATTAGGTTTTGCGTCTGTTTGCATGTCGGAAACCGCCGTTGTTTACATGAACGTGGTCGTGCAAAACAATGGGCGAAGCTTGCTTGTAAGCGAATTACAAAAATGACTTTCAGGTTTTTGGAAAATAGTTCAAATGAATCAAGCTCTGCTGAGAGAGTGAGTAGGAGAGAAAGAGAGAGAGAGAGACCTTGGTTCAGTCACCTTTTTGCCAGGCCTTTGTAAACAGCTGCATTTGTCTCAAAGTGAGTCATGCAATTTTCCTGTATTTCAGAGCACAGACAGTGACTTGGAAAATCATGTGCACACACCCTAAAAACAAACACAAATGGACTCAATATAGATATCACAGTCTCTCATTCACGGTCTCTGTTTTTCTGTTTTCTCCTTTTATTCATGCGATTGTCCTCTTTTGGTTCAGCATCATTTGGCGTTAAAAACTACTGTCAGGATTTACTGAAGACACAAAGTGGAGAATTGGTGCTGAAAAGCCATGGGCACAGTTATTTTCCTCTTCTATCTGTGCTTTTTATGAGAATTGCACTGTAAGTCTGTTTAGTAAATTTGGCCCCAAGGCTTATAAAGTCATATAACAGCTTTGTATGGTATGTAGAAATAAGCTGTAAATTGTAAAATAAATAAATCCAAAATCTTCCATCTAGTGTCAAATATACTACTTTTATGATGCTTTTTGAAATTTTTATGTTTTACGGTCACTATATTTTTGATTTTATACAGAAGAGAAATATTACCGATCCTCCAAAAAAATATCTTTTGGGGGTTTTTTTTCAACACCGTTCTACAATTTTTGTTGTGCTGTGCTTGTCAGAGGACACTGGACAGACTTGCTTCCTTGACCAATAGGGGAGAAGAGGAGCTGGTCACAGCCTATGAGCTGCACTCAATCCCTGCATAAATTAATATGCTAATGAAGCAGGAATGTTCATTTATGACCCCACTGCAGAAGTAGCCGCATATATGCTATTTAAGCATTCGCAAACCGATTAATGGAATGGCTTTGCTTGATGGTAAATATTCATGTGCTCTTGTGTTTTTGGTGAAGTGAGGAAAGAGATGGTCCATTAGATGGACTGAAGAGGCGTTCATAATGACCACCAGGGCCTTTTCTGTTAGGATTGGCTTGGTTTTAGCCAGGAATCAGTTGGAGTGTGTGATTCGACAGCCTGTACGATGTAAATGCTGTCGAATAAGAACAACATTTTGCAGAAGTCCTCTTCAGGTTTGCTTTTATAAATGAGATTGCTGATATTCGTGTGCATGATATAATTTTAGACATCATTGTCATGCATGACCAAAGATTTTTACTGGATTCTAGGTCAAATACAATTACCGTAATATTTTATTAAAATAATAATAATATATATCTAGGTCCTATATCAAAAAAGTAGTTTTTTTGCTTTTCATCTTAAGAAATAAATACTTTTAGGCAATTAATACTTTTTTTACAGAAATGGCTGCTAAGAATTTCCAGAATTTTAATTATACAAAAAGTGTCAAAATATGTAACTAATTATGTGTATTTAGTATACATCAACAACAATGTTGGACATTGTTTGAATGAATTAGTGAACTTGTGAATTTGAAAAGTGATTTAATTAGGTCCATATAGTGCCCATAGTTGGAGAAATACCTTTATTCAAGAAGTTGTTGTCTGTTTCTTGGCTATTATCTTCACACAGTATTTAGCCCATGTGCTCATTTAGTTGTCTCTCTTGCCGTGTTTCCTTCATAACACACCCATGAAGCCGATCATCTCAGCAAGTTCCCCGAGCACCAGAGTGCTGATTCTTTTCCTTCTCCAGCTGAGTCTAACAGTATGAGCGTATTTATTCACTCCCCAGGCCTCCACCACCCCGCTGCTCAAAACACCAGTATTACCTCCAACTTCATGCATTCAGTCTGGACTGTTATCGATTTAGCAACACATTACGGTGCTAAAAACTGAAAGGTAACTGCTGTTGTGCGCCCCCCCCACCCCCTCCCTCCTGTTCTCAATGCAAAACGTTCTCGTCATTAGGACGAGAGAACATTTGTCTAAATGAGCGTTAGGCATTTCAGTAAACTCATTTAGCACCTGAGACCTTAGCAGGTGATTTGAATAAATGATGTTTAGCTTTTTAAGCTGAAAAATTCATCACCTGTCACCAAGAGCTATTGATTCATAACAGCAGGGATGACGTGTTAATTGAAGTCTAATGAATTAGAATGAGAGAAAATGGAATCAGAACAAGATACGCGGAAAAAGGCATGCGGTCCTTGTGGTATCTGGTGTTTTTTAGTCGCTGTAAATGCTGACCACCCACCTTAACAAGGGCGTTTAACAGATAATTGATGCAGGAACATGGACCGGCTGTACCAATGTGTTTTATCTGCGCTCACTTTACCTGAGATAAACAGAATCACTCTGCTCAAACGGCCAGCCACTGTTTTGACTGCCAAATGTAAACTGCATATTTTTTCACGTTCGGCTAAGCTTTCATGCTTTTATTCAAATGCCCAAGGGATGCTGGCCTATAGTATCTTTCTCAATAGTCTAGCATGAGAATATGCTCTTAGAGTATATTGAGACTGTAAATTTGAGCTTGTTTGCCTCACTGGCTCTTAGGCAGAGGTACTTTATAAAAAAGGCGTTGTGGCAGATAATACTATATGATACTTTGAAACTGAAATTCGTGCATTATGCGTTTATGTTGTATTTCATGACACTTCCAAGAATACCATTGTTATACATATTGGTAGTAGTGTGACACCATGCCCAAAAATGATACTGTTTTCAAACGATTTCAAATCTTTTAGTTTCTCTTATAATCACAAAAGAAGACATAAAAGAATACTGTTATACATTACTGTTTTTATTATCTTTTTGATCAATAAATGCAGCATTTTGTGCACAAGAGTTTATTTATTTTTTGTTATATTGTATTGTATAACTAATTTTATTTTTAGCAGCAGATTTGTTGTTGATTCTACTATACAACCGTTGCTTGACGTAAAGTTAAAGTTTAATCCTGAAAGTGCAATGGATTAATAAGGGCGATGAATCACACATTTCCATATTGTAGTTAATGGTTAAAAGATAAGTGTATTTTTCTCTTCTCTCAAGTTGTGTTTAGTAGATGATGTTTTTATTCGCTATGTCCACATTTGAGTCCTCATTTGTTTGTATGCACGATTAACATAGCTTACCGAAATAGCTTAGTTTTAATGTCGTTTTGTACACGCAGAGATGACTGATGCTTTGTGACAGCTGCACTAATTTTACATCTACAGCTTTTCCTCTGTGCTTGTCTCTGCAGGGCAGGGAGGTTAAACGCAGCACTGGAACTGAAGACGCAAATAAGCAAGTCCTTGGAGAAGGTAAACAAATGATTAGTTATTAGACTCCAGTGAAGCTGTGTGTGAGTGTGTTTGTTGACTACAGAGGGCAGGTCTTGTGCTATTATTCTATATCTAGTTTAATGAATCACTTGATTTGTTGCAGCTCTTGTGTTTGTATGCTTTTCTCAAGGTTGAGAGAAAAGGAGAGGTCATTTATTTTTGTCAAAGTTTACCGCTAAACAGGACGGCTTATTTGCCTAACTGCACAGGTCTTTTATTTCCTTTGTCTCTCATGTTTCTTGTTTTTGAGCAACAATTCATTTTTTCTCAATCTTTGCTCAGAAATCAACGCACTTTCTGAATTATCCAGGTACTGTAATGAGGATAATATAACCAGTAGTGGCACCAAACGATGTGTGAAATGATATTTGGTTTCCAAACAGGTTTCCCAACCTGTCTGCTCCAGAATGGAACAGCCCTAAGCAGCTGACATGGAGACTGGAGCAAACCATACAAGTATAATAGGGGTGTTCACACAGTATTAAGGCACAGGGTGTGAGAGGGATTGAGTTTGTGTGTCTGTTCTATCTCTAACATAGTGGACAAGGAAGGGACTTCCCATCCTTTCCCATGAGCTCATGCTTTTAGACATATTCACACACACCCAAATACGCAAACCTAGTTCACTGTGTCTGTGTTTGTTTTTCCCTTTCTGTTTTTCTTACCATATAGACCTTCTCTAAAAAGCTACTCTTGCCTTCTTTCTGCATCTGCTGACCTCACACATACTGTAAAAACTAAGTAGCAACTGGTATCTTCGTCCTTTGTCTTCTTTTTCAGTCTGAAGAGTTCTGAGATTATGACAAGAATGATGCTGAAGTCTACACTTTGTTCTAACGCAAAGAGACTTGCTTGTATATTTAATTCAGTCCACTTCTCTGCAGAAAACGCAGGCTTATTTCTGTGTGGATGACTGCTACAGTCCTATCCCCTCTCAACCACACTACCATAAGTTAAAGTAAGTGTATATCCACTTAAACTCGGAGTACATTTTCAGAGAGCTGAACAGCAGGGGAAAATATGATATTTGCATGCTGTGTGGCGCCTGCCAAGGGCTAAATTGGAATGCCTCTGAAGATCATACACTTGATTATTTACTTTATTTGCCTCATCCTCTCGTTTTACGGCAACCACAAAGATGGAAATTCCGAGGTAACACCAAATGAAAAGTTGTATATTGATGCATGTTAGGGCGCAGGGGTGGATTAGGGTCCATGTAATAGCTCTTCTGAGTACATTTTATTGCTTACTACAAAAAAAAATGTAATTCTGTGTATCAGCATCAGGTTGAAAATTGCTTTGTATTAGCATTAGCATTTGGTAAGCCCCTAATTCCCCTGTTTCTACAGCTGAGTGTGTTTCTATGCATTTACAAGTGCTTCCGATTCGTAGGAGTTCACTTAAATCTCTTTTTCTGCCAAAGCTATGAACATAATAAACAAGCCAGCATGGCTAAAGCACCACACGGGGGAGATTGCTAACGAGAAAGTTAAATGCTTATGCTAGTCACACAGTTGTTTATGCGCCCGTGTAGAGAGGTTTATAACTCTGCTGTAATAAAAAGAATTTTCAGAGCGGTAACATCTGAAACGAAAGAATTAGCGCCAGCTTTCTCTATTTTGTTAATCATGAAAGTGTCAGCATTTTTCTGTATTGTGAAAGTGTGTAATGATAATACCTTTAGACGATTACAATAATTACAAAAAAACAATGCAATTTCCATAGTGCTATTTATTTTTTCTTTTTAAGTAATGGTAGTGTAAATTATGCCAAAAGTATGATGTTTTCTACAGTTGAAAAGGACAAAACCTCAGAGGTGGAACAATGTCCAAGTGATGCTTTTTAAACTACAGTAGCTGCTTTTTCTTCTAGGTTATTTTTATAGTTTTTAATATTTTATCCACCGTATCTAACAGTTTTGTGTGTGCAATTAACCTAATCTATAGTTTTTAGTAACAGTAGTAACAGATTTGTGTCTCTGCCGACTTGAGTAAAAGTTAGATGCTGTTTATTTCCTAGAAAATGCAGAATGAGGCACTTCTCTAAATGTTTATTAGAAAACGACAATTACAAATCCATTAAATTTGTCTTGGTATTGATAACTGAATGAAGAGGAGGAAAGGCTTTGATATAGTTGGTCTGCCACTGCGTCGGAGCGAGTCTTCGTGACAGAATCTTTGTACTGAATGGAAGTGATGGCAGTCAGGCAGGCAGCAGTCTCGGCTTCTGTCAGAGGAGTTGTCTTCAGAGAGATGAAAGGGAAATCTGTCCACAAAAACGCTCTGCGAGGAGTGTGTGCGAGAGTGTTTGTCACATATATCACAAAGCTCAGTTTGTCTTCTTTTCATCTGAAGACATACTCAGTTTCTTCTTTCTTTTTTGCATCACTTTTCAATTTCTTCATCCAACTGAAAAGAGATGACCGTATTTTAAATGGGTCAGATTGAACGATAGAATGATTATAGACGGTGCTTCCAACATCAAATAGATACATTTGCTTCTTTTTTTCTTAAGTAAGGTTGTGTGTTTTTTCCTCTAGTCGTTTTGTTTTCTTTGCACTAGCAATGCAAATACACCACACGGTTGAACTCATTTTGGTAAGATGAAAGTGAAATCATTAGCACATTGTTGAACATAAGCAGGTAAGCCGTACAATATGGGCTTAGTCTTAGCTTGCCTTCCTTAAAAATACACCTTACAATGATCAGATTAAGTTCATAAATCATCATAAGCTTCAAGCATTCACTGAAATTTAAAGTATATGTCCTTGATGACTCACATAGGTTGATGTTTATTGTTCTCTATTCGAGATTTGTTATATTCATGGTCAATACCATTTTGGCAGTGTGTTGTCGTGGTATTTATTTGAGGAAGCAAAATCCCTTTTAGGGATGAAGCACCTGGGCCTGGCTGCTTAATGGAATAGCTTTAACATTAAGTAAATAAACAGCTTGCATTTGAAAGGTGTGTATGTGTGTGTGAGAGAGAGACAAAAGAGAGGGGAGTGTATTTGTGCTGTGGGTAGGAAAGGAGATACGCCTACACTGGTTAGCTGAAGTTTTGTTGTGGCTTTTAAACTCCGTAATAAGAGTTTGACTTTGGACTTTGTTAAAGGTGATGTGTGTCATTTCTGTGCCACTTTTGGCACCAGATGGAATTACAAAAATATTGTGTATGCCGTAAATGTAATGCACTAAAAACATTGCTTTGGCTGATGATATGGGCAAAGGTTTTACTTTAGTACAAATTTAATTTAAGTGAAGCTTTTTCAAACTAAGCTTCGATTTCCTGGATGTCTCAAAAATGTCTAAACTGATTCAAAATACTTTTTTTATTTTATTTTTTTTTTTGTCTGACCGTTCAATATGGTACTGATGGTATAATATAAAAAAACTGAGTATAAAATACATTTTTTATGAAATATTTTAATAATGATGTATATCTTGTTGAGAATATGGGCTTATAGTGTTAGATTAAGTATACTGAGATTGTATAAGGATTTTTATAGTTTCATATGAATCAAGGGGTCTGGATCAGTTTGCATCCTTGGATGAAAAAAAAGTCCTGCTTTACATGAAGATTTTTTTTCTCTCTCTTTCAAACGTTTTTTTGAGTTGCATTATCTAATTTTTGGGGCTAAAATATTGTATAGTACTAAAATATTACAATTAATGTTATTACATGGACAAAATAGCATGCACTTAATATTTTCCCTCACTGTAGGCTGTAAGCTAATCCAACATATCAAACAAATAAAGTGAGCAGGCACGTTAAAAGCAGATCTATTTACTGTGTGTTTTGCACCAGGTCGTGGACCGGCCGTTTTAGTTGTTATTCATAAACAAAGTCCTCCCAAGCTCGGGGGAGGGAGAGAGTGGGGGAAAAAAGAAAGAAGACGTGGAAAAAAAGAAAACGAAGCGAAGAGCTTAAGTCCAGGACTGAAAACAGGAATGACAAACACCATTAGCTGAAAAATTTCCATCTCATTGCAACTATGTTATTGTTTACTTTAGCATACACGTCCTAATATGGTTTCATCTCTGTTAAAACAGTGCAGAAGGAGGGCCAGGGGCCCGGCCCAGGGTAGAGACCTTTAAACTGCCACTTAGACAATAAGAAACAAATGTCACAGGCCTTGACTCTCATTATTCAACCTTACCCACATCTCGGCACGTGTTTGATAATGATATTTAGGCCTTTTGCCTCGCTGGGTTTTCTTTCTCTCGGTCTACAGCCACTCATATTTCATCCTTCCTTATGAAATGGCTGCATTAACACCGGTGTGTTTGCTGCATTAACCAATTTCCTATTGAAACAGGAAGTTGAGGCAGGCCAATGCAAGAAAGCCAGTAGCCAATAGCCTTTTACATCATGTACAGCCAGTTTGTTTAAGACAAGGGATATTCTAATTTTAGAGACCATCTGCTTTGAAAAAATAATTCGTTCAAATGTTATATTTATTTTGTTTTATTATATTTTGGCATTATGGTAGAAAAAAAATACAATTATTTACATGTGTGTGTGTGTATATATGTATATATATATATATATATATATATCTTTTATATATATATTTATCTAATGTCTAATTTATCTAAAACAATTTTAGTGTTTTCATTAAATTATTCATTAGTCATTATAAGTGTTTTGGTTAGTTTGCACGAATTGTTTTTGTTTTGTTTTATATTTAATTTGATTTAATTAATTATGGTATTTGAGAGGAAATCGTATTAATTGTCATGAAAATCTGATTATCCATTTCTTAATGATCCAAAATGATGCTATTGCCTTTTGCATTTTAAATTAGTCATAATCAGATATTTTTGTTAATTATTTTACAAATAAATTTCATTTAGAATTAAGAAGAAATTAGCTCAATTGTAAATGAAATGAAAATAAATTTTGATTTAAAAATATTTTTATCTGAATGTTTATTTCTTATTCTTCTTATTTTTTGAGGGGTGGCTTAAGGTGCTTTTTAAAATCAGTTTTGTACTATTTAGTTTTACCTTTTTATCCTACTAAATAACTTTAATAGTACTTCTGTTTCATCTTGTGTATCTCTCTCTCTCTCTCTCTCTCTCTCTCTCTCGTGCTCTTTCTTTCAGTCTTTCAGTCTTTTGTTTGTTGTGGTTGCCTGTTCACTGGTTGCCTGTGTTTGTCCTGTTTAGGTATATATCAGCAGGGGATAAGGGTTGGTGTGTTTCAGAACAGATTAGTGCAGTCACAGGTTGTGTCCCTCCTCTCTCTGCTGCACCCTCATACACAAGACTTCTCAAGCGCTAGCCGACCAATCAAGCTCTTTTATCTCTTCTCTGATTGGTGAGTATCTTTAGGACTTTCATTCTGCTGGCGTCTGTAATGTGTGTAAGAATCCTTGCGATTTAATGCAGGTTTTCAGAACACATGGCTTATATGATTAAGTGAAGGAGCCTTCATCAAAGGGATGATGAAGAACGCTAATGCCAAGAGAAATGACAGGACATGGATATGGCTTACAGCAGAGGAAAGGGCCCTTAAAGGGTAGATCTCTCTTCACCCTCTTCCTTGTAGGTTAAGGATGTGGCCGGCCTCACCTCAATTCTAAAATCCTCATGCTTATGATATTTACTCAGCGTTATCTGCAGCTGTAGATGAATGGCATTCTGGGACATTGAGGAATGTTGAAGGTCAGCCACTGTAACCTTAGATCTGAATCAGGCAGACACTTCAGTGCAGGCTACACCTTATCTCTGGCTATATTGTCATAACATGGCTTTAAATTGAGATTTTTGTGGTGCTATTCTCTGCTTTTTACTTTATCAATCTCTTTTCCTTTACATTTATATTTGCAAGTTTGCCATTTCCTCGATTTCTTTATATTAGTGAATCTTATGGAAGTATGTTATATAAATGACTTAAAAAAATGGAAAAAGTATGTTCAATATTAAATGTATTTTGATATTATACATATATATTTTTTCTTTTTTTCTTTTTTCTTTTTTTTTCTTTTCATTTTAATGGGTGTTTATTATGTCTAAACATTAATAGCTGACTTAGTAGCCATACATTTATTGATCCATCTTTCCATGGGTCTTTTTTCCATCTCTGCTTGTCTTTCACATTTTTTTAATCTATTGATTTATTATGAGAATTGTTAAATAAAGATGTTTAATTAAGTTGGTTAGCAGTCCAAAATCAGATGAAAAAATGATATATTGTAACATTTAAACATTATTATAACTATTGTTATTATTATTTAGGGTTTTATTAATTAATTTATTTTTGACAACTGCCTTTCTCCCCACAAATAAGACAGTTTGTTTGTTTTTTCTTTTTTTTTTTAAAATCAGTGACTATATTTTGCTGCTTTCAGGCTGAAATAAATAGCTTTGATTAGGTTTGGTTGTGTGTGTAACTCCATATGATGGGGACACATAGATTGAGTTTTGATTCTTTATTCCAAACGCTGTCTGGCTCAATCCTGCCTAATAAGTGCAAAGACAGATAAACTAGTGTCACCTCGTGGAATGGAGGCGGATAGGACATAAGTAATCCGTATTGATTTTGACATTACAATGTTGTAAGTGATAACTACGTTAACAGGCGCTATAAAACCGAAGCCCTAATTAGGCCGTATTTCATACTAACCATTAGGTAGGCTTTTTAATTCAACGATGATAGCAAAGTGATCAATTTTCTTAGCATTTTTGCTTTAGAAAAAGCAACGCACAAAGCCAGCTTTGTCTTTCAGGCAAAAGGTAACAGTATTGTTTTTAACCTTCTCTTAATGAACTTTGTGTGGCGGCTGTTGTTTGCAGACTTCAAGGTCGAATTCGTAGAATGGCTGCATGCTTTTTGTAAACATGTTTACATGCAGACATGTGTAAATACAGTAAATGTGTACAGGCTCAGAGAGGCCATACCGGTTTACTCAGTGTTGTTTTTTCTGATAGATAGTTTTAGCACCTCATGTGCACATGAGTCTGTTTGTGCAAACGTCTGTGTGGCCAGGCACTCGTGCACCTGCAAAAAACTATAGTTTCACAACCCCATAATGTTGCTTCTGCTCACAATGAGCATCTGTTTGTAATCATTTGCCACAAGCGATCGAAAAAAGAAGAAAGGAAAGAAATAAAAAGGGCAATGAAAGCAAAAAAGAGAAGAATGCTTGAGCAGCCGTGGTATTAAACATGAATTAATGGAATGAAGCCTATGCATGGTTGCAACAGCAAGAAAAAAAAAAAAAACATTAATAAAATTTATGTTACTGGCGCGTAGGTACATTTGGACTTAGTATCCTTTAATTAGAAGTGAGATATTAGCATTTCATAGGGATTTACGCAGGGAAGACGCTGCCGCAGACAGGAGCACTTTCATTCCGCTCTGTTCTGCATGTAATGAGCGGTGTCATTAGTTGATGGAGAGGATTCTGTCCCGACTCTACCTTGAAAGGCACGGCATTTACATACTTCTTAGCAATACGGCTTATAATGGATTCCTCAATGAATAAAATAAAATAGCACTTCTTTAAATTTTCAAGAGTAATGTGCACAGGCTCTTATTCGATTGGTGGTGTGGTTTGGCGAAGTCAATCGAGACCGAGTCCTGGGGGGGTGGGTTGTTGGTGAGGAGAGATTGACTTATGTCTGAGAGTTAAGACCTCAGATTTTGCTCCAGGAACGGAAAAGTGCGTCATAAATTCGGAATGAGATCAATAATGTGGCGACATGAAAGACTTAAAGCTACGGATCAAAAAAAAGAGGGGAATGCATGACACAAACTGTTTTGTGATAGTTTGAGGGTTTTTTGTGGGATGATTTGGGTTGCAGTGCTGTCATTTCTGGTGCAGTTGCTTTCGGTAAATGGCAAAAGTTAAATGTCATTATTCATGATAATTTATCTGGAAAGTGGAGGTGTTTTCCTTCCCCTTTCAAATGTAAGTTTATAAGCCCTCAGATGTCATCCCACCCTCTTCTCTCTCACATATTTCTTTCGCTTTCTGCCCCCCTCTCCCACCCATCGGATCAGCCGTGAAGTGATTTTGTATTTTATTGATGAGCTCCAAAGTGGCAAGTGTAGGAAATGGTTACCTTTGATCAGAGCGTCCCTAGGAAATGGAACCTGAGGGTGTGAAGTCCTCCAGGTAAGACGCATCCAGCCTCTGTAAGCCCCTCCATCGTCACATTTGAGTGAGACAAAAGCCCTCCTCCCAGCTTCCCACCAATAGAAAACACATATTTGTTTTGGCTGTTTTCATTCCGAGTTACATGAGCGCCAATTACAGCTTTTCATTAGCGAAAATTGGGTATTTGTTTTAAACTTTAACCAATCACTTTGATATGCTAATTATGCTGTAATTTAATTTGAGTCCCATAATGATGATGCCGTTATTATGGACATAAATGATGCAGTTAAGCAGAGAGTAATCTCATTTGCATACTGTACATGCCAGTAAATTAAGGCCTTTCCTGCTTGGCTTCAACTTTAATTTTCCACTTCTTTTCACACAGCCTCTCTCCCAGCCCTCCATCTAATAACAGGCCTTTGCGTGTTTGATGTGGAGAGCCGCTGTTACGCTCCAAGTCTAGTCACAATATGTAATACATAAAGGGGGCTCGTTAGCACACTGAGTGTGCCTCTAAGATGCTGCCATTAATAGGAAGAGGTGGGTCTCACTTCAGGCTTTTTTTTTGCAGATACTTTGGTTTTGTTTTTTTTTTCCCCCTCCTCATATTCTTTTTCTCCTGGCCATTCTTTTTGTATTGCCACTTTTTGTCAGCTCAGAAAAGAAAGGAAAAGAAAAAAAAAACATTAAAGAACTGAAGCACAATGTCGGTTAGCCGTTCCGTAGCGGGCGCTGTTGTTTTGATCATGGAGAAGACTGATTGGTTTAAAGGGCGATTTGTATGCCGGTGCATGATTCATGGTCATGGGACAAGCAGGGTGCACGTGTTTATTAAATCCCTTTTTACCCTATCACGTTTATGTCGACGGCTCCTTAATGCACTCGCAGTAAATCCTACAGTGTCACGTCTTAATTCTCGTAATTGATTTTCTGTTATTTATGTATGTTTTATGTTTATATTTAGTTTTATTTTAGTTTTTTTTTTATTGCATGAGCGTAAGAATTGAAAGTATAGTAAAACTATTTATATATATATATATATATATATATATAATTTTTTTTTTTTGATTGCGTGAACGTTACAATTGAAGGCTGAATAGATTAGAATAGAAAAATTAGAAGGTTTAAACATACCTACCTTGTTCTGTTGGTCAGTACAATTTATATTTTAAAGCTTAATAATTTGGAGTCTGGTAAGTAGCTCTATTGAGAAGTGATAAATTAAAAAAAAGGTTCTTTTATGAATGTGATTTCTTTTTGCAATTTTAGAATGATTGCCAAAAAAGTCTGTCTCTCTCTCTATTTCTCTGGGTGGAGAGGATATTTTATGGACTTAATGCTGACAATACAATTGCCCTTCAGCGCGAATGCTTTTCCATTTTGTACCATAAAGAATATTATTTTCCTGCCAGCCAATTTTCTCCGTTAGTCCCTAATTGGCTCCATAAATCTGGTGGCGTGGAGGGTGAGGAATGTTTCGGTGTCGCAGAGTGTAATCCTCACCCTTATTTACCAATTCATTAAGATTCATTGATGCAGGATAGGGTGAGAGGAAATGACAGCATAAATCAGGGTTCCAACATAATGACCCTAATCAGCTGGGAATTGCAGAAAATGGCATGATGAACTATGTCCTTGCGTTAGTGCCCACTGTACGTTGTCATTGCGCTTGCTTTATGGGTGGGATGCATTTCCCTGACATGGACTGTATTTAACACAAAAAAAGAGTTGTTAAAAAGCCGATTTCATTAAAGCGCTAGTTGGTTTCACGCAAGGTCTTCTGCCGTTTACCCCTAGCATGCCCTTTACCTTTAGTTTAACTGCTTGATGGAAGACAGGGGACTCAACCCTTTCTTTTTAACCCTTTCAGTATTTTGAAATGTTTCTGCCTCTTATGCATAAACCTGGTGCCTGACACCAGCATGGTGGAATGGATACCATATGTCCGCTCATTTTGCAACACACATTTTGTAGTAAACATTCAGAAAGATATTTCGCTTTTGAGCATAACTCTACAATTTGGCACCGGCACCTCACAGCTGTGCAATATCCCTTTCTCGATATTGGCTAAGTACGCAGGATGGAAACTATACCAAGTGATGTTGTGGTTGATTGCGGTGAAGAATCTTTGTTGTATAAAACTATTGAGAGGCCATGTGATTTCTAAATGTTGCAAAGTAGTCTTTCGGGGTTCCCCTTTGGTTTTTGCTTTTGTTCACAGACGTTAGCTGTGACGTCAAATGTTTTTGTGCAGAAAATTGTGCATGCAAGCTCTGAAAATCGCTGAGATCTACAGCATGTGTATGCCTGATAAAGCCAAATGAATGTCGATCAGTGTGACCTATTGTGTATTTTGTAATCAACACTGTAAGCGTTTAAAAGAAGTGTTTATATAGTGATTGTGTTAACATTTTTCTTGTCATGTTTAGACAAATCAGAAGGCAATTATGGTTGTTATTAGAGCGTTTGATAATAATTTCTCATGTAAAAACTTACAAACAGCAACACAGACCTGAGCTCTTATTTGCACAATCACTCTTTATAATTAATTTTTTGCTTTCTCTCTCTCGTTTAAGTGTTTCTACAACTTCAGGCCCTTTCATTTCCCAAGGACTGATTATTTTTTTAATAAGTTCGCTTTAAAACAATCTTAAACTTTTTTTTTAATCTATGCCTTTATTATTTTTCTTTTTTAAATTATTTTAATTTGACTTTTTTCCAAATGCTTTTTATATTATGATACTCTGTCCCAGTGTAAAGTTAATTTAGTCATTTTGTCAAATTATGCACAAATTGTGGAAATATTTGTTATTTTTTATGATGTATACAATGCAAACTACAGTATGATTGTTTCCAACACAACATAAACATGTTATGTTTGTGTTGCAAACATAACACAAAATTACAATGCGGTAGATTTTATTTATTTCTTTATTTTAATGAAAAATGTTAATGAATTCAGATGTTTACATACTTTTTAAAGGAAATTTAGTGCCAACAAGCATTTAATTAATGCTTTTCAGTCACATGTATTGGTATATTTTAACAAGCAGTATGACGCCGTTGTGCTCTTGGGCCTGTAAATTGGGCATTGAGAATCCAGGTTGCTCTGCTTGGCTGTAGTTATGTTGTTGCCTTTTTCCATTAATGCCAATTGACACTATGGCAGTGCAACTGGGTAATTTACCCCCAAGATAATGTTTCTAATAATAAAGGCCCTCTCATGGTTTAGACTGGAAATATTAATTAGACAAAGTTCGTGGAGGCTAAACTCCCGTCCCACAAATACGCGTTTGACACATTTCCTCTGCGCAAAAGTCCGCGTTCTCTCCACCCACGGGAGCGCTTCTTGCATGAATTTCGAGTGACAATGATTAAAAATATATGACACACTTTTAAATAATATTAAAACAATATGCACTTTGGCCAGTCCCAGAGGATGTTGGAGATTGAATGCCTTGTTTTCTTTGCCGAGTGCGTGTGGCTGTTTGACAGTTCTAATTTGTCCGTTGTGCTGTGGGGCCTTTTGAGTGAAGGCCTCCTTCCCCACGGCTCGATGCCTCACGGTGAGACCCGGCTCACGGTTACCGACTCTTCGCTGCCATGCTTGTGCTCTAATCATCACAAGCTGTCTGTGAGCAATCCCTTCAATGTCGCTTGAAGGAGAGTCGCTCTGGAGTTTGGCGTAAACCGCTCATGACTGCAGTTCCACATCCCAAAATTGGCCTTTCTATCCTGGTAGCGGCTGCATTAAAACTCATTAGACTTTTTCTTATTTACTTTGGTCTCTCTTGGCTGTTTCGCTAAAAATACCATGGCCTGCCTTACTTTTGTGCGTTCCATCATAGTCTTTTGCACAGCAGGGCTTTAAACGGCGCACAGACTTTGTCGTCAATTCATTCGGAGGAGGCAAACTGTTTTGTGTACCTTTTGAAATTATACATCTATTTAGCCTCTCCGCTGGAGTTGTCTTCCGGTTGACGGCCTCCTGATTGTTCATTTCTTGTTCATTTCTCTAGCTTGTAGTGGGATAATGGGTTCATATTTATTTGAATCATTGTGTGCAACATTACTGAGTGCCGGCATCGGTTACCGGTGATGGTCTGGTGAGATGTTTCAATCTGGATTTCACGCATAAGGATCTTATTATGTTCTTCTTGATGTGTAATAAATATGTGTTTAGACCCCTGTATCACTTGGTTTTGTAGCTGCTCAGAGCGGTAGTAAATCGATTTGGAGAGTTAAATGAAATGAATGTGAGAACGGTTGGACTGAGAAGACAGGAAGTTGAAAAATCAAAACACTGCGCTGTTAGGAAAGGTTAAAAAGGGCATTTTCAATACTTTAGTTTCGGGACTTGACACACAAAAGAAACTTTTGCTAATCTGCTCAACCTTATGATGCGTGATGATTTAATAACGAAGTATACACAATAATGAAGTACACTAAAGCTGTGGGTGTTGTATGATTTTTTGCTGTTGTTGTTTAGAAAACAACCCCAACAAGTCTGCATTCACCTATAAAGTAAAAACATTAATATTGTGAAATATTATTACAATTTAAAACAATTTCCAAGTTTTTTCCCTCATTAATGTACACACAGCACACGGCAAAGCATATTGACAGAAAAACACAGAATTGTTGACATTTTTGCAGATTTATTAAAAAAAAGAAAAACTGAAATATCACATGGTCCTAAGTATTCAGACCCTTTGCTGTGACACTCATATATTGAACTCAGGTGCTGTCCATTTCTTCTGATCATCCTTGAGATGGTTCTACACCTTCATTTGAGTCCAGCTGTGTTTGAT
>JAUMHI010000041.1:14598712-14651709 GCA_032359435.1 Enteromius unitaeniatus | reverse complement strand
TGGGGTGCACAGGTGTCTTTATGACAGCTAATGACCTCAAACAGGTGCTACTAATTTAGAATCATGAGCAGAGTGTAACTGGACTATCTAAAAGCAAAATAACAGGTCTTTGATGGTCAGAAATCTGGCTGAAAGGCAAGTGATCAAATACTTATTTGTCACAGTAATTCCCAAATAAATTGTTAAAAAATCATACAATGTGATTTCCAGATTTTTTTAATTCTGTCTCTCACAGTGGAAATGAACCTATGCAGAAAATTGTAGACCCCTCCATGATTTCTAAGAGAACTTGCAAAATCACAGGATGATCAAATACTTATTGACCTCACTGTATACATCCTCACATACATAAATTGTTATTTAAAAAAAAAAAAAAAACACATGTTTATAACACATGTTTAAAAATATGTTTTACATATTTTTTCAATATTTATTTATTTTCTGTCTAGTAGCTGATGATTCTTATTGTTTACAGTACATCTGCTTTGTGAAAAACAGACAATAGAAGAGCCGTAGCCCGCCAGTGGTCCAGATGGGTCAATGCCCAATGTGTTGGTCTGCGTCTGCAATTGCCTCTCCCCTGCAAACCTGGCTGAACAATTATCACGCGCCTTATTACTGTCTGAGAGGGGGCAGCATTATAAATCTGAATTCTTTTCAATTTTCACCTGCCTATGTGATTAGCACCCACTGCTTTAAGGGCATTCATTCTGCCTCATATCAATAATTAATAAGCCAAGTTAATTTACTTCTGCCCGACTTGGTCAGCTTCATTAAGATGGTCTGAAACGGGGCTACGAGGCACTTCACACCAACGAGGGCCTCGATGAATGCAAAAGATATAAATCTAAGTGTCTGTCTGAGGACGATGTGAATAGATCAGTGTATTGAAGCATAATGAAAACTAGACTTTTGAGAGTTAGTTGGGAAGCGTTTGAAAGAACAAAAAGCATGTGTGTATGAATAGGCATCATAGTGCAGAGTAATGTATTATTGGAAATACTTTGGAAGTACATCGGAATATTTTCAGGTTTGTTTATTTGCGTGCGGGCCCAGGACCGTGGCATTAACTGAACACCCAGGATGTGAACGCTTGCAGAGAAGTTTTGAATTGGGCCGATTTGTAATCCGACCGACTCCCCTGCCCTGTTTCCCATTAAAAAGCCATCGGCCTGTGGTTCTTCTGGGAGCAATGCAAGTAAATATATCCATTTCACTTCAACAAGTTTTGTTTGTGAGCGAGTGTGTTTTCTTGGGCCTCTCTGCTGAGACGTGACCGAGGTTGGGTTCCCATCCCATTTGCTCTGTGCTGTTTCTTTATTCTTACAGGCCCAGCAGAAAGAAGAAAGACCAACACGAAAAGACAAATAGCTTCTTTTAAGCACCTTTTTAGCCTGTGATGTGATGAAAGATAGAAGAAACAAGTGTTGAAGCAAAAGTTTCGTCATATTTTTAGTTAATTATTAGTATTAATAAACTAGAGTCATGCTGGCAACCTGAGCAGCACAGATGAGGAAAGATAGGAAAAGTGATGTTGAGCAGGACAAAAGGAAATGTATCATTTTTTGAGTCATATAGTTTTAAAATATGGATTTTTGACACTTTTGTGTTTCTGCTGCAGGTTTTTAAGTCATGATGCAAGAGTCGGGGACAGAGGTGACAAACGGAACAGCCAATCAGAACGGCGCCCCAACTAGTGTGGAGGGACACAGAGAAGTTCGATCCAAGAGCGCCAATCCTTCCTCTGACATCACAGCGTCTGACCTCGTCAGCTTCCAGCAGCAGCAGGTCTTTATTTCTTTTCACTCAGCCCTTCCATCATTCATTTGCTCGTTCTTTCTTTCGTTCCTTTTTTATTTTCATTAATTCCTTCCGTCCTCTCAGTTTCTATTCTCGCTTCTACTTTTGTCTTTTGTTAATTTATTACTTTGTTTGTCCATTTGTTTTCTTTTTATCCTTCATCTATGTCTTTATTCATGATTTTTTTTCATCGTTTGTTTTCATTCGTTTCTTTTATTGCTTATTTTCTTTCTATTCATCATTTATATCCTTTTTTTCTCATTAACTTTCTTTTCATTGTTTATTTGTTAGTTTTCTGCATTCCTTTTCATGAGCTTTCCCCCCCGCTCTTCCTTGATTTTGCTCTTATGCTATTTCTCTCATTCTTTCATTGCTTTCATTCCTTCCTTTCTTTTTTGATGTCCTTCCATTTTTCTTTTGATCAGTTGTTTGTTATTTTGTTTCTTTTTTCTCCCTTCATTTCTCATTTTTTAGCTATCATTCAATCCATGTGTCTTTCTTTCTCTTACATTGTTTTTGTCTTATTTTCATTCCTTTCTCTCCCTTTAAAATTTTTTTTATTCATTCATTCCATCTTTTGATCATTTGTTCATTATTTTGTTCCCCTTTTTTTTCATTTCTTCCTTTTTTGTTCATTAATTCACATATTCCATCCATTCCATGTTCCTACCTTTCTTTCTTTCATTCTTGCACCTGTCTGTTATTAACGCATGTCAACAGCATCCTTCTCTGCCCTCTTTAAGTGCTAGTAAATATTTAATCATCGCACCCCCTTCAACCAGAGTACATAAACACATTATTATGATTATTTATGTATATTGAGAGCGGTTTGAATTTTTAAACGCACTAAGTGCTCTTTCTGTGATTGTGTTTTTGGTTGCCAATGTGTTTATCCCAGCAACTCCACAGCATCTGCATTCAGGTGAAATATTTATCAGGCATGTTGCAACAGACAAATGCATAGGTGCAATGGAATTTATGGACAGTGGTGTATGTGCTGCATCCATCCGGACGCCACAGATTTCACCTGTCGCATTGTAAACACCCCTAACACTCAGGTGGAGATTTTGGAGAGCTTCCTTTCAAAGCATTGGAGCGTGGAGTGTTGCAGCTGTTTTTATTATACACCAAGAGCGCCCAAAACAACCTCACTCTCACTGAAATAAACAGACAAGCTCTTTCTGTCTATCTGAGTTTTGCCTTTGCTCACACGACAGCGTGTTGAGAAGGCCAGCATTGAAAAGATCAGCCAGTCGTGTGTTATCTGCACCCCACGGCATTATGGGAGATGTTGTCAAGGGTTGTTTGGTGGGGATGGGGAGCCTCTGAAGTAGCTGTCTGTTGAAGTAACACGGCTGTCGTTGAACTGAAGAGCGCAATGCCTTGGTTTTAACGGCAGATGGGACAGTTCTGCTTGACGACTGGTTTGAAAGCAGAGAACGAGCCGAAACTGATTTGTTTTGGTCTTATTTTGTAGAAGGGATATTGATTTTGCATTGTGTTTAATTTGGTAAGTTGTTGGTTATGAATTAGAATAATTATTCTAGATTTTGTATAGGAATAAAACCCATTTGACATCTTGATTTTTCCCTTCAGTCTGCTTGAGATCAATCTGTAACTAGAGTATATCGCCGTCAGTCAATAATCTGAAGCATCTGTGATTGGCTCACGCTTTTGCCTTCCCCGTCCTCTGAATTGCTTCAGTCTGTCGTGTGCTTCTCGGCCATAGCATGATGTTGTCAGTTTGAAAATCACAAGCATACTGAATTCATTACCGCAGTCGTCACACAAAACCATGGATAAGATTTCAATAACTGCAGGCCACAGTTGAGTAAACAGTTGCACTGAAACTTAATTCCTGTTGACTTTGCCTTCATTCTGTGCCAGGGGCTCAATCTGATTCACTCGGCTGAGACAACAGGGTTATGACTCTGACGAATGCAAGGAAATGGAGAGAGAAAGAAGGGAGAGGAGATAGAGAGAGGCTGAATGCCAGAGCGGTTGACTGAATCAGGGATGTGCACTTGACACTCTTTAAAAAAAAAAAAGAAAGAAAATGCTATTTAACATTACTTCACTCACCATAATCATAAAAAAAACTATGAAGGAACCATCTTTTCCTTTTTTATGCTTGTTTATGGTAACCAACAGCAACTATTTTAATTGCTTTTTCAGCTTAAAACTACCATTAAAAGCCAATTTTTCTATGTGGAGCATAGGTTTAGAGGGGTCATCAGATGGCCATTTTCCAGGTTAATATGTGACCCTGGACCACAAAACCAGTCTTAAGTCGCTGGGGTATATTTGTAGCAATAGCCAAAAATACATAGTATGGGTGAAAATAATTAATTTTTTGTTTTTTTTTGCCAAAAATCATTAGGATAGTAAGTAAAGATAATATTCCATGAAAATATTTAGTCAATTTCTTACCAAAAACATATTAAAATCTAATTTTTGATTAGTAATATGCATTGATAAGATAACAACATTTGGACAACTTTAAAGGTGATTTTCTCAGCATTTAGATTTGTCTGTACCCTCAGATTCCAGATTTTCATATAGATGTATCTCGGTCAAATATTGCCCTATCCTAACAAATCATATATTAATGGGAAGCTTATTTATTCAGCTTTCAGATCATCGGAAAATGAACACTTAAGACACTTGGTTTTGTTGTCCAGGGTCACATATGGTTCTTTAGGGGCCTTATTGAAACATTTACAACATACTTTGGTTACATTTTTTCAATGGTAGTGTAAAAAACCTTGTCAAAATTGGCTCTGTTCTTATTGCCCCTTCATGGTGCATGTCTCTTTAAATACTAATTTGTTGGGCAACTTGCTAATTAGCACGTTATTTAAAAAGGTGATTTGAAAAGATGTAAAAAAACAAACGAACGTATACTCAGTTCTTCTGGAGGCGAAAACACATTTCGGTTAAAAAAAACATGTAAAAGTGAAATAGCAATGGACCACTGACTATTATTGTATGGAAAAAGAAAATTCTGTAGAGCTGTAGAATTATAATTTTTTTTAAATAAGGTTATGAATGGCTCAAGGGTGAGTTAAAAAAATAACAGAATTTTAGTTTTTGGGTGAATTGTCCCTTTAAGTTTCTCTAAGGCAACTGAATAGATGTCGTAGCTTATAAACTAATGGATTTTTTTTAATCAATTTTGATCATTACAAACCAGATCTGTTTTTTTCCCCAAGAACAAGGATTCAGTTATGTGATAATTGACAGCTTTTACAACAGATCAGTCTCTTTTCTTGTGTTGTGCTTGTAGTACATAAAGTGTGACCTTTTTACTTTTTTTAAAGCCCAGTTTCTCCTCTGACAAGCTGTACGGTTTTATTATCTCTCAATTTATAAACCCCTACGACTCCTTAAATACATGAAAAACAACAAACCTGGAGGCTGACATATCATCTATCCTGATTAGTCGACATAACTGTGAAAGACAGTACTCATTAATAAAGACGAGGGATAAAATAATTGTAATCTGTTTGATCATCTCGACCTTGACAGGGGAATTTATCTTCTCGAACTAGTCAGATTTGGGGGGGGAAGTAGACCATAAGCTTCATTTAAACATCTCCATTAGGAAGTCAAATCCCCAGTGCTATTACTTTATATAAAAGAGATGTGTCCCTAAATGGGAGTTCTCTAGATAGAATAGAGCCTTTAGATTCAAATAAAGCCACCTCAAATGTCTTTTATCCTTGTACTAAAGAATTTAGGTCTACTCTTTAAATGGTTTATGCATATAATTCACCAAAATTAAAGGGACAGACCACCCCTGTCAGCATTTATGCAAAAGATTTCCATTATGGCGTAAGCTCCATCTCCAATGAGCAATTCATCTCTCTGTGGTCTGTGGTTGACAAGATTTGGGAAAAAACTGCGAACATCTTTATGATGTAGTTGGGATGCAATTCCAAGAAAAAGCAGTAGAGAAGAGGTTTAGGGCGGATATCAAAAGAAATGTGAAGATAGTTTATTTGACTTGTTGATTAAGTACAGTTACTTACACACAAAAAGTTACATATATTAGTTCTGGCAAATTATTTTTTGTGATGAACTGCATCCAAAATGAAAGTTTTTGTATACATATACTGTGTACATTTATTATGCATGTATGTACGTGTATGTATGTGTGTGTATATATATATATATAATAAAAGATACGACATACACCATCAATCTTTTAAATATTTACATGTATTTATATGTAGACCTATATATTTCTATCCATAAAATGTATAGAATAATATAAATAAATATAAACATATTTTCTTTAATGTTTGTATTTTATATACTTAAAAAATGCACAGTACATACACATATATTATGTGAAAGAATATATACATCTAAAAGTATATATATATAATTATTAATTTGATTGACAGTCATAATGAAAACACATTTTCATAATCTAATTTAATATTTAAAAGTTGCTTTAGGTGTGTTTTTGTATAGTGTCTCACGAATGACAATATATATGCGTTATGTTTATGTACTTTTTTTTTTTTTTTTTTTTTTTGTATGTCAGCCGTCGCTCATTGTAGCAGCGAGTTCACCCACAGGAATTTCCCCATTCACAATACAAACATCCTTCCATGGTCACACAACCAACACAACGATCTGATATAGTTCAGCTCTCATGTGTTCTCCCCGAGAAATATGACACAATTGTGGCCCAAACCTGGAATCATACTGGCCTATATCTGATCTCACACAATGTACGGTACTCTCAGTACAAGAAGCGAGAATGCCGTCAGTACCGTACTGATTGCGTTCCGTCACAGGCTGTTATTTGGGCCTCTTCAAAGAGCGCTCAGAGTCTTGTCTTGCACTCAGCGAGGCAGAAAGAGAAGTTGTGGTTTTCAGCAACATCTTTTGATGAGGAAGTGAAGATGATCTTGAGAGATAAAGATTTAAAGTAAATAAAGCCAGCCTGCTTTTATGCAAGAGCAAAACATTTTTTGGGGTTTTTTTAGCTTTTTTTACTGCTGCTTCTGTAACAGGAAGTCAACCTGTGTGAAGCACACCAAAATAGCTGTGCAACGAGGATGTTGTCGTCAGTTTCTGATCCAGCTCAGTTTCTAGGATCATCCATCTGGGAGCCTTCTGATGCCCCTTCATGCATTAATGTGGATTAAACTGTTGAATATAGTTGCAAATGTCATTTCTGCATGCAGAGGTGACATCCGAAATAAATGTAGAAAATCTTTAGAATTATTTATTGTACATCCTGTTTATGGGCTGCTGAAGGGTTTGATTCACAGAGGGTGTGTAGCTCAGTTGATCAAGGAAAAATCCGATGAGACATATTTGAGTTCGACTTTGGCATCTTGAAAAATCATAGCACAGCTTGAGACCTTGTTGACGTTGGGCTCTTTCTTTTCTTTGCAAAATCTCAATTTGCTCACTATTTATCTCACTGCTGTCTTGAAGAACCAATTGAGTTGTATTGTTTGCCATTTTTGCAGTCTTACACAGCCTTCAGTCTCATTTCTGTGCATCTAAGCCTCTATATGGCACGATTTCTGATGAGTTATGAGTAGATTAAGTAGGTGCATATTTAATCTCTTGCATGTTTAAGCAAGCATCAGTTGCAGAGTGACTGCCAGGAATCCTGCTCAGCTGATACTGCCCTTAAACTTTAAATATTAATGCCCTGTCTCAATGCAGTCTTTTTTTAATCACATTTGAGAGCACCCTTACTTGAAGGCATACCACCATCGTCTCAAAACCACAAAAAAGACAGACAACCAGACGGAAAAGCTACAGCATGAGTAAGTGATGTTCTTTGATGGAAGGGCAAACTCATCTCAGTTTGTTCAGAGAGAATCATGCTTTGTTACATATCAAAAGATAAGACTAAACAATTAGCAATCATTTTTGTTGTTTTTCTCTGACCCCTGAGGAGACTTAGGAGCCGATGAGGTAATGTCTTCAGTCTGAGTAAGCACAGATACTTGCATTATGCAGCATGTAGCAAACCCTGGTGCCCTTCGGAGAAAGAAGCCAACTCAAGAGTGACAGAAAGCATGTATTGTGATGAAGATGCTCATGCACGCACAATGGGGGTGTGACGACACACTTATCCCACGAGACGAGACAAGACGAGATTTTTAGACTTAGAAGAAATCCTCAAATATAAAATATATTGGGAAAAAATTTATTTATTGTAATCAACTTTTTGAAATTAAACTTTTTATTGAATTAAATGCAGTAATAAACAACATGTGAACACTGCAGAATACTTTGCCACAAACTGACAGACAAGTAATTAACGATAAATTATAAAAAACTAAACTACCCATAAATAAATAAAAACAATTTTTTTTCTGAGATGGCACAGACTGTCTGCGTACAACAGTGTAAGCGCGAGAAGAATGCTGAAAGAGTGCAAGTCAAGTAGGTGGCATTAAATACACTTTAATATGCCATTTATTTGTTGTATTATTTTTTATGTAACATATATTATTATTTAAAAATTTTTACATACAGTACACACACATATATATATAAAAATACACTCGTATATAAAACTCTAGTAAATATTTTATATTTAAGATATTAAAACTATTTTTTATCTTTAAGGTATTTTATGGCATTTGCATGGCATAGTAATGTTAATAATAATTAATAACATAATAATAATAATAATAACAACTAGTGAATTCATAATATAATTAAACTTTTAGGAAAAAAAACAAAAATTCAACATTTTTGCAACTTTGCTCAAAGGAAAGACAAGAGAGGATTAAGAAAACATACATTCGTGCTTTTAACTCTCTTTTTGCTTTAAGGTATCTGCTTGTAAACTGTTAATATTGTCAGATTGCACTAGAGAAAGGCAGAGCCTCCAACTTATTGCAAATCCTGAGCAGGAGATTGGTGTTATGACACCACATATTGCCCCAAATTGCTTTATTGGTAAAATGCTAGTGCTTCCTTCAATTTTGATAATTTTATGGAATCCCTCGTTGAATGGTTTAATTATGTTATCACCCAACTGGCAACATCTGTCTTTATCCTGGAACAGGTGACAGTTTTATTACGGGACGAATCTCTCGGCTGGATCTGCCGATTGATGGCCGATCTGATTCATAATCGTACAGATGGAGATTGAAATTGTACATTAATGTGCTTGTACCTAGAAGAGTGGAGAAATAATTATTTGCAAGGAGAGAGAAGGAAAAAAAAAACAGAAACACGCTGTGCATGATTCTCGAAAGCCTGCTACAATTGGAGCATATTGCTTTTCGGGATGGTGACTAATTGTTGCAGGCAATATATCCTCCTGGCAGTGCCCTTCTCACCCCCCGATACCCCCGATGCTTTACTCCGCTCTTTTACAGAAGTGATATTTAGTACAGGCTGTCTAGAAGCTGCAGGTAGTAGTTGCGTCGACACAATGGCATCTCTGATCTCCTCCACAGCGCTGACACACTGTTCACGAAAAATGCACCTACATGTAGTTTGCATCCTGTTTACGAGGTTTGATTGACAGCGAGGCTATGAGAGGGGCTTCTCCGTGCTGGTGTGTGACAGTCGAATCCGCCGAACCGCTGTGGAGAGCCTCTACGTTAGAGTGTGTGCTGGAAACTGTGTTACTAATGGATATCAGGTCAAATGGTCAGCAATGGAGACAAGTAGTGGAGTGAGAGAATGTGTGTATGCATTTGAAGAGGCTGCCAAAGTGAGCACAAATGTGTGTGTCCGTATGCGTGAGTGGGTGGGTTTTGCATCACTGCATGTGTATAAAAAAGGAGCATCCTATTGTTCAACTTCCCATATACTCTTGCTTAAAAATGGGGGTCAATTCGTATGCATGCAAACATAGGTGTTAGCCATGCTGGTACCATTAGTGAGTATGAAGCACTTCTTATTGTGTGCTGAGACCGGATGGGCTTTGATGCCAGTGTGTGTGTGTGTGTGCCTTAAAGAGGGGAACTCTACACTCTGAGCAGGTGTTCCCAGCAGCTGTCGGACTGTGGCTGCACTGGGAAATGCATCCGTGTTGTTTTAGTATTAGATGGCTTATTTGGAGTCCCAAAAGCAGCGAGGGAGGATTTTTTCTTAACGCACCACTTGAGTTTTCTCATGAAAGAATAACCTCTGTCTCTCTGTAATCCTTCACGCTTTTCAAACAATCCAACATCGCTGTGGCATGCTTGCCTTAAAAGTAATGCATGACGATGTCATTTCATACTTTTGAAACGTATCAATGCACATATTCCCGTTTTCACACGATCTTACGTCGTCATCGAATTGGAATGTTTACATACAGAGCGCAAAATTAACAATCTCTCAGCAGAGAATGTTAGTAAAAATGAGCGTAGGCGTTTTTATTAATTCTAAAAATGCCTTGAGAATGTGGTATGGCTTTAAACAATTATAGCAAATCATAAAGACTGTGTTGAAATTGTAATCTGATGCACTGCCTGTTTTATAGTCGAGCATAGCACTGTGATCTTTTCACATGAGCCACTCATGATAAGGGTTTTTAGTATCTCAAAGAAAATGAAACAAACGCCAAACATCTTATCAAATGTGGAATCATCTTTTGATGAACCATCCTCATCTGTCATCAATTTTATATTTCCATGTGGTTTTCCATCAAACTAAATGTATAAATTATATTATTTAATTATATTATTTTTATTATAAAACCTCACATTTCAATGAAATAATTTACTGTTCAAGAGTAAATTTAAAAATTGTGCTTCCCTAACTTGTTCTGCCTGTTATTTTAGGAAAATAACGCACAAACAGTTTGATAGCCGGTTAATTTTTCATAATGCAAAATGTTAGTTTTGTTTACATACAAGCAAATGTAAGGACTATAAAGTGGAGGTTTCTTTTTGTTTCAGCTAATATGACCCAATTTATTAGGGATAAAGTTAAAGATGCCACAATATCATGGGGATATGTTCATTTTTCAGCGTGGGGCTTGTGCAATTTTAATGAGTGTTTCTCTTTAAAAAACTTCACAGAATTAATATGTATCAAGAAAAGTATTATTTTTTTTCCAGAGGACCAAAAACTTCTGGGTAATTAATATTCATAGACTGTGCTTGTTAACACCCCCAATGCAAATGCAGTGGAGATCCAATTAACATAGAATGGTCCCCCAGGAATCGGGACGATAAGGGTTAAACGAGCTATTGAAATTGAAACTAGGCCTTTCGGCCCGTTTTTAAAACACTTATTTGTTTCAATAAAATGGTAATCCGTGTAGCTGTTCGTTTCTCAGATTAAGGCATCTCAGTCGGGCTCTGGAGGCAGGGAACGAAGGTAGCGATGTGTGTGCGCTCACGGTGCCCACTCGTCACTAATGCAGAAGTGCTGTAGCTGAGGTAGCTTTTATTTCTTATTCATAATCTGCTGGCGCTAGGCGGATAATAGACGTCAGTGTTCATTCAGAGAGCGGCGCGTCAGCCAGACCGCGGCTGACAGAGCAAAGTACTGGGGTTCTGTGTGTCTCTAGCTAGCTACCGGCGCTTCCCGTATCGTTCCCCGGGGGGCCGATGAGAAACGCACCTGCCGAAGCGCTACAAGAGTCTTCAACACTTAACAATGCCAATAAACATGATTGTCCTGTGATTTGATGATGATGTGCTGCAGCTGTTTGTTTTGTTTATATCTGGCATGCACATATTGCCTCACAGAATCAAATTTTCATCAGTGGATTATTACTGTAGAGAGGGTTTAAAACGTGGGAGGGACATTATAAAGATGTTTATGGCACACATAAAGATGTTAGAATGCCTTCTTAGCAATTATAAGCATCACAGGACAGGTTTTTGCACTTGTGTAGTAATTGCATTGGGGAGGTGAAGAAATTACCTTTGACTTGCGAAAGTTAAATAAAAAATGTACTGTCGTAAACTTGGTTCCTGCCAAAATATCCTGCATACTTGCTGCAAATGAACTTGGAAATGAACTTAAACACCTTAAGAAAGTGATTTTATTTATTTCTCCAAACTTCAGTGACTCATGATCCTTCAAAAATCATTCTAATACAGTTATGATCGTCTGTTGTTGTTGTTGTCAAAATGCTAAATTCTTGTACATTTTTAAAACATTTAATGCATCCTTGCTGAATAAAAGTATTAATTTTTTAAAACACTCACCACAAAAAAAAAACTTAATAACCCAAACTTTTCAATTGTAGTTTGTGTATGTATTTGGTGATCATTTAGTACCATAACTTAAATATTGTTGTTATTATTATTAACCTTTATTTAACCAAGTCAGAGTCAGAGTGGATTCTTATTTACAACGACAGCCTGGCAGGAGAATTTCCAGGAGGAGTCTCCTGAAGGACATACAGACATACATATCATTTTAAACATACAATAAACAAAAAAAGTGAAATGTAAAAAAATGACCAGTACCGTGCCATGATTAAGATGCAAAATTATTACAAGTGTTTTACCTTGTAATGACTTTGAGGATCTCTTTTGAATATTTAGTCCGTATTCCCTCTGCAGAAAGACTTTACGTTTGAAATGTGCAAAAAAATGGTCAAGCTAAATTTGTTAGAAACTAATAGCCATGGACTCAAAGCCGCAGACCTCAAATTTTGATTTCATGGGGTTTTTAAGTATCAAATATCACACGACCCTGTGTAAAAAGATTACAGGAAATAAAAAAGCTAAAATCACATTCTGTTAGTCCAGAATGAACAAGTCTGACCCATCTTCCTCCAGCAAACCCAGTTATGTTCATCACAGCCCTCTCATGCCATCAGTCCTGCCAGTAATATCCACTTCCTAGGTGTGTGGCAGTGATGTGGCCTCTATTCCAAAGAGAAATGGTGCTGGCCGCTGACTGCTTGTGTACCATTTGGAGAATGATATTCCCTGTCAGTGCCGTGATGTCTTCCCATAAATATCAGTGATGGCACCTTGCGTTCTAGGAATGACGCCCACCATAAATAGTTCCCCTTTGCACGACGTACACATAAATCCTTCATCCTACCCCCCTTTCCTTTTTTTCTTCCGTATGAAAGGAAGGAGGGAAGGAAAAGGTGATGTATTATTTACATGGACAATAAAGAAACAAATGTTTTGCAGCATGGAAGAACGCAGAGAGCAATTCCCCTCGCAGTGGTGGGGCGAGCGACCGTGAGATGCTTTGAGCGGCAGTGAGCTGTTGTTATTTGCTTGTTTACAACCTCTGACATGATGTAATGGGATGGGCCGTGAAAGCACTAGCTAGCAAATGGCACAGAAAATAAGACCAGGCCTTTATGTCTGCACACACTCGCTGTCTATTCCTCTCTTCTCTCTCGATCTGTAATTTTTTTGTATTTTTCTTCTTACCCACTGTACTCTCAAATATGCTGTGCTTTGACTACGGAGATGTGAACCCTGAATATAAGTCGCTGTTTTTTGCATTAGGATCTCCCCGAGGTAAGCAGAGAGGGAAAGAGGAAAATATCATGTCCAGCCGTGAAATGCAAAAGTGAAATCTAGCAGAAAGAAATATTTATGACCATTTTCTGCTTGATTAGATGTGGACGTTGTGAGCTGGGAAAGACAGAGACGCTGGACAAAGGGCCATGCACGGCTTCTTGAACAGATGTGTAGAGAGAAAATAAAAGAGCAAGAGTGTGATTGTTTGAATGGAGAAAAGGGTTTGAGTGATTTTACTGTAAATAGGAATTGGAGATTGAGGCATCCTTCAGTAGTCCTTATTTTTAGACTGTAAACCACTGCGCCATTACTATTCCCAGCATTCCCTGATGCCTCTGTATGTACTGTCAATGTGCCAAGATTTTGGTAGATTATTGTAAGATTTTGACTGTCTATATCTTGTACTTGATCTGTTATAGAGAGCGAAGGAGTTGTCCAAAAAAATGTAATTAAATTAAGTATGGTGAAAGAGTTGTTTAAAAATTAATATAAGAAATGTTATTTAAAATAAATAACAAGAAATATGAAGTGTATGACATTGCGTATTTGATTATGAATTTTTAAAAGTGTGTGTGTGTTGGTATTTGTGGTTTATGGGGACTAATTAGTTTAGCGACATGGATATGACAGAGGTATTACAATTTGAAAGTGGTTTATGAGGACACCTCCAATGTCCCCATAATTCAAAAGGCTTAAAAAACATACTAAATGTTTTTTTGGGGGTTTTTTTTCGAACATTTTCCAGTAAGGGGTAGGTTTAGGTGTAGGGTTGGAGTAGGACAATAGTTTGTACAAAATAAAAACCATTACACCTATGGAGGGTCCCATAAACCACAAAAAAACTTTTTTATATTCTAACATAATTTTCTATATATTTTTAAACAACTTAGTGAGGTTTTGTTTTGTGGCTGCTGTCTTTTCTTTGGTAGCTTTTATTTTTGTCGCTATTGTTTTTAGCTCTTGCTTGCATACTTTGCACTGAAAGCAACAATTTGCAATGTACGCAAAATGCAAATATTATCTTCCTGTTTTGTGTGTGTGTGTTGTAACCCTGTGGACGTGTGCATGTGATTCTGTTTGTGTGAATCTACGCCGGTCGTGTGTGTTACGGGGGGGGCTGCTGCCAAGGGTTTGTGGGTAATTTCCCTAATGTCTTCTCCTATCAACAGAACATCCTGTGATATAAAACATCTTAGTGAAATGCTCAAATTGTTTTTGACTGTAATTTATCTTCACAAATGCTTATTGTTATGGTATGATAAACATTTCTGTTATCATTAGATCTTACAGCGCTATAATTCAACTAGCATGCGTGATTATGAAAAACAGCGCTAGTAAATAATCTCTTAATTGCAATATTAATGCAATCGTTTTGTGCACAAGCAGTCTGTTCAGCACTCCGGATGGCATATTTGATCCGAAAGCAAGCATGTGACATTTTTCAAGGATCAGAGCATGTGTAAAATTATGAGAGTATGATTAATTTTTCAATTTCTCTCTGCGGATATCTAATAATTGTGCCCACAGATAGCCAAAGGCTGCTATTAAACATTAAAATGCAGAAAAAAAGAAAAGGGAAAAAAAGAAACCACAAACAAAAAGAAGGAAAGTTAGAACTTCTGTAGGGCAACAGATAAAATAAAGCAAACTAGTCAAGGTTTGTTCAAGTTCTTCACACTTTATTCTACTGTAGGCCTTTTTAAAATGAATTTTTAAGTAAAAAAAAGGAATTGATGATAATTTTATTCACTGTAAAAGGAATAGTTTACCTCAAAATGATAATATTTTAATCATTATTTACTCACTCAGAACATAAAAGAAGAATATTTGGAAAAAAATCACACTACTGCTCTTGTCCATACTGAAAGGAAGCTGACAAAATAGCCTCTGCAACTGGTTTGATGTACTATATGTGATTCCTTTAGGAGCAAATAGTAGCATATTTTATGTCTAGACATTATGTGTGGCTGTTTGATTGTATTTGAAATGATAAAAAGATTTATTTTCTCAGTCTGTCTTTCGACATCATTCTCCCGGCCTCCATCTTTCCTAATCCCCCACCCCCTCGTCCTGCTTAGCCGTCTTTATCACTTTGCTCTTTCCTCTTAATATCATCTTCATCTCAGATTGCCATGGCACAGGGGAGATGCGCTTGTTGATCAAATTTGGCTCGCGTAACGCTCAGTGATCTGCTTGGCTGAAGTGCCCGCGATGTGCACTGAATGCTGAGGACGAGCGCCACGGAGGTGCGGTGATTGATTGATTCAGCCTGTCACAGGACCAGATAACAGCATCAGTAAATACTGATGGAGTAGCTCGCACTACTCCTCAACAGTAGGACACTATGGGGGTAACACATGTTTGAATGAGCCCTGGCCCCCTCAAGATAGTGGGTTATATTGAGTGAATGTGCGTGTGATATTTATTTTGAGTGTCGCTCTTTTAAAATAACAGTTCACCCATTAATGAAAATCCTGTCATTATTTACTCACATTGATGTCTTCATTAACTCATAGGAAAAAAAGGGCCATTTTCAGTGCTCTAACTGTTGAGATCAGCGACACACAAGACCTGATAGAGTTTGGTGTTAAACGTGGCATCATTTATGTTTTTATTTTCCACTATATGGCTTTAAGAGGCTTTGAATGTAGCTCACAAGTCATGTGGATTATTTTTATGTGTGTTGGGAGCGAGTACACAACCCCCCCACAATGATAAAGATCCAGCAGTAGTTTTCTTTTCATTTAATAAAAATAAGTTGCCCCTTCTGAAATCAAGCCTTGTCAAATGCATGTCAGTGTGGCGTCACACCAACAGAGGCCACTCCCACAATAGTTGATTGACAGCAGCGTGTCACACAGACTGAACTGGTGTTCAAGAGTGCCTCAGAAAAGAGGGGTGGGGTCAGCGGAGCTCGTGAAGATTTAAAGCGGAAGTACACAGAACAGAGTGATTTCTAAAGAGCTGTTTTTGATGGGGTAAAATTATCTTTGGGAAATTTTAAAACAAACTTTATTAAAAACTTTCCATTAGGACCCTAAAGAATCATATTAGCTTGTGAAAAATTGGCTTTGTATGACTCCTTTCAAGCATTTAGTGTTTGCAGAAGATCTCACTTTAGGTCCCACAGAAGGCTGACTGTCAGATTTGAAACTTGCATGAAAGTAAATGATGAAAACTTCATTTTTGGATGAACTACATGGTCTTAATAATAAAAGGAATTTCTTTTAAAGACAAGTCTCCTCAAGGTGGTCTTGTTGACAGGTCTTAATCTTGATAGCACTACTTTAGTTAGTGTTAATCAAATGCTCTTTTGCTGGTTTCTCCCTCATTAATCAGCTGCTGATAAAGCCATGTTAGGATTTGCCAAAAAAAAAGAAACTGTGTACAATAAATTAGTTCTTTATCTTCTTAATAAAATCAAAGTGGACATGTGGAATGATTGAGGTTAGTTATAGGCCATTGGGGAGATAGACAGACACTCTTGAGATGAGAGAAAAGTCAAAGGGAAAAGTTCTGGTCAGGGAGGATGGAATTGAAAATGATTTCCAAGGAAAATATCATCCCTATTTTTTTTTCTTGCTGTATCTCTCTCTCCCTCTCTCTTTATAATTCACACCCACGCTCACCAAAAAAAATTGGAAATTTAGTGATGAATAACCCAATCACAGAGGAAGATAAAATGTCTGTCTATTGTTTTTGTCCATAATGTTGTTTTGACACCAGTATCTTCTTATACCTGCTGAGGAAGGAAAGTAAGTTCCAGACAATCGCAGGCTAAACCTTTGTATCATAGATGAACACTTCTTTCTTTTGAAATTTAGTTCAGGCTTAAACAGCACAGTAAAATGTGAGTAAATGAAGGCCTCCCATAATGCACACCTCAGCATACCATTCCTTCTAAGTATTTTATCTGAGGAAATCTAAAAACTTCGAGAAGAAAGTGAGTTTCCACAGTCTGTATGTGTGTCATGTTTTTAGGCACTGAAGCCAGAAACACACACATACGACACCACATATTTCAAACAGATGTTGAAGCTAGAAGGCACACAAGATTCCGCAATCAAAATAATTATCCTTTCAGCCCAATGTTTATAAATGTGTTTATGTGACACTAAGCATTGGGTCTCACTGAAGTAGCCATCATGTGTTAAACACGTTAAAGCACTTGTCAATCTCCAAACACCTTTACACTGTTAAGCCTCATACAATTATTCATCATTATTTGAAGAAAAACTTTTTTACACTGCAGACAATTTACAATGTCATTGTTGTATTCAAAGTCACACCAGCATCTACTGTCCTAGAAACAAATACTTGTTGGTATTTATATATATATATATATATAATTTATTTATTTTTAAATGAATTGTATTTATATTATTTAAATATTTAATTTTTTTGGTAGTGTTTTTATTATCAAACATTTTATTTTATTTTGGTGTTGGTGTTTTTATTATTTTAATATTTAATTATATTTTATATTATATTATTTTTTTTATTGTTATTTTATTGTTTTTATCATTTAAATATCTTATTTTATTGTTAGTATTTTATTATAAAATTATTTTTCTTTTTTTTTATGATTTTTTTTTTTTGAGACAGCTAAATAATAATAACAACAGACCAAGAAAAGTGAGGAGGAAGGGAAGATGTGAGGCAAATTCTGGTTTCTGTTGTGTTCATTAGGCCCACTGTATTGCACTTAACATTAAACCAGTTTTCCAACATTTCTAATGCATTTTTATTGATTTTATTTAATGTTCAACTTCAAATTAAATTCTCTTGTGTGCATTTCACATGCTTCATTCATTGTTCTTTTCTTTTTCAAAGAACTTTTCTCGTCTGTTAATGAACGCACACCTTTTGTTGAGTCGAAAACCCAAAGAACTTAATATTTCACACCAGCAATGAAACCGTACGCCGCTTTTCACCACCGAAATGATGCACAATATTAGAGCTCGCCATAATAAAGTCAATTAATTGGTGCCTGTGGCTATAACGTGGACATTGTGTATAGATGGAGATATTTAATTTAGGCCAACAGTCCCTGTGTTTGTTCCATGGGGATCAAGGGACAGTGGTGCGTCCCGAATGAATCAAGCAGTAAATGAGGAGCAGAAAAATAGGTAATTATGTTAATCTCACAAATGAATGAGACGCTGACCTCTCGCATTAATTGATTTTATGTGCCTGAATCGTATTTATCTCTCTTTTGATATATTTTTCCATTAACATCTCTGATGTAATTAAAGAGGTTTTATTTTGAAGGAAATTAGCCCTGGATGCCGGCGACTATTAAAGGAAGAGAGTCACTTTTATGCGGCGTTAACGAGACAGCGGCGTTTTAGCTGCTCTACGCTTGCCCGCACAAAGACCTTAAAGCTTAAATAGCCCCTATTCTTTAACCTTAATCACCGCGTTGGCTTGCCAGATACTCTGCCTGACCGCATACACGCATACCGTCGCGAGCACCTCATGTGCGCTTACGCCCTTTCTGGGTTCTCATTTTTGCGCCTAATCAGCAAAAAATTAAACTGGTTGTGGGCTTTGCTCCATATTAAATGGGTGATTATTGGTAATAAATACTTTTTTTAATACTCACTTATTACATAGGCAGTTTTCTTGCTCAGTTAATGAGTGTAATTTGATTTGCTTGAGAGATTACAGTCCTCTCAGAATTAATGCGGCAATCCCATCCCCTGGTTTTAAAGACATCTCGGATTCTTCACAGGTCGTGTGCTTTTGTGAAGCTTCCTCTCTCGCATAGCAGCTAATGGAGTTGAACAGCAGTCTGTCACTTCGCTATATAGCCCATGTGCCCTTGGTTCCTGCCGAGCTTGTTGTTTAAGGGCTCTGCTGCCGTTGAAGTTTTAAATGGGGTTTACCAAACCGATTCAAGTGATGCTAGGTTTGAGGGAGATCTGTGAGTTGAGCGAGCGTGTAGACCAGATGAGGGTGCGCAGCTCTGTGTTAATCGCACACAATCAAACCACAAACATTACTTCAATTCCTCAGAGAGGTGGCACAAATTTCTTGATCTGACAGTTTCATATTTTTATCACACGTCTGCTGTTACATTTTCAGTCCTCTGCATAACTCGCCTTCAGCTCCAAAGGTGTGATCATCTAGTGCTGAGACTGTGTCGAAAGTTTCTTCGCATGGTCGAGACACTTCCAGTAAAGCCATTGATGGGAAAAAATCTCTTGCTCAGAAGTATCGACGACTCTAGAGTTTCTGAAGATCTCAACATTCTCAAACTGTGTTTTTACTTCTTTGATACTGTAGCCTGAATTCGTAGTAGAAGATGTACGCTATTGTTCAAAAGTCAGCCTTCAGTAAGATTTTTTTCAGTTAGAAATGAACTGTTTAAAATTAACAGCAAATACTTTGATTTCAAAAAAATCTATTCGATTTCAGAAAAAAACTCCATCCATCAAAGTGTCATGAGAAAAAATATTAAGCAGCTTGATGGTAATAAAAAGAAATGTTTCTTAAACACTAAATAAGGACATTAGAAGGATTTCTAAAGGACCATGTGACACTGAAGACTGAAGCTTAGCCATTACAGGAATACATTTCTTTTGAAATGTGTTGAAATAGAGCAAAGTTATCTTAAATTATACTAATGTATCATAGTATTGCAGTTTTATTGTATTTTTAAACAAACGGGATGGAGCTTTGGTGAGCATAAGGACTTTCAAGACCAAAACTGTGTCGTGTGCATCTGTTTTTATTTGTCCACAAGAACTTAGAGACAAAATTGACACTTGAATAAGACTAAGAATAAGAGTCTTATTCAAGAAAAAACTTCCAGAATACCGTAAAAATGTAATTTCTTACTTTTTAGAAATTCGGCTGTTCATCTTGATGCAGTAGATGCCTTCAGCATCTCTTTTTTTGTGACAAAAGCAATCTCATTCTTTTTCTTCCCTTCTCTTCCTCTCTTCCTCTCTGGGATAACATTACCCAAGTTGGAATGACTTGAGCCGAGTCTGTAATTCCCATGAAGCTGCTCGGTCTCTCAGCAACTCAATCCCAGACCGTGGCCAATCGCACTGTGATATATCAAGAGCTTTCTCTCTGAACTCACTGCCTAATGACACCAGGAGCTGACCCTTTGTGTCTTCCTCAACCAAGAGCAGCACACACACACATTGATAAAGCTGTCTTCAGGTGAGAAGAGTCTATGAAAATGAGACCACAGAGATTTTGCAGAGGGCCTTGTGAATTATTGTGCTTCTGTGTATCTTTGTCAGTTACCTGACAGTCGTTGTCTGGCCGTTTCGTCAGATAAGTCATGTGAACTGTGCGCTTAGTGCGTTTATAATTGACATTCAGTTAGACATCCAGCGGAAAATTAAGTAATTTGCATTAGTTTTTCTGAATTGTGCATCAAAGTCTGTCCAATAGGAATTAATTGGATTAGTATAATTGACAATAGCTTAAAAAAGAAAACACACTGCAGAAGTGATGTTTCATTTTCACGAAAGACTACAAAGATAAATATTAGTTTTGTGTAGAATAACAACCAGCCATTCACAATAGGGTTTGATTTTTAACTAGCTGTGCGTTGCGGGCTGGTTTGAAATCTGACCAACTAGTCTATGCTTTTGTGAACATTCTGCCTATTTTCTCTCAAATTAGTTAACGCATTAGCTTGCATAATCTTTTTATTTGAGAGATCTGCAGATTTTTCTAACAGCAACCCACGACTTTCACTTTGACTTGCTACTGTAATGACAATGAGAAAGTCCGTGATATAGAGCTCCAAACCCGGTTTTGATTCAAAATAATGACAAAATCAAGGTTCAAACATGTAATACTAATTTGAGTCAACCATCACTATGTTTGCAAGGCTCTCTCGCATCTCCTTATTTTTCGTCTCTCACCATACAATCTGATGCAACATCTCGAGCATAAATGCAATAACAGAAAAGAATATGTTTCTATATTCCACATTCACTCTCAATCCCCAGTGCTGTTGGCATGTTCTGACCGTTTTCTATGTTGACAAATGGATTACCAGAGAAAGCAGTGGCAGGTTTACCTGAGCATTATATCCTCAAGGAGAAAAGTGAAGTCAGATGGCATTGTGTATGTGTTTGTTTGTGATGGAAATGTGACCTCAGTTTGCTTCTTAAGTTCCCTCACATCGTTCTCCCCAGCCTTCCTAGCAGGGTTGTTATAGTTAAATAGCTAGTATATTAAAAAATATAAAAATTACAAAAATAAACTTACTTATAATTAAAGTAAACTTAAAATGAAATTGGGAAATGTACGAATAAAAACTGATTCAAAATGACATTTAAAAACTATAAAAGTACCCTACTGAAAAATACATATACTTAAATGTATTTGTAATATATTTGTTTCATTTATAAGTACACTAGGAATATATACATATCCAGTTCAATTTTTGTACTTATGAATAAATTGTCCTGCAATTATACTTTCTGTATACTAAACTGGTATATTTAAAGTATGCTAACTTGAAACAACTAATTTTGTACTTCATGTACTTTAATTGTACAGAAGTAGTGCTGAAGTGCAATTCAAGATATACTGTATGTAGTATATTTTATTTTGTTAAAGTGGAAGTATCGCAAGTATACTTCAGGTACACTTAAAATATTTTAGCATAGCAAATGTGATATTATTTAAAAATCAAACAATCCTCATCAAAAATGACATTAAAACACATTTTAGACTTAATATTAAGAAAAGTGCGTTGTGCACAAGTAATACGCCAAGTAAAGTTGAATAATATTTTTTTATATCAGTAAATCTTGAGTTATCTGTCAGTTAATAGATTTAAACTGTACTAAATATGATAAAAATGTGTATAAGTATACTAAAATAACAATGTTTCCCAGCTTCCCCTCACATTTGATACTCTCATGTGGCAATGTTAGTGAGTGTTAAATAAATAAACAAATAAAAATGTATTTACATTCTTCTAGATTTTTAATTTAATTCTCCCCTTAATAATGAATTGACTAGATTTTTTTGTTTTCAGATTTTTTTGAAGTATATTTAATCTGGAGTAAAAACAAGACAATGAAAGGGAATGAAAACACCAGACTCTATTCAACCTGTTGTTCCATCAGTTTTCTTTCCCCTGAAAATGTTGTAAAGATGTAACTTTTGAATTTTTTGTCTCATTTTCATTAATTCCAAATTAAATAAGCCATAAGCCATGCAGTGCTTGTGCTGGCGCTGCAAGTTTGAATCTGGTTTGTCATTTCCTGTTCTGCCCATCATTTCCTGCCCTCTCTTTATGTGTCAGTCCACACAGACACCTCCTCAGTAAAACGGTGGCATCTTCATTTGTTCAGCCAGTAACACTGATTACTCTAGTACCGTGCTGCACTCTTAACGGCACATATTTCTCTGTGGCAGGTTCCCCACGCCTCTCATTTCTTTCTCATTTTTTTTCTACTTGTGGTTAATTCGTCTATTCTTATGAGTCATTTAGTTCTTTAATTACCGTTAGCAGCAGATGCACAATGGAGTATTAATGTGAGTGGGTTTTACGGCCACTCCATCACCACAAGCCTGTGAAGTCTAAAGGCATAATTGACGTGGAAGAGCTCGGAGACGGGAAGACAATATTTTGCAGATGGCTTTTCTTGTATGCTAGAAGGATGTTTATGCATTTACATCACACTAAAGGGGCAATAAACACAATCGTAATTCAGTAACTGTCTTGATAGACGGAATATGCCGTTGAGTGCTGAATTGAGGTGTGTATTAAATGACAAAGGGAATTTAAATGAAATGATAGGGAGCTTGTGCATGTATGACTTTTTAGTGCCTGCTTGTGTTTTGTGGGTTAGAGATGGATCCGTATGGTTAAATCGTCACACAGTAACCAACTAATTGGTTAGTGCGGTCAATGAGTAAATGATGCATGTGTTTTTAGCTTAAATTTTGTAGATGTTGGTGTTGGCTGATAATAGTTTTTTCTTTTATTATTATTTAACCCTCAAAGTTAGTCATTTTAATAGTAATATATTAATAATACTTTTTTTGCTACTTGTATTACTTTTATTAGTATATTATACAAATACCGTATTATACAGACAGAAAACAGTAGTATGTAATAATTGTATCAGTTAATGAAATAACACACACACACACACACGTATAAATAAATGTAAAAACAGGAAATAAATATGTAAAACCATGAAATGTTTAATGCAATATTAAATACAGTACAATAAAAACTAAAATATGAATCTAAAACAGAGCAGCTGTAGTTTATATATACATGCAGACACATATTAGTCCTATAAAACCTAAAGTTAAAGCTTTTGTGTTAGGATGAATTTCATAGAATAATGTTTGGTAGTGTATTTCATTTTTAATATTTTTTAATATTCAAGGAATCCCGTTTTTACATTTATACATTATACACTCAAAGGACATCTTTAAAATTTAGTGTAAACTTTTATCTTTTATTTATTCATGATTTATTTATTTTTTTATGGACCCTAGTAGTCCTTCGTAGTAACCTGGCCACTTCTGGACCCTACTCCGAAAAACCCCTGGTTCAGACAACCCATCGACCGGTCTGTTTTCAAAATATGTCGTTTCAGACAACCCTGCTTTTGTATATGTGTCTTCATTTAAGCCAGAGAGAAAACAAGCCGGCATTCACACACAGATCTCAGCATACATCACCTTGTGTGTTTGTGTATGTCTCCGTATGTCCGGCTGTATGAATGGAGCCCCTCTCTTGCCATCTGTTGTTAAGCTGCTCCTGAGGTGGAGCTTCAGAATCCAAACAAACTACAAACTGAGGCTGTCAGAGCCGCATAGCTGAGACGACCCCAGGCCCGGGGTCACACATCCGTACCAGGCTCCACACAGCGTTTACTCTCCCTATACCTCCTTCATCATCTCTCTCTTTTTTTTTTCTCTCCGTTGCTCTCATCCATCCATCAACAGTCATGCACCCCCACCTCCCGTCATCCACATGGAAACAAATGCACAAACACACACAATGCAAACACTCACCCTTCATACCTTCGTGCACCCTCTGGCTTGCTTTTCATTATACTTCCCAGACAAAACGTTTGTCAACTACAAACACTACCAGTCAATGAAGAAAACTAGTTGCACCAGCTTTTTTTTTTATTATTAAATTTAAAGACAACGCTTGTCTGCTGCAATCATTCACAGAGTCTTGCATGGTTTGAGCACAGCAATTTGAAATGTTTAGTGTTGTCATTAATATTAATAGATTGGTAGAAAAGTGCAGCCATGGGAGGGTGTAGTAATGGTTTGAAGTGGGTATATAACATTGATTTATTTATGTATTCTACATGAATTAGTTTAGAAATCTAAACAGCGAGCGTGTTTCCAAGAGGCCGTGATTCTACGAGCGCCTGTTTTCCATGTGAAGAGGCTTTTTGGAAATTGCATCAATTAGATACTTAACAGGAAGCTGACCGGCCCTCTTTTGCATTGCAGATAAATGTCCAATCTCGAAAATGAACAAAAGGAGGGAGAATTAGCAAGAGAAAGAGAATCTCAATTAATACAAACAGTACTGATCTTCAGTACTTACATTCTCATGCCAGTGAAGGAGCATTCCTGAATCGTATGAATTTTAATTAGATGACACTGACAGTGAAGGGAGACTAGCACTGTTATGCTTTTAATGTTTTAGTTATGAAATTAAAGAAATAGTTCACCCACATTGTAAACCACAATGTGTGATTAAAAGATGCATTTTTTGTTTTGTCAGCTGCATTTTATAACAAATGACATTAATATATTATGTTAGTCTTAGGACAGTTATTGCATTGCATTTATGTTGCATCTAAAAACACTATACTAAAATCATTTACCATTTCTAATTTTGAAAGAAAATGATACTTTTATTCAGCCAAGGATTCGTTCAATTGTGTAAAAGTGACAGTGAAGCCATTTAGTTTTCAAATAAATGCCATACTTTTCAACTTTACATTCATAAAACTATCATGGAATAATCTTGAAATAATTTGTGACCCTAGACCACAAAACCTTAAGTCTTAAGTTGCACGGGTAAATTTGTAGCAGTAGCCAAAAATCCATTGTATGGGTCAAAATTATAGAATTTTTTTGTAATAGCAAAAATTATTAGGATATTAAGTTAAGATCATTTCTGTGAAGATGTTTTGCAAATGCCCTACTGTAAATACATTAAAACTTATTTTTTGATTAGTACTATGTCTTGCTGAGACATTTTTTCAGATATTTTTGCACCCTAAGATCTTAGCCAAATATTGTCCTATCCTTAAAAACCGTACATCAGTGAAAAACTTGTTTATATAAATTAAAAACAAAAAATAAACTTATTGACAATAAATTTATTGCTAGTGATTAAAAGAGATTTTCAGAGACATGTGACATTTTGATGACATCATGTAATAAAACATTTTTGTTTTGAGTGATCTGTTTCTGTAAAGATCACTCTCACAATCTACTTTGTAATTTTGATCAAGAAGGAGACAGAGATGGATTGAGACTGAATACAAATAAGCAATTGGGAAAGTAGGAGTGGTGTAGCCGGATATATTTTCCCTTAAACTTTCTCATAAAACCTTGACAACTTTTAAACCTTCCCAGGAAGCCCTTAGGGCCATCCTGGCAAAAAAAAGTCAATCTAATAACTGTGACATTTAAAAAAAAAAAAAAAAAAAAAAAGCCCTCCAGCTCTGTGGAGACTAAGAAGATGTGTTTAGTCCACGACAATGCTACGCACTAACCTATTAGCAGTCTTTTCTGTGGGTCATGTCTGAGGAGCCCGATCTCCAGACCTCTTAATGCTGTGTAAACAATCCTTTCTACTTTACAAAGGCCGCTGGGATACAGTTTCACCTGTACGCACATCTCCCGCCAATTAAAGGCTAGATTAATCTGAGCCATTTCACATTCAAGGTCTTCCCTGCCACAGCGAGGGCACAATGGTGAATGGGAAGACAGATGGAGGAGCTTTAGAAGACCCTGCGCAAATAAGCACCATCTCATTTCTCACAGTCAGGCCTCCCTGGCCACACAAAACCAGACCCTCAGAGGTTAACACAAGCTATTGTCTTTACATCTGTCCTGCATTTACTGTCTCATCAAATTTTTCATTTCACTGGACTACACTAGATTTTTTCTCCTGCTCACCAGCATTTAACAGGTCATTTTTCTTTTGATGTATTTGTTATTTAAGTTGAAGGTTTGCACTTTTAACAGCTTTAAAGTAAGCACTAAAAGAAAGTTGGTTTGGGCTCGTTCACAAACTGTGCTTTTACATTTTACGTTTCTGCTGGTATTGCCAGGCCAAGATGAAATATGCTGGTATTTTCTGCATTTGTGGAGATTATTTTATACAAACCTGGATAGGAAAGACGCAGTGGTTTTTATTAATCATTTTGACTTATTGTGACAACATTTCTATTTAGCAGGTCATGTTGCCACTGCATGATGCAAGTTGTTACAATGGAGCTAAAAAGTCTGTTTCAGCTACGTTCAAACACTAAACCAATTATGAAACCTAAAGCTATTTGTATAACAGCATCAAAGTATTTTTTTTTTTTTTATTATTATTATTATTATTATTTGATTTATCCAACAGATATGACAGGATTTTTTTTTTTACTGTAAAACCACTTTGACGTAGAAGTTCAAAGCTAACCTATAGAAACCACTGCTAGAAAGGATCATTTTTACATACATTTTGTGTATAATTATATTGATATATACAGTACATTGCCGAAAAAACAATTTTTTGTCTTTTTTCAAGATATTAACCCGGTTCTGAAGAGTTATATATTGAATAAAATTGTATTATATATTAAGACTTGATATTTTATGCAGTGTAGGTTCTGAAGTACTTTTTTAATATGTTAGCTGGAAATCAAGTACCCTTTTTTGTAACATAGCCCTTGTGGCAACTTCCACAGCTAATCCTGGCCTCCTATTTACGCTGTCAATGACATACAAGATCATCTCCTGTCCCGTTCCATTTCTTTCAGGGTAAAGTGGATCCACATATTGAGATTTGTGTTGAAAGTGAAGCCGGGCTTACACAGCAGGAACCCTCAAAGCCTGTACATAATCCACATGTGCAAGTGACACAAAGACGCCTACGTCCTCCATCGGTGTCACTGGAATGTGGCCCTTAAACACGAGTGCTGTATGCTAAATCGATTGCATCCCTTAAACAGATGCATGTGCAGAACGAAGATGTGAGTGTAGGGGACGAAAACGAGGAAAACATAGTGTTGTCACTGTCAGTGATTTTGCAGGGGGCCATGTTGGGTTCTCAAGGGTTGTTTTCTAATCACAAACACCTGGAGGGGTTATCGCGTGTGTTTGTGTGTGCGCGCGCGTCGTCGGAGCCATGGCTTCAAATAATCCTAACGAGGAATTTTAATGAAGGACTCGCAAGACATCAGATGTCCAGCGCTCAACGAGTCGTATGAGTCACTTTCAAGCAGCGTTATGGCGTTAGAACTAAAAGGACTAGACAGCCACCGCTGACCTTTTCTTTTGCATTAAGTGATTTTAATGAACGTGTTTTCTTTCTGGGGTTTTTTTCCCTCCCCGTCCTATCTGCTATCATCAATATGTATTTTGGCTGATTAGCTTCAAGCATTGCCCATAGCGAGGCACGTTTGTGCTCCTTCAGCAGCTCAGTCATCTGTTAGCATTATCTGTCTTTGAACCGTTTTTGTATCCGATCAGTTCCACCTAATACGTCTCTTGATTCGCTATTGTAGCGCACAGACAGCACGTTGTTCTCCTCACTTTAAACGCGTCTTCAGATGCCTGGCCTGTCATCGTCTGGCAGTTTATCGTGCTTGCGTCTGGAGCTGCTTTTAGCCTAGCGCGTCTATCAAACCCCCGCTACCTTTGAATGCCAGATCAAAAGAAGATGAATTCCAGGCAAAGAGATGGAAAGGGGGAGCGTAAGGGGGCTGTTTGTGGATGTGTGTGCGTAGGAACGGGGCCGCTTTGTAAACATCACAGTGACAGCTCACAATGGGTCGCTTTAGCGCGACGCTAACCCTCCGCCAGTTGCTAGCTTGTTAAACAACAAATAATTCCTTCGCCCGGGGCCCGCGCTCACCTCGGAAACGGTGCCAAGTTCATCCTCTCGCTTCTCATTAGTTTTGATCCTGACAAAGTCTTTGAATCATCCCTGCATTGCTCTTTTGTCTTAATTGCCTTTTTCCCGACATATTCAGTGAAGATGTATCTTTTAGCTAGCTACATTAACAACAAGAAATTAGTTATTATTAAGCTGCGCTTGTGAAGTCTTATTTGATATAGATGATGTTCTGAAAGCATTCTCGACAGGAAGCCGTCTTGTGGGTAGTGTAGCCTAATGTTTAATTTTTTTTTTTTTTTTTTTTTTTATAGACCTCTGTATCTCCCGATTGATCATCTGGTTTATTTGTTGACAGCCTTTCTGACGCAATTAACAACTGAAAGCAGCACTTTGTACTTTGTGTCCTCATCTTGAAGTGTCTCAATATCACATCCTGTTGACTCAAATATCCTTGTTCCAGCACTGGCTCAAAGCAAACCAAGTATTTTTGTGTGGTAAAAGTTTCTGTGTAAACAAAGTGTGTGCAGTGTCAACGTGCTCATGCAGTAATCTTTATCGTACGGTTGAGGGAGCATGTTTGATGTTCCGTCTGGCATAACCACTACACCCGAGAGTGAGAGGGTGAGACGTAGCTAAGTATTACAGGTTCTAAAAGAAGTTTGACTCATTTCTTAACTTTTTATCTTTGGTCACATGGGACTCTGCAAAATGCTGAGAAAGAGCACCTGAGAGGAAATGCATAAATTAGTAAAATATACACATGGTTTCTTGGCATGAGATTTTTTTTTTTTTTAAGAATTGATTAAAAGAGATAAAACTGAATCTGGTTTCCACTGGTTTGCGTTATGGCTTGAAAACATTAAGTAAGCATTAAGTGTTTTATAAACATATTTATATCAATTACAGTTAATTTATTTACTTGTAAAAATATGTATTTACAGTAAACTAAATTAAAAGTGTAGAAATTAATTGCAATTTACAGCTTTTTTTAGGACTTTTATATCAGTATATGTGCAATGTCGAGCTACAAGGGCATACTATTGAAGTATAAAAGTGAATAAATAGTCATATAGTACATTTAGAATAATAAGCAATTGATTAAATATTAATATGTAATGATTTTAAACTATAAATAATTGATATGCTTATTGTAATAATATCCTAACATTTAAAAACAAAAACGTTTATATAGACAACTTAATGTTTTTCGTATTGAACTTTTTGGAAGAAAATAGAAAAGCTACTGTATATGAGTGCAAAATTTCACTTGATATATCCACCTGTCCCTCTCTTTTAACTCTAGCACTGAATGGGTTTTCTCACACTTCTACCAGTCACCCAAAATGAAGTGAGTTTCGGTCCATTCATGGCACTGGAAGACTTTAGTGTCATATTCTCATGCATATTTAATTAGGCTCCTATAAATAGGGTATTTATTTTTCTGCTGCGTGAGGGTGCCTGGCCGGTCAGTGTGGGAGGGGGAGAGAGCGGCACTGGTGGTTTTGGGTGAGAGAGTGACTTAGGGACTGTCCCTTTCAAATAAGCCTCTGTCATATTTAGCAGGCCTCTGGTCTGCGTGGAAATATCGCTCATTTATTTATTTAATGTAGAGTTTTGATCTGTAGTGAAGTGTTTTTTTCCTGTGATATTACTGGAATTTAAATCACGACGAACTGGAAGGACAGAGGAGCCGCTCGGTATGTTATGTGTTGTTTGTTTTCTCTGATATTCCCTTATAAAATCATATTTTTGATTTTATTACTATTTCTCTATTGCTACAATTAATCTACAATTTTACAGTCTGTTTTTTGCTGCTACATTCTTTATGAAACGCCCCCTTTGCATGAGAAATGACTAACAGTGCCGAATTCTGCGCTTGATGTCACGTATAGTTTTTAACAGCCCCATCTTTCAATAGCAGCATCTTTGCAAAGCCTGCCTTTATTGCGACAGGAAAACAAACATAATTTGATATGTGGTGCTCAAACTGCTCAGCCTGAAATGATCGAAACCTTATTTAAAGCTTCAGAACAATATGGTCATGCAGAATAGGACATTTCCTTTATAAGCAGCCGATATCCTATTAACATACATGCAAATAAGCAACTAGTTAATATTGGTTATAAGTGTACTGTTATGAGTGTTTGTCCATAATGGTGATGGCCACTGAAGTGGCCCCTCTGTAGCCTGTTATTATATTCCTGTATCATGATGTCATCCCACAACTCCAGTGCATGAGAAGGTCACACACACACATAGACAAACAGCTGGCTTCTCTTGCCCAGCGCTTTAGTTTTCATCTCCACAGCTTCTTTATTGCGCTCTTGGAGAGCAGGACCAGACAGTAAGCCTTTACTCTCTACTACAGGCCCATCCTATCTCTCGAAACCACCTCCTTTTCCTCTCTTTTTACATGAAATGATGTGCAATTCATCACATTCGGTGGCATCCCATGTGTTTTGCACACTTTCTCGAACACTCTATAGCATCAGGTTGCTAATAACAAATCACTAATATCAGATAATAGAGTCTGAACTCCACCCACCTAGAAGCCCAAGGGTTTTAGATGTTCCTGCGACTGTTTGTTGAATTGTGGGAGTTTTTGGTGTGATGAGGGTGGAAAGAATGAAGCGGGTTATTTACTCAGATGGTTCTCTGGTGTAGGTGTGAGTCTGCCCCTGCTGTTCTATGGGAACACGCTGCTTGCTTTTCTTGGTATTGGTGCCTTTTTTTGCTCTACTGGAGAACTACTTTTTTTTTTTTCTTTTTTTTTTTCCCAGCACCGCTCTTGCTTTTGTTTGCTCTGGATGGCATGTCTGATTATTTATGGTGGGGGGGAAGGGAGTAGTCCAGCCAGTAAACATGTGACTGCACTGTATTTTGTTTTCCACTCAGAGGGCCGTGTCCTTTGACAGATATTTTGAAGGCTAATAAACTTTTTTATTTGCTTTAAGAACAGGGGAGGGAGGGGGAGAGAGACAAACAGATAAACGTAGCAAGAAAGAAGGTGAGAGAGGTTGCTTTCCACATACCACACTACCATACTGCTATTTTTGTATAGTATGCAAATGCACTGTATTATGAAAATATTTAGCATGGATAGTAAAGCCAGATTATCTAATAGAGTTGTCAAAACATACAGTCTACAACAAAGTATATTGTGTTGGTTACTGTATCCCACAATGCAATGCACTTTTCAAGACCTTCTCTTTTCAATCTGATAAACAAACCAGAAGCAATATCAGCCGCAATTGAACATCTTGTTTTTTAACTATATTTTGGATTATATTATTATTATATTTTAAAGGCTATCAAAAATAATATGAAATTATATATTAATAACACAATTGTATTTAATTTATTATTTATACATAAAACATTTATTAGCAGCTTGTTGATTTTTACTCTAGCAGTTGTTTACTGAAAACATTTTTGTTAAAGCTTTGGTTAAAATTGCTTTCTTTTTGTCAACTGATATTTCCAAATTCAACTTTATGTATCATGTACCGACACAATTTTTGTTTTTTCAGAGCTGATAACTAAAACCCCATTTTCTAAATTAAACATGCAACATGCAGCAGATGTTCAGTGTGAATGGTTTATTTTCTTCAAATGAAAGTATGCCGAATACAGTAGTATGCATTAGACTATTCTATTCTGACATACACAGAAAGATTAAACAACAGCTTGAGTCCTCCCTGTTCCCTGTAACTGTAAGCTATTCAACAAAAACATTTTGTAAACTGTTTTTGATAACCACTTCCTATCAGCTTATTTGTTTTGGGGAATAATCGTTGCATATGACCAAACTAAGCTGTGCATTTGTTTAAACTAAGCAGGGAGGGAAAACGGTATCTAACCCAGCTGTAACAATGTGGCATCATTTAGATCACATCTTTGACGCCAAACAGCAGTAGAGCGGTTCTCAGGGGAGTGTCAGTCCCCAACACAGAAACATAACACTACTGAAACTGTTGTTCATGAACTTTTGTTTTTGTCTGTCTTTTTTCTCACCCAGGCTTTACAAGTTGCACGACAGATCCTTCTCCAACAGCAACAGCAAAGCAGTGCCCACAAGTCCCCGAAAAACAATGACAAGCAACCTGCACCACAGGTACGTGTGCGCATGTGTTGCTTTTAGATTGCCCAGGAGACTATGTGGAGTTAGCAGAATGTTTTAGCAGAAATCTCAACTGTCTCAAAACACAACAGAACCAAATGAGAAAACCATTGACCTGTAAAACGAATGCAAACTGTAATGATCAGAGGATTTTGATTTCGGGAGAGTTTTGAAATCTTCGGTGTCCTGAATATTCTGAGAACAGTTTGAGACATTAAAGTTGTGATGAAACGAAAGTAGTTTTTTCCATGTTGTCATATCTGAGTATAGCGGGTTATGGTAATTTATACATTGATTGTTGATGGGATTTTGAGATGTGGATGCTCTACTCAAAAGTGAAAGAAGATCTTTGATTAAACATTACATGGACAAATTCTCATTTTATTTATGTGGAGCAACTGAGATGATAAAGAGATGGATTTTTTTTTCTTACCTGTAGAAAAGTTATGGTGCTGACATATATTCGTCTGTGTGAGTGTTTAGACATTATTTGTTTACATTTATACGGATGGTTGGTGGTACAACATGTACCTGTCAAAGCTTGACAAACAGGAAATTAAGGCAAGCAGGGCTATAGAGTTGGCAGCACATTAGTATAGTGTGCTTTCATCACTCACAGTAATCTAACAAACCACACTCAATGAAATCCTGTCAGTTTTAGCACATTATGACCACACGGATATCTAATGTGTGTGCAAGTGTGAAGAGCAAACAACATTAGCTTATTGAATAGAGGTACAGTAAGTACTGTATGACGTCCTCCCTCTCTCTTTCTCTCTTATTTCACACTTAATTCTGTCAGCAGCAGTTAAAGGGGGCGCCCGGGAGCAGCCCTGGCTCCTGTCTCAGCCTCCGGGCTTTCTATTTGCCTATCCTTTGTGATGCAAAGCAAATCCGGCCCTTTTCATTTCCCCATCCGCGCCCCTTTTTAAAAGAGAGCAGCTAGCCGTGTCTGATGCAATATTTACGTTTATCTGAGATCATTCTAGCTCAGATCCTTATCTCTGTTTGAGCAAGGTGGATGTTGTTTGTTTCATGGCAGAATCGCAGGAGACCAAGGGGCATATTTGTTAATTATCACACATTCCTACGTTGAGCAAGCGAGTTTGTGTGTAATGACTGTTTTTAGCTGTTCTTGCTAATGAACGGATGTAAGAGACCCCTTAAATTGTACGGCATGTTGAGTTGTTCGTTTTCTAAGCATTTGTAATTTTCATTCTGGCAGATGATAAAATGTCATTTCACACAGAACACCACATAGCTACACTAAAACCCTAGTAACATGACATTTTGCACAAGCTAGTAGCACTCAGATATTCTTCATCAACTATAAATTCTTTTTTATGAGGTGTTGTGATAGATCTGCGAGGGTAATGCCAAGCGTGCAATATTACTGTTATTATATTCTATAATGTCATATTGATATTAGTGCTGGGCAGTGATTAATCGTATTTAAAATAAGTTTTTGTGTACATGATATATGTGTGTGTATATTTATTATGTATGTATAAAAAAAAAAAAAAATATATATATATATATATATATATATATATATACATGTATGCAAAAAATAATTGTTTATATATTAAATATATTTATATACAAATAAATATGAATATAAATCAGTGCTGTAAAATGATTAATCACATCTGAAATAAAAGTTTTAGTTTGCATAATACATGCGTGCGAGTACTGTATATATTTTTTATGTATATAAAAATATATTTTTAAATATTTTATGTATATTAAAAATAATTTATATCGTTTTTATATTTATATTATATAGTTTTTTATTTAAATAGTAAAATACATTTACATAGTTATATTCTTATATTTGAGATTATATACAAATATATTTAACATAGAAACATTGCATATTTCTCTTAAATATATACATGCATGTGTTTATATTTATATATACATAATAAAAATACACATTACACGCAAATATAGTATGTAAACAAAAAAAAATATTTGGGATGTGATTAATCATTGACAAACACTAATTTATATAGCAACTTGTTCAACCCTACATACAAGAACAGCTTTAAAAATATCATTTTAAATTGCAATTGTAATTTTTAGCATAAAAGTTTAGTTTGAATTTATTTTCCTAAATTGTACAGACATACAACGTGTCATATCAGTATCTTGTCATTTTTTTCCCCCTGAAGTCGTACAACCTTACAATATGCGTCAGATCAGTGTTATGTCATGTAGTGCAAAAGAACTTGGGTTGTGTATATATATCACTGGAATTAATCCACAATGGTATAAATGAGGCTTGTGACCTTTAGGATCTGTGTGGATTTGTCTGCATTGAGAAGGAACCAAAAAGGATCACTCATCGGGCTGAGGGGTCAGCGGTCGGTAGATTCCACCATATCCAGACTGTTAGTATGTAAAGGAGGAGCAGACCAGCCTCAGCACACAAAGACGAAATTAAAATTCAAATTTATTAATGTATACAGAGAGCATGGCCAGCCTGTCACTCACACCAGTGAAAAGAAAGCATGTGTGTTTTTGTCTTTCACCCTCATGCTCTCTTCTATCTTTCCATAACTCTGTTCAGTCATACTACTGCATACTACTTTATAGACATGTAGCCTAAAGGATGCTATGTTAGGAATCAGTTCTTTTTTGAAAACAGCCACTCTGCTTATTTTATGTTATTATTAATTGAAACAGGCTGAGCACTTTTATGATTCTTCCTGTTGCAGTAGGGCTTTGTGGAGTTTGAACACAGTACCTATTGTAATATGCTTTATTTATTTGTATAGCCTACCGACTCATTTTTCACATGAAGTTGCTCATTCCTTGCATGTACTGTAGGCAACTGTGCACAGTATATATGTTACTATTTATGCATGCGATTCTGAACTTCCTCTCTTCTTCATTCTATCCATTAACTCTTTAGCTCATTATATTATCCGAGCGCCCAATAGCTCTTTGATGTCTTGTGTGATCTATCTATCATTAGATGCTGATCTCTATTAGGTGTTATTGCTGTATTGAGGCGCCACAAGCCAACGTCAATTTGCTTTCCTTACTCTAGAGCGTATTAATTTGATTTGTGACTGTTTTATCTCCCATTCAGCATTTCAGTGTCCGTCCACCTAAGGCTTTGAAGATTTAGGTGTTTGCACATTTTGGTCAGTAGAGAAATGTAAGTGTAGCATGTTAATTCTTAAGTGTTAAATGGTTGTTTAAAGTTGACACAAGGTACGGCAGTGAATCCATGGGAACTTTTACTAATTGACGGGTGCGTCTCGGATGTAAGTAGTGCATTGAATGCTGGACAATTAACGGACAAAATGTTTGATATTTCTTCATTAGTCATACTTTTTTTTTTTATTATTATTAAATAGGGGGGGGGATCTTCTTTAATATGATTCACAACATAGAACACCATAAACATCTGCTGTAGTGACAGAGGCTAAACACACTCGGCTGGTCAAAAAACCACGAGTAAATCACAGACAAAATGACACGTGTAATTAAAAGAGTCCATGCCACTTCACCACTTTACACCTACAGCAGAGAACGAGAGGGAGAGAGAGAGTCAACAAGAGAAAGAGAGAGAGAGGAAGATCGAGAGAGTGCAACTCCCTCCTTGCTAATTACGGTTATCACTGAAATGGTAGGGCTTGAGTCATTAGTTCCATGTGCATTTAATTAGAGGCAGTCTGAAATTGGATTTAACTTATTACTTTTTCATGGATCGCTTTCTTGTCATCACTTCAAATTGGATTGCAGCCCCAGGTAACTAATTATGCCCGCCACAGGATCAGGAGTGGAGAAATAGGTAATTAGGAACAACACTTGCGGACCTTCCTTGATAGTCCACCCTCTCCGTGGAATGAGGGAAAATAAAGAAGATTGAAAAAAAGAGTGAGGATTATTTGAGGCAATGCTGTGAAAGCAGGTGTGGTTAACTGTTCATTGCCACAAGGGATGATGGGTAGGGAGCTGCCACCTATGGAGGATTACTTTGACGTGCAGCTGGGTTGACAATGTTATTTCGACATGATTTTGGCCTGCTGGCGTAATGCCCCTACTAGACACGTTGTGGTTTAGTTGATCATTGCACAGTGTAAATGTCATTCCTATTCTTATGCATTCGTGAACTTTTGACGTTAAAGGCCGCTTGAGCGTAAACCTTCGTTCACGCTTGACTTTTCGAGAAGATACAGCAAAACAAACGTGGTGTCAATAGGCAGCCTGAAAAGAGAGGTTGTTTGTTTTCTTAGACAGTGTTGATGCTTGTTGAGATCAGCTGGTCTGTTCGCTTATTTTTGATGGAAACGACCCGGTGTCTTCCAAACATGTGCGAATCATCTGGAGAAATTTGTTGATGTACCAAAAAAACTCAGGAAAGGCTTCAGCTTCTTTGCGTAGGTGCTTGGTTATCAAGTTAAAACATGACTTTAATTATAATCGGGGAAAAAAAGTAAAAACGGACAGTTATTTATTTATTTATTTATTGAAGTATTTTAAAACATCTTAAACAAAAGGTGTGAGAATATCAGATCTCCACAGACAGACAGATAGATTTAAATAATAATAATCATAATAATAATTATAAAATGTTCAAAAATCCATAGTTTTCCAAAATTCTGCTTTATTTACTGACTCTCATGTGGTTGTTTAAATTATTTGACATTTTCTTCCATTGAGAAATGGAGAAATTGTAAATAATTAATGAATAAATGCAGAATGAAGATTTCAAGCTTCAAAAAAGATACATAAAGATAAAGAGTTTTTCCTGATTTATGATAAAAAATGATTAATATAATTTATAATAATAGATAGACAGAAAGATGGATGAATAGAAAGATAGATGGATTCACCTAAATGGAAATAATATTAAAGACAAAAAAATGGTTCTAAATATTGAATTCTGTTTATTTATGTATTTTTAATTGACTAACTTTGGCAAATTATTATTTGAGCTTGATCCCAGGATTCCACTCGTACACTAAAACACCAGCAACTAAAGAAGTGTTTTATGACTTCCATTGTTGTAGTCCTCTGTAGTGAATGAGACTCATTCTCTCAGTCTTCAATATAGTCAGAAATGTCAGTTTTTTTCAGTGTTTTGATGATGTCACAGGAAGTAATCAGTGAAGCTGTTTTGCACAATCCTTCTGTTTCTTTTGCTTTTCTTTCATGATCATATGCAGTCGCAGAGAGGGCAAGTGGAGGTCAAGCGATAATGTCCTCTCACTTTAACAAACGATGAAGGGCCCGCATCCCCCTCCTTCTCCTCCACACACACACACACACGCAGACAGATTGCAATTCCTCGTCTTCATAGAGTGCTACATGACATGATGCAGAAGTCAGGACTTGGCTCTCCTTCACTAATACCCTCTTTCTTCTCTTCAGTTTTTTTTCCCTCTAGTCTTTTTTTTTTGAACTACCGTTTTTTTTGGTGGAGACCCATGGCATTGTCCTGACACATGTATACCACAGTGCAGCAATCTGTAACTCATTAGCGGTGCGGTGTGCTGGGGCTCACTGGAGCTGGGCCAGAGCTTTCAGCCTCTCTTATAGACAACCCCAGCACAGCGTAGAGCCCATCTCAGCCACGAGCTGCGGACTCTCTGTCATCCCCTGTTCTGTTCTGGAGGTGACAATGAGGCTGTTTGCAGGGTTGTTTGGCGGCGAGCCCAAACCGGAAGTCCGGCAACTCTGAAAATGTCAGTGTGGAGGGGACACACTGGTTCCTCTTTTTAAGAATTTTTGTCTCTTATGCTCACCAAGGCTGCATTTATTTAATGAATGACACAATAAAGACAGTGCTGTTGTGTAATATTATTACCATTTAAAATAACTGTTGGAAGTGAGTATAATTTATTCCTGTGATGCAAAGCCTAACTCAGCAGCCTTTACTCCAGTCTTCAGTGTCACATGATCCTTCAGAAATCATTCTAATATGCTGATTAGCTCCTCAAGAAATATTTCTTCTTATCACAACTGAAAAAGGTTGTGCTAGTTGTGATGTTAGAAATCTGATTCTTTGATGAAAAGTTCTCCAAAAAGTTTCTCACCGTCACATTTGATCAAATGCAAGACATTCTTTGTTACAGTAACATCTTTTTTATTATAATTACATTTTTTTATAAAAACTTTTTGACTTTTTCTTCCATTGAGAAATGGAGAAATTGTAAATAATCAATGAATAAATGCAGAATGAGAGCTAGGGTAGATGTCAAAATGTTTAGTCAATAACAATTTTTTCTGTCCTTTACATATTTCATGGCTTCAAGTTTATCTGCAGATGAATGAACTGCTGTTTTGTTTTTTTGTTACTATATAGATATTCTTCAAAATAATTACAGTACTTTTTGTTTTCTCACAGAAGAAAGTCAGATGGGTTTGGCAGCATGAGGGTGATTAAATGATGACAGAATCATCTTTTAAGTGTCTTTAAATATGTAATAACACGTTCGTCATTTTTTGCTCTGAGGGAAAACGTCTACATTTTTCCCATTCCTCCATGTGCAGCTGTATCCACGTATCATTCCTGTTCTCTTCTGCCGTTTGTTTTTTCTAGTCATATTGTAAGAATGCATTATGTGTAATGTGTAGATGAGAAACAGGTTTGGATGATGCTGTCACGATGAGGTAATCACGCTTTTTTCCAGACCGTCTGGCCCAGCCAGTGAGTAACGTCCAACCATCAGATTGTTGTCGCATCAACTCTGAGCGCAGACCCTTAAAGCTACAGTGCCATTTTCGAGACCTTTTCACTTCAGTCATAACCCCCCCCCCAAAGCCGCCATCCACTCCCTTATTCTTATCTCTTCCCTCTCTCCTCTCGTCCCTCAATTCTTTCCGTTTTCCATTTTCCACCACGCTATACAGAACATGGTCCATGTTGCTAGGACTGATTCATTCGTCCTGTGGGGAGTTTATGGATAGATGCATATAGGTCGTATTTGAAACTCCAAAACACTACCAGCTATATGAGAACTTGGGCAAGTCTCTTGTGTAAAGCCACATCTGACGGCCTGTGGGTTCGCTGGAGAACTGACAGTTGTCAGCGGTTAGCATGAGATGTTTGGGACAGGGCAATATCGTCTACTGTGATTAGTGTATGTTTAACTGCTTTTAGTAGTTTACCTCTTTTTCTCTCATTCTCTTTTTTTACTTTTTCTTATGAGCTAATGTATTAAAATTGTCATGGGCGGACAAAGTACATATGGTGTTGGTTTATATTTATTACAGATGTTAAAATACCCTGCTGTGACTTAGTGCTATTTTGTTCATAAAGGTCGACCGAGTTTGGTAAAAGTAAAGATGTTCACTTGCATAGATCACATGCCAGTAAATTTTTTAAGGTTACTTTTATAAGAAAGTATATATACTTTTATACTTTTTCTTTTCTTTTTTTAATAAATAACCATAACAAAAAATGTATATTATATTTAATAGTAAAATGTTATATTTAATATATTACTATGGATTACTTGATTATTGACATTAATATTAATATATTAATAAAGATACATTTTAAGATTTAAATTTTAAGTTATTTTTCAAATATTTTAAAATGTATCTTAAATTCACTTTTAAATGTATATATAAATATATACAGTACAGGCCAAAAGTTTGGACACACCTTCTCATTCAATGTTTTCTTTATTTTAATGACCATTTACATTGGTAGATTCCCACTGAAGGCATCAGAACTATGAATGAACACATGTGGAGTTATGTACTTAACACAAAAATGTTAAATAACTGAAAACATCTTTTATATTCTAGTTTCTTCAAAATAGCCACTCTTTGCTCTGATTACTGCTTTGCACACTCTTGGCATTCTCTCGATGAGCTTCAAGAGGTAGTCATCTGAAATGGTTTTGTGGCTGTGGTAGCCATGCTGGTTCAGTGTGTCTTCAATTTTTAATAAATCCCCAACAGTGTCACCAGCAAAATGCCCCCACACCATCTCAAATTTGGACTCATCAGACCAAAGCACAGATTTCCACTGGTCTAATGTCCATTCCTTGTGTTTCTTGGCTCAAACAAATCTCTTCTTCTTGTTGCGTCTCCTTAGCAGTGGTTTCCTGGCAACTATTTGACCATGAAGGCCTAATTTGCGCAGTCTCCTCTTAACAGTTGCTACTGTGCTCTTAGGAACCTTAAGTGCAGCAGAAATCTTTTTGTAACCTTGGCCAGATCTGTGCCTTGCTACAATTCTGTCTCTGAGCTCTTCAGGCAGTTCCTTTGACCTCATGATTCTCATTTGCTCTGACATGCATTGTGAGCTGTAAGGTCTTATATAGACAGGTGTGTGGCTTTCCTAGTCAAGTCCAATCAGTATAATCAAACACAGCTGAACTCAAATGAAGGTGTAGAACCATCTCAAGGATGTTCAGAAGAAATGGACAGCACCTGAGATAAATAAATGAGTGTCACAGCAAAGGGTCTGAATACTTAGGACCATGTGATATTTCAGTTTTTATTTTTTTAATAAATCTGCAAAAATGTCAACAATTCTGTGTTTTTCTGTCAATGTGGGGTGCTGTGTGTACATTAATGAGGAAAAATGATTTCAGCAAATGGCTGCAATATAACAAAGAGTGAAAAATTTAAGGGGATCTGAATACCTTCCGTACCCACGGTATATAAACATGATAAATATACACAGTACACACTCATTTTGCCATGTTATAAATTACATTTTAAATATATTAAAATAGAAAACAATAAAAAAAAATTCACAACATCATGCCTTTTAAGTATATAATTGTGTTATATTAATACACATATATTAATATATTTTAAATATAATATTTTATATTTCTAAACTTTTTATATAAGACAATTTTATTCAGTGCTCAAATATGGGCATAAGTTTTTTTACTTTTTTTTTTTTTTTTTCCTCTGATCGAAATGTTTTGATGAGGCCTCCAAAAATAGTGTCTGACTCAAAAAGCACACACTCTGAATCATTCACAATAGCACATAAAGAAAACAACATTCCCCCACCCACTTCATTTATGTCGAACATCACCAACAAAAGCTCATGTTTTGACTGAAGGCAAAGCCGCAGCGAAGCGCAGATAGAAAATGCACACTTTTCACTAAAGTATCAGCGTGCAATTAATCAAACAAGATCTGCTTGATATTTAGCAGACTTGCACCTTTCGCCAAATGTGCGTATAGTTTGCAGTGTCTGTTCTCTCAAATATCATCACCACACACCATACTGTACTGAAACTGCTGGCGTCATGATAGTCAGAGGTCAGAGATGACTGTTTGGTCTCTGCTCATTCATTAATAGAAGTGACATTCAAGATGTGTGCTTGATTGGTCTTTCAAAAGGAAGGTTGTTGGCCACAGCACCAGCTGTTTTGTGTTAACATCACACCTGTTCTGCTAAAACCTGTTTTAGTAAACAACAGATTACATTTAGTCACAGGACAGCATTGCTAATGAGCTTATTTTAACCCACGCAAAGGTCTAAAAGAGCAAAGATATCTCATAGTAGTAGTACTAGAACCCGTCACGTCTGTAGTGGTTTTGCGATGACTCTTCACGAGAGGATTCGTTTGACTGTGCGGTTTAAATGCTAAACTCAAGCAGGTTACCAGCAAACGCTTATCTGGGATCAGTTTCCCCTTGGCCCTTTGTCACCCTGATAGTCATACAGGGAACTGTGGAGCTGATCTGAGATGGAGCGCGTTATTGTTTGTGTGTCAGTCTCGCAAAGGAGTCAACCTGTGCTTTCCAATTATCTGTAACAAGACGTAAATGAATAGTGTTGGTTCTGTGACTCACAAAGTGATGGAGTGAATAAACAGAAAGATCTATTAGACGGCTTGGATAGAAAGAGTATGGGTAATTATGGCGTACAGGCCCGAACACAGCACAGATAGATGGGGAGAGAGCGAGAGAGAGACAAGAGGAGGAGGCTTGAACTGTATGTCTGCTAAATTTATCATGAGCCCTTTGGGAGCAGTGAAATGAGAACAGTGGCCTATTACTGCTAAGAAGGTGTTTTATTGAGAATATGCCGACATTCTGCCCAGGGGAGACGGCATAGGAGAGGGGGTACGGCCAAATGTGTGTGTGTTCATATGAGCGGCTGCATGCGTTATGTGTGCATACTTGCACGGCTGCTTGCCTTTTTGCCCTTGCTTGAGAATGTGTGCAGTATGCGTTTGTGTTTGTCAGGGAACCAATTAAAGTATTTCATTATTCACTAAGACCTTTAAGTCAGTAATCAATACAGCTCATATCTGATGGTCTACAGAAATTTCCTTTCATGCAATTACACTACAATGTTTTTGGACACATGCAACGTAAATTAAGGTATTTGCATATGATTTAATGTTGTTGTTTATATCAAAGTACTGAACTATGGTGTTAACTTTGTGACGCCTCCAGTGTTTTATTTATTGTTTTTAGAATATTTTTTTTATTAAATCAATAATGTCTTTAATTTTTGAAATCCTTGTAATATTTCTTATTTTAAATCTAATTAATTCATCTCAAAATACTGGAAAAAAATAGTTCTTGACTAAATTTAATACATTTAGTGTTTTTTTTTTCGTTGAGGTACAGTAACATGGTATTAGTTTGTGATGTCAACTCAGTATTTATAGTGTTGTAGTAGGTTATAGTGTTTAGTTATTTATCTATTTATTAATAAACATAAAAAACAGAAATATTTCAAATGTAAAACAAGATATCTTGCTAAAATGTACATGCAATGTGCATATCTGGCATGCAATAGTAATATTGTAAATTAGCCTTTAATGTAAATTTTACTGATTTTGTCAACTACAGACTAATGCAGTAAGTTTAGCCTTTGTCTCTAGGTTTTAAATGTGTAATATAAAGTGTGCCAGTAGGGGGCGAAAAGCAACTTTTCTGTGTTTTCCACCTTTTTTATTATAAAAAAAAAAGTGTGAGAAGGTGGTGATGTTTTAATCACTTGCAAGCGCTGAGCACTTATGTTCTAGCCGTTCACAGCAGAAGTAGGGCTGTGGTGTGTGTTATTTTATGTTGAAAATTAGTGGATTTGGATCGGAGGGAGAGTTTGAATTGCACCCACACACAAAGTCAGTCTGTGAATGGAAGCAGCGACCTTTTCCATAGTTAAAGTTAGTGTCTGGTCAAATAGTTTAAAAGGTGCTCTTTTAATGACTGTAAGATTTATAGTAAAATTTATTGTAAAAAGATCTTTCATTTTTTATATTTATTTCATATAATTTACATAACTGTCATTATGTTTTAAATAGAAATTCAACATGAAATCCTCCCTTTTTATTCTAACTAAAGTGAATGGTGAAGCCCGTGTTACCATAAACAATTCCACTTTATAAGAACAATAACAACTTGCGGAATCTCTTTGTTTTTCTCCCACTCTTTCTCTCTGTCAGATAGTGTTTACTTATCTGTTGTTTAATTAAAGGGTTTCTTTTCTTCACTCTTCCATTGTTTCTCCAGCACGTACAAAACCTTTACTAGGGTCAAAGGGTTAACAGCCATCAACTGTGCTGCTTTTTTTCTTTTTGTTTTGTTTAGGTCCTTTTTGTTCTCTCTCCCTCTCTCTCTCTCTCTCTCTCTCTCTCTCTCTCTCTCCTTTTTTTTTTTTTTTAATAGGGTCCCACACAAAGGCATTGCTTCACCTGCCCCCCTCCCACCCCAAACACACACACACACACGGCCTGCGGCGGCCCCTGCCGCTGCTTGTGTCCCCATTTGAATTGATTATGTTTAGAGGGCTGCTTGTGATTGGTGGAGAAAGGGCGTGGTTGATTGGATAGTTTTGTATCTTGTCAGCTAGGGAGCAACCTCGCGCGTGCAATCTGTCCATATCCCCGGGAAAAAGGCTCGAGACGCGGCAGCACGCGCACACGCTCGCTGTAAACGCCTCTCTCTCTCTCTCTCTCTCTCTCTCTCTCTGCCTCTCGCTCTCTCTCCCTCTCCGCTCCGCGACTCGTGTCTTCTCATCTTCCGCGATCCTCCAAACGGCCCAGCTTCACTCTGTTTACCCTGCCAGCCAAATGGAGTTTGTCAGGTTTGTCAATATGATTGATTCTGTAATTTTTCAGTGAAAGAGCTGTTTCTGTTGCCGTAGAAAAGTTTTACAATGCAGTATGTCCAGGGGAAGGGGAAGAGAGCTTGATTTCTCTGCATGCTGTTTGTATTAGTTTCTGTCATGCTGGTTGGTTAGGAGACGTGTAAACACTGTGATGCGATTACAAGTTGATGTTTGAAGCTTCTCTTGTCAGTTGCAGTTTACAAGCGCAGGATTTTAATATGAGATGGTTGTTAAATGCTGTTTTGTTTTGTACATTTAGGTTTTTAGTTGAAGACAAGAGTTATGCAGATACTCATTTTTAGTAAAAAGGTTTCTAGATTGCTGTGCAGTTTTGGAATTGTTAATACTTGAAGCTACATTGATTAGTTTTGTATTTCATTCTTTTGAATATTAGTGGCTTGTGCGTGTGTGTGTGTGTTGGGGAGGGTTTGTTCCCCTTCACGGTTACCCACATTTAAAAAGGGGCAGGGACACACTCCGATTTGACACTTGTGTCATGGGCCCTCGTTTTTGTGTGTGTGTGTGTGTGTGTGTGTGTGTGCGCAAGAGTGTGATCATTCACATGCCAGGAGTGTGATCGCTGAAACTAAGGCAAAGTTTTGACACTCCTGTATTTTTTGTGGTGCACTTACTTGTTTTAAAGATATGTTGTAAAATGATCAGTTTATATTTTGCTGCATTTAAAGGCAAATGATTTGAATGCTGATATGCAGTGTTTAGGATGAGTGTTTCTGGTTGTTGTTATTATTTAGTTTGTAAAGTTTGGGGTTCGATGTCGGTGGGGGTTTGATATGAGGATGGCAGGAAGAGGTAACGACTGGAAGTGTGGAAAGTAAAGGCTAAACAGGGAGCCTCGCAGAGGGTAATGCCGCACAGCTGTGACCACCGGGCCCCTTCGTTTAGAAAGCGCGAGAGGGGTGAGAGCTGATTGGGCTGACAGTTTGTAATCAGACTTGATTTATTGTTCATTAGTAGTGCATTAGGGCCCACTCTGGCTGGGGCCGAACCGCATTTATGTTGTGCCCTGACAGGCCGTGAGCCTGCCAACACCTGTCATTTCTACTGCTCGACACGTATTAGCAGCGAAGACAATGTTGGTGTGTGAGAGAATATTCATATGTGTGTGTTTATGTGAGACGGGAGAACAAGCAAACTGTGTGCAGGTTCAATAGATATTTCCCATAGGAAAGTTTTGTTTTTGTTTTTTTTTTCATGAAGAATTTGGGGGGCGGGGGGGTGGGGGGGTTCTGGTCAGTCATTCATGCGGCTGACCTCTTTCACAGACGTCTTGCTCTACATTATGTGGTAAGAATCGAGAATACTTTGGTGATGATGACACACGGCATTACCAGCTGTTCTTTTCTGTAGTCTTTTTCCTTCGTTCTCCCACAGAGGAGATAGATAAAGAAAGAAAAGTTTTTGCTCGTTTTATCTCGAGATTCATTTCTTCTATTCTTGCACTGTGTTTCCAGTAAGCACACCAGGTGAGCATCCTCTCTGGAAGAAACAGCGTAGTGACGAATTGCTCTGAAAGACAATTTTATAATATACAGCCAAAAAAAAAAAAAAGGTTGCAGATACTTCTTCAGGCTCACATCTGCAACTTTATACTTCGAAAACTAATTTTAGCATAGAACAGTCTAAATTTAGAGATTACCATTTTCTTTTTTGTAAGTTTTGACTTTATTGAACAAACCAAGCTCAATTGTCTGTTCTTTTTCAAAATTAGCTCACATGCTAACACTATCTCTAACCCAATATTAATTAACCCTGGCGACAAACATCACAACATGGCCGATCAAATCACGAAGCGCAAGCCTTCATGTGATGTCATGGAAACACGGATTAGCGTGGTTGTCGTTTGGCGTTGCGCAGAATGGGACCTCTCCCATGCTAGGATGTGACGACCATTGTCTCGAGTAAATTCTCAATTTGAGGAGGATTTGTGCGACTGTGATCTTAATTAAATCTCCACCGACTCCAATAACGCGTCTGAAGGCATGCGCGACGTTGCGTAACCTCGCTGAGCTGGTAAACCATAAATCATATCAGTGGGATGAGTAGAGCGAGAGAGAGAGAGGGAGGGAGCGGGAGGGAAGAAAGGGCGTTAGGGTGTAGTGGAAAGGTGGAAAGTGGTGGAAAGCAGTTTATCGACACCATTGTTTTTGGTGGAACATGTCAGGCTGGGTTGAGCGGGAGATGTTCAGCGGTCCCGCTTTGTTATAGTGTTTTTAGTGTGTGTGAGGAGAGTCACATCAAGGGTCACCTGGGGTTGCGTCGTCGTGCAAAATTATCATTCTGCCAGTTGTGAGATAATTCCAGTCTTTGAGCCTTGATCTTGTGAGTTTGGGGTGTGTTAGTTAAGGTTCCATCGGAAATTGTAATTGTTAACATGTTGTGTACAGCTGATGAAGAATAGCTATTTAAAAGGTAAATGAAAATACAATTATTAATAATGTAGTTTGGTTTTTAGTTACACAGTAATGTGTTTTCTATGTGGCAGCACAATAATAAATATTTAAAGTAAGTAAATAATAAATATATTTTCGTGATGAATTGCTAGTGATATTCCTCGCTTGTAAGTTTCTGCTAAATGTAAATAAATAGATTATTCATTTAATGCAAATCCTTTGCTCTTACTTGAACTAAACATAAAAAAAAAACGTCAAATAGGGAAAACAGAAAAGAAGAAATAACTATGAAGTTGCCCAAAGTGCCCATTTAATTCTGACCGCAATCACTTGAGTGCACACAAATCGCAATTACAATTTCCAAACTCATAAATAGGCACTTTAGGAACTTGAAGGCAGTAGATGTCAAGGGTCAGGATATTCAATATAAAATAAGTTTTGCAGAGAGATGGGAAACATGTTTATTTTTTGTGCTCGAATCCAAGGCAAACACTCATCGAGGCACGACACATGCCTGTGGCACATCCATAATGCACCCACCCACCCACAGTTAGTGCGTGAGATCAAGTGAATATTCCCTGAGGTAAAGCTCAGAGTGTCCCGGGGCTGATGGTCCACCCCTTCGGGACACCCACCTGCAGTGGGGGTGAGTTAGTGTGGGAAAGGCAAAGCTGAACCTCATGCTCTCCTTCACCCCTGCGTGTTTGTTTTACAGCAGAGCGGGCCAGCTCTGCTGAGAACTTGTTTGTTTGTGGTTTAGAAGTTAATTAAAGCGCAATCTGGATTTTTGTTTTTACAGTTGCCTTGAATGGGCCGCTTTCCCCCACAAATTCTGCTCGGTAAATGGGCAGAAAATGTGACTATGATTATCCTGTTTATGTGAACTGTAAACGGGCTGCGAGAGCAGCCAGAGTGAGGAAGAGGGAGTGGAATTCTTCGCAGCGGCTGGGGAGATGGATATACCTACTGCTCTAGAGTTTTTTTGCTTTATAATAAAAACCATAATAATTATATGTGCATGTTTTCATACAGTAAATGCATAAATATGACTCTCCATTTAATCAATTATGAATTAAATATTTAGTTCTCAAACTAATCTGTTATTAGAACTTTCTAAAATTCAGAAATTTTACTCACAATTTTTTTAAAACTTCTTTTTAAATTTTGAACCAAACTAAATTTCTTAAAACAAAAATTGCACATCCAAATAAGTAATTACACCTCGCATGAAATATAAAAATCCTTTTTTTTTTTTTTTTCACGGCACGCTGTGCCAAATGAGCGCACGGACAATGCTATTCCCTATATCTCTGGACAAGGTAAACCAAGAGGCTTCAAACAGACCAAACCTCCTCTGATTTCTCAAGGGCTTGTTATTTTGTACTTCTCAATTCTATTTGATGTCCTGACAAAACAAGATGACACCGGGGAGCTGGCATTAAAATTTGATTTTCTTTTTTTCCTGCCCTCTTTCTTGCTTTCTTTCTTTCTTTGCAACCTGTTTCCGTGCGGCCAGTTCAATGTATGAGACGCTCTGATTGAAGTTGCCCCCCTTCACTCTTCATCTTAATTGCCTGTCTCTCTTTTCCCCTCTCTCTCTTTCTCTCGTTCTCTCCGTGCATGACATTTTGCTCTCTCAGGAAGAATGCGTTCTTCATTAAGTCAGTATCAGTGTTTCTGAGGTTCGTCAGATGTGTGTCAGATGTTTCCTCGTTAAAACTGTATTTTTGGATGCCGTTTCCTTCTCATAGTCATACTGAAGACAAACTGGACGGTGGATTCGAGCAGCAGGCTCAAATGAGCTGGGTCCGCAGCTGCGTCCAGTGCGATCCATGTCCCAGCTGGCATCATTCTGTTTTTGTATATATTGAGATTCAACACCTTCGAGTTAAATAAAATTTGATTAAAAAAAAATTAAAATAAAAATGATTCATTTTTATGCCCATAAATTGTTCAGTTTTATCTGCGATTGGAAAAGCAAATTTATTAACGTATTTATATTTTGTTCGATTATTGTTTTATCTTATAACATTTTGTTAACTTTTTTTATTTTGTTTACTTATTTGACCCTTTTATGTTTATGCTTTTTATGTTTGTTTTTATGTTTACTTTTTTAAGAGTTACATTTTAAAGATTACATAAATGTTTGCCTTTATTTATATGTGTGTGTTGTTTTTTTTTTGTTTTTTTTTTACAATTTCTTGAATTTTTGGAATTTGTATATTTTCAGTTTTAGTTAGTGTAAGCCTTGCTTATTAATTTTTGCAAATTGCAGATGTTTGCATGTATTGGCAGGTATATGTTGAGTGTACAGCATATGTGTGTGTGTGTGTTTGGGTAGGGCTGGCGGACAGCAGGCCTGCGCTAGCACATTGCCTACAGTCACATAGCAGCTGTTTGAGTATGTTACAGTTTCTCTGTGTGTGTGTGTGTGTGCGTACTAATGTGCTACACTCACACCTGGCCTACACCCCTCCTTAGTGAAATCCATAACTGTCAGCTTTCTCCAGTTTGTTTCCTTTCTTCCTCTCCTAACAATTCTTTCTTTTTCTGAGCAGACGAGTCTCGTGCTATTTAAAACTGTCCAAATGACAGCTGAAATATGCATTCATAAAATTCCTCATATCTCGTTTAACCAGATATCTACTTTATCTCATAGCTGTTTCATCGTGAGACTGCTTGAAATATGTATTTGTTCTTTCCTCACCTCTTATCAAGCGATATGGCCGCTTACCGCAATTCATAATAATAATTTAATTTCACACACTTCCACAACTACGACCAGCTCTGAGCAGTAAGCGGCAGTATCCCTCACTCCTCCTAAGTGCTGCTGATATAGTGGCCAGGATGATATTTTTCAGCTGAAGTGCTTCTCTTCTGCGGCGGGCCTGTCTTAAAGAGATTCCAGCTCATTCACCAGCGGATTAAATGCTAGTAGTTACAATGATCAATAGGTTAAGAGGAGGCCCATCCCTCTCTCCACTAATGACCTCAGTGGTAATGGGCAGTAAAATGTGAGCTGTAATAGCCTTTCCGCTAGGGATGAGGTTTGGTATAAGTGGACACACACACACACACACATTCATGCAGTAAATGAGGGTGTGAAGCTGGTGTCAGTTTGTCTGTAAGGTGTGGATATAAAGGGTTTAATTGGAGCAGGCTGGAGTTGTGATTTGTCATGGCCTGAGAAGTTAGTAAATTTTAGTTGTTAATTCTTTTCAAAGCATTTACATTTACGTCAGATGTTTTAAAGTTTTAATTTGGTAGTTGAAACCGGTATGCAATCTATTGCAATGTTGCTTGGTTTAAGAATCGTTCCAGCCTTTACGAAATTAAACCATTTTGTGTGCTAGTTGAAAAATGTCCTTTTTTGTATGATCATTTCATTAGATGACGTAGTAGAAGTTTATTTTCAAGTTGAAATGTTTGTGTTTATGTAAATGGATCTTTATTATCTGAAAACCAAAGAGAACACCAAACATTTAAATTGTACAAAAAAAATTATGTTTGTGTTTAAATGTTGCATTGAAAAATTAAATCTAAATCAAGTACAATTAAATGAATTTGAGTAAAAAGTTAACTTGAATTTTTTAAAAAAAAAATACAGTATGTAGACATGTTAAATAATAATAAGTAAACACAAGTATTTTCAAATATTATAGTATCGCAATGATAAAGTAACACCGGAAAATACTGCAAGAAAAAAAAAGTATGTCTGTTCATGTCTGTTGTCTGTGTGTTCTAGGTTGTATTGTCTCACCACCCACCCGTCTGCCTCTCTGACCTTCAGAATAGTTCATCAAAATTAGTGGCGCTGGGAAATAAGGACATGAGTGCATAATGACTGTGAAATGAAGAAATCAAGGGGTGCAGCCTATGCAAATGGTGCGCTAAGCCATGTGAAAAATGGGCCGCATATTAAGATGTAACACCCGTGTGTTTGGGGCGCGTGCCTCTGTGTTTTACTTTGATCCAAGCACCACGTATCCATTTTGGTGATGAGTTTATTACACATTCAACCCGTCTTTGTAACACTGAGTGTATTTAGGAAGGTGTTCTGTTTATTTGATCATTATACTTGGTGTGGTCTGAAATAGGCGGAAGACAATGTGGAGGTTAAGACCCCGCCTCTTTCAGAGAGAACAGACTCAATTACTTTCATCAAGACGGGACAAATTCAAACGCTTGTCAGCTATTCTGAGTCAGATGCAATTGGGGTAACCTTGGTGAATGGAGGCTGTCGCCCTAATGTCTGGCCAATCAGGAGCAGATGTGAGACATACATCTGCGATCTCGCACACGCTCGCTAAAACACGCTGGGGATATGTTAACAGTTGCAAATGCCCGCCGCTATCAAGTTCAGCACAGACGCGGTTTGTCACCCAATGTCACAAAGGAGATTTTAATGGCGCGGCGTATCATAGAGAAAAGCTGACACTGAGACACAAGCGTGTACTGTATTCACGCAGCCTCTCCTCTAATTAAAGACCCCTGTCAACAGCGTGAGGACCCTCTCAATGTCATCACGTCATTTTCCTTACCGGCCACAATACGCTCACCCTTTTTATTCCGCTTGGGCTTGTTTGTGTGCCCTTTAATGTGTGTTTTGATATGCTGCTTTTTTTTTTTTTTTTAAGAGAGAGGGACTTTGTTTCTGTACTCCTGAATAGTTTTTGACGGAATAACGAACACAACACATCCTGCATTGACATGGTTATATTGGTGTTAATTGATATTCAGCGATTTTTAAGTTTATGTACACAGCGAAACAGTACACCGGGAGAGTTGTGACCCATTTTAGTGAAGCATCGCAGGGACAAGATGCTTCACGCTGATGAAGAGGGGGGAAAACAATCATGAAAAAAACTGAAAATACAAAACGTATTCACACAGTCACAAGCAAAACACGGACAGCACTCCAGAATAATGGCCAGTGGCCTTGTCAGTGGAGTGGGACGTTTGGTGATGTGGTTGTTTGAGTGTTTGTGTATGGGTTTTCTCTTTGTATCTGTCAGTCTCCCATCAGTCGGTGCAGCTTTGGCTTCTCGTATCGCTACTTCTGAAAGCTCCTCAGGTGGTTTTAGAGAAACAGATCTTGATCTCTTGGCACATTTATCTGGTGACAGGCTACTGATAGGACATGTGATATGTTATCTTTAGTGTATGTATTATGCTTATCCAGATGTCATTGTATTCATATGTCTGTCCTTTTCCTGTGTTTGTGTAGGTCCCAGTTTCTGTTGCTATGATGACACCACAGGTCATAACTCCTCAGCAGATGCAGCAAATCCTCCAACACCAAGTTCTGAGCCCCCAGCAGCTCCAGCTGTTACTGCAGCAACAACAAGCACTGATGTTACAGCAGGTACTGGCTCTCGTTTCAGTCTATATGGATTCCTTCTGTTCGAATGTCTCAAATATTAGGCATCAGCAAACATTGTGATGTACATTACAAGATTTAAATTAAATCATAAAGCAATAAGCTAAATGGGTGCGTGTCAGAGCAAAAAATAAATAAATAAATGCAATAATTATAAAAAAAAAAAAAAAATCACTTCACAATGTATTATAGTCATAATTTAATTTCAGTTTTATAGTAGGGACAACAATTTTTTGTCGTTTATGTATTGCAAAAATTTCAAACATTTTAATGAAGAAATTCTATTGTAAATATGTGAAGCATGAAGAATTCCACACATTCTGAATATGCTTGATGTAGGTGTTCTCTGACTGTAGGTTCTTCCTGATTCTCAGGAAATTTGTGAACAATTTTCGATGCGATTATGAAGCAAGAATAAGGGGTGTTTCTAGGAATATTTAAAGTTCATTCAAACTCTTTCCTCGTGTACGTTTTCTTATTCTTAGTCATTTAGAAATAAACATATAATTAGTATTGTAGGTACTGTACTGTAGCAAAAATGTCTTAAAATTGTAAGGGTCTAAGTAAATCAAAATCTGTTTGAGGGGGAAAAAATAAAACACAGCAGAAGTACTGAGAAGGCGTCTTTAATTTATGACTCTGTGTGACTTTGCAGCAGCAACTCCAGGAGTTCTACAAGAAACAGCAAGAACA